>NMRB01000758.1:133136-148584 GCA_002633025.1 Notospermus geniculatus | reverse complement strand
TAAAAAGTGCTTTAAGATAAAACGTTGTTCTTAGTGAAACATGTTTCAGCCAGCATTTTAAACGTTAAAATGTGTTTTGCGGCAGTGTCAAGGCCTGCAAGTGCTAGAATAAAATGCATTTTAGCGTTAAAACTGTTTGAAAAAATGGGCCTGGTGTAACCTCTGTGAGTGTTCCCCATCTATGAGTGTTCCACTCCTGACTTGTCTATAGGGGACACACAGAGAAACATGTCGATCTGTCTGCCAGCGTTTCCCAAACAATAAGGGGGACACACTGACCCATAGAAACACTGGCAGATATAACACCTGAGCCTGTCTCTGTGATAAAAGAGAAGCCAACAGGAAGTTAGACATGCCCCTACCTTGCTCTAGCTAAAACGCTTTTTATGGGAGATTTAAAATACGTTTTAGCGTTAAAACCCTTTGGGAAATGTGAAAGAAAAAATGTGTTTTCGTCGGAGCGTTCTAAAACTAAAACAAGTTCTAGAATATGATTTTTCCTAAAAACAGTGTTTCATCTTTTTAAAATGTATTTTAGTGTTAAAACAGCTTTGAAAATGTGGGCCCTAGTGTTCAAAACATGATCAATTGGTGTTCTATTTCCAAAACAGAACACCCGGACGCGTTCATTATCTGTTTCATTTGTGTGTTCTAAAGGTAAACGCATATTTTTACAGTGTATTTGCCTGCGTTTCCCGAACAATAAGGGGAAACACTGACGTACGGAAACACTGGCAAATGTTACAACTGAATCTCGTGGGACACGGAATACTTGTATTGATCGTCATATCGCTTTCTTACATTCATACATGTACATGTGTGGTATTGATCTGAAAAAGAACACATCAAGCCAGCAATTAGTTAGGAGCAATACAAGAGTGACAAGATTGGTTCATGAAAAAGTAGATCCGGTGAATAAAGAGGACGAAGTGGTCGCTGTGATCAACGGTACGTTCCACTCTCCAACTGTTGTATTGTCGTGACCAGTCGGCAAGTGCAGACACTTTCAGACAAATAACTTTAGGTAGAGGACACTAACGACTAAAGCAGTTCCCGCATTCCTGGTTATTTTTCACCGACGGCGTCCATCTTCAGCCGGGACTTGTAGCAGCGAAGGAATATAGTGGCATGCTTAATGTACATGTACTGTACATACATGTATATCGAACTGCCGCTTTAGCTTCGACGTACGCAACTTTTCGTCAAGTAAGCTGCGGTTAGCAGACATCCGGAATGCGGTATACGGGATGCGGAAGCGATATGTTGTATGCGAAAATGCATAGCATATACCGCTTCTGCACTCCGCATTCCGGGTGTCCGGTAAAGGAAGCTTTCGGTGGCCTGTCTCCTTCCGGTGTGTGCAGTTGTGTAAAAGTTTTGAAAAGACTCGTTTCGACTCTCTTTCGGGCGAATTCTTGGTGTCATGCTTTCTTTTTCCTGTTATACACAACCTCAATGCCACCGCAAAGCATCACATACGTGTTACATGCAGTAAATGTGGCTTACAGCCGTGTTAAGTTGGTCCTCCAAGTACGCGTGTATGTAGTCTTGGCCTCTGTGTAGCAACAACCACTACGGGACGAATGTGCGAGTCCAATAGGATGTAACACTTTTTATTTAGAGGTTGTAGGATTTTCAAAACACATAAATAGTCATACATACTGCTTAACCAAGCATATTAAGAGTTGTTTATGTTAAAGGAATAAGCCCTATTTTATGGGATGTTGTTTTAAACACTTTCTTTAATCGAAGTGTTACATCTTTATACAAAATCCATGTATGACGTTTTAGATTACACTTTACAGTTCTTAAAGCGAGAGCGCCTTTTTAACTGAATATCGAATACCAAAGGCCTCGTCTCTAGACACCCGACGGATTTGTTGTTACCAAATCTAACTTTACAACGAAAAATGTCTCCTGTAGTTTCAGCAGATTCCACAGAATGTGTTCTTGTTTCGGTGTTTCAATGCCTAGAGCTGTGGACAACTCACAATATCATCCCTGAATTGATGTCTTTGGGCTCATGGCCTGTTTGTCTCCGTTCCAATATTGTGACTGAAGCGTACATGCAGTCTCTGATATCAACTTCTGAGAAAGATGGCAGTGAGTGGCCAACCATTCGCCTTGTTCAGACTGGTACGGAGGTACTCGTTCAGCAAGCATTTCGTAGACGCAAGAGCAAAGTCACTTCTTCAATGTGCAAGATTATGCAGCGTTCTCAATAACTGTACATTTTATTTGTATATTGGAGAACAAGCTGGCACCTGCAGAGCAGCGAACCAAGATCTCGAATGCGGTTCTCATGGGAAGAATGGCTCGCCTGGCCAGCGCCAACTCTGGATTAGGCAGGTAACCGCCACATATTCTTTCGTCCTCCGAATCCATGAAACGATGTGTTAATCTGTAGACGCCTAACTAGCCCTCGTGCTACTGGAGCTGAAAGGGTAAATATCCTGGGTATACCGGTATACAAAGATTACCCAGGATCTCAATCTTCACTAAAACAATACCCATGGGTGTACTTGCGATAGCCGATCACCCAGCACCGTACCTGGGCCCAAATCCATAAAACCTTGCTAGCTTAGTTGGTTGCTAGTTGTGTACATCGACCTGTACAAACTGGGCACTTTAGCAGGCAACTAAGCCTGGCAAGGTTTTATGGATTTGGGCCCTGGATTCGAGGTTGTCTCGCCCGTGTTCACGTGACCGCCTGAAGAATGTCATGAACAGCTACACTCAACACTAAGTACCGCGGCGCGAGACCGCCATATTCCACGGGATTTCTAAATAGGACTTGTTCCTAGGCACAAATTGCGGAAGCTGGGTGATGTTCGGCTATCGAAACTACACCCAGGGTATTTTTTTAGTGAAGACTGAGATCCTGGGTAATCTTTGTAGGTACCGTACCCAGGATGACATTTACCCTTTCAGCGCTACTGGACTCCGAAGTTGACGTCAAAATACCGAAAATTTAAAGATAATTCATGTGATTTTTATAGGATCATTTACTAGTAAACGTCGCATATATCGGCCTCGCATAAATTCGAGGTCCCGGCGTCACAGGAATCCGCGCCAGTCGCCTGGCATCAAAGTCCGCTTTTATTAGGGTTTTTTCACAGTGGGCACTGCTCTATTCATTGGGAATGCTGATCCTTTGTATTGCGAGATTTTGACAATAGGGAATGCTCACAGTGAAAAAAGCCTAGTGTTCAACAAGGGATTAGGATTATGGCTTTTGAGACCATGACCATACGAAACATAGCCAAACCATACCAGACTATTGTGTCCCGGACTCATATCCCTAGGATTTCCTCCTTTAGTACAGTCACCTGTCCCATTGTACTGTTTTTATTATGAAATTTCTTGATGCCTAAATGGATGCTGTACACTTGCAAAATGAAGACGTCAGTGAGTTCAACATGCAGCCATTGCAATGTTAATGGCTCAGAGACAAAGTACCTGGCATCGAAATACGCTACGGCGCTTTATCACATTAATTTTTATGCATACATCTAATCCCGCCAAAATGATCGTCCAGCTGCGCAGCCAACAACCGGAGATCTGCTGCGCAGCCAACAACCGGAGATCTGAAGTAAGATATTAGTCATTCAAGTAAATATCTGTGTACGGAAAAAACGAGCAACAATTTAGGTACATGTATGAATGGAGGCAAATTCAGAGTCTGCATTACAACCAAGTAAATAAAGAATTCATCAGAAGTTTGAAAGAAATGGGACTTTGAAATGTACCAACTTAGCTGAGTGAGAACGATCGATGGGCGAGGCGGCCATCTCGATACAGCGGTATCATGATATAGAATGTGTTTATTTTGCTCTGGAATCGTGCTGAAATAACATCTTAGGGCTTCTAGATTGCAAAATTTGAAATGGGTTGCCTCCAAACCCACCCCGCCGCGGCACACCTTCGCCGTCGGTGCTCCGCTACCGGCTGTCAACTCGGCAAAACCCGACTGAAGAAACCGTAGCGACAATGCGTCCGCTTTATGTAGGTTTATGTATAAAACGGACATTGTCCGGTTTGCGTATATCGGATTTCGCACAAAACGGATGAAAATTATTTCTCCGGTCGCGTCCGATATATGCGAGGTTTTCAGTGTTTCCAATCAACTGCTAACTATTTGGAAGTGCGCTGTGAGGAACGTACAATGTACAATGTAGGCCTACTCATATTGTCGTTAATTAATTTTATTAAAGCAAAAATAATTTAGTACATGAAATCAAATGTTCTGGGCAGGGCTGTTTCTTAGAACAGCGTTGAAGCCCAGGTAACAAAAGTTAATGCGAACATAAATGACTGGCCGAAAATTTAAATAAATACAAAAAGAATAACTCCATTAACAAACAGGCATGAGAAGTAAAAGAACAAAAGACGGTAAAGTGAGGATAGGTAAGAGGAGCTGCAGTTTCCCCTTCGGACTAAGATTAAACGATTTTAATTATGGAGGAAATAAAAATTACCACGGTCCTAATGGCACTTTTACACTCATGTTCTATAGATGAGTTGCAGAAATCGAATGAAGTCATCGTCAAAGCAACGCCACCAAATTCAAACAGACGTTATAACGCCATTTTGCCTGACGAACGAATCAAAAGACGAGTCGTGGTCGCAACAATGCGGTGGTCAAAACGGCTTTATGACGTGTCTGTTTTGACTTTGACCTATAATTCTATTTCTGCAACTCATCTATTCTCAAGTCAAACTGGGAATGAGGTCAGCCTTTTGGTCAGGGCATGGTTTCCCTTGTCATGCTTGTGCCGAGCTAATAAGATCATGAAATACTGATCAATAAATGGTACCTGTCCTCTCCTGACTCACAGATGGGAGATTATAGATATAACGGGAAAAGGACAATTGCCGGACATTGGATGACACATTGTGAAATACACTTTCAGAGTAAAATAGCGGCTGTCATCGTTGTATTGAATAAAAAAGGTATTTCGACTTGGACAGTAATAGGGAAATGCACGGATCTAGATATAGGAAGATTCTTCCCTCGCACGCGCCCGAGTTTAATGCTAACATAACTGTCTTGGCCCGTTTGCATATATAGCGGGGGACTATGGAGATGATGTTATTGGTGTTTGTAGTGTGGCTGGTGAAACAGTAACCTCCTCAACTTTGCACTTGAAAGCTTTTATCTTTGATTTAAATGGTAAAGAAAAGAGAGAAATCATCCTACCGTATGATGAGCTGAAAATGCAGCTTGACTGTAAAAGCTGCGAACCGAAAACGGAATTTATGTTCTTACAACTTCTGTTTTGCGGCGGTTACGCGATTTTGCAGCACAATACGTTGCAATATTCAAGAACATCAAAAATGAAACAATTGATTGGTCAGTCTCTGTACAAATTAAAGCCGAACAGTTTCAACATTCAACTTCAATACATACGACAAATGAATATTCAGATGTTCGGATCTGTCATTTCGTTACGCTCATTTCATCAGGTTTCTCCTTATTCTATTGACCTTCAGAGGGAGTCTGGGAAAGGTCATTTGTTATGTGATGAATGTGGCGTAACTTATGTGTTATATCACGAGAAACCAAACATTGTGTTAGAACACATGCATTTTGCAGCAAACGATTCTCTTCCGAGGCATTCTATTCGAGTTCTACTGCAAACCTTATCTATTCCGAACATTGGAACTACGTTTTCACCGGGGGAAATTTGCAAACTTGTTGCGCAAGAGATTTTGGTTTTCTCTCCCAGAATTCGACGAAGATCAAAGGTTGGTCACTATCGAAAAACGTACATCTCTTCTCTCGCCATGGTAGATTCAAGTGCTGGAAAGCATACTTCAAGAACATACAGCCTTCGTCTCCTAAAAAAAATAGTCGGTCGTTTTTACGTATTTGTTGACAAACACAGGAACCTTATTGCTTGGCCTATGCATCGCGTTAGACGTAGTGGAATGGGGGCCGCTGCTATGATTTTCAAAAAACGTTAAGGTGAAACGAATTTTGCCCTTTTATCATTCCAGGTGATGTAGTTTCAGTTGCTATAATAATTTACTACATGTATTTAATATTGGGATCACGAAGTTATTTATTATTATATAGCGCTTTATTCATAAAAATGCTCCAGAGCACTTTCAGTTTAAAACATTACATTACATAATATGTTTACATTACATTGTAATTGAAATGTAATGTTTATATTATATCACAGACAAAAAATATAACTGTCCAAAAAGCCATGGCACAAAACATTCGGAACGACCTGAGGCGAACTGCTTACATGTATCTGTCCACTGGGCGGCGCATTTCACCTCGGACACAAGTCCAAGGCAGCCATATTGTTTATCAACAAACCCACGTGACCGACCGTGGGACCATTTTGGCAGAATTTTGGCCTGTTAAGATGTTCAACCTTATTTGCTGGATAAGTTGAGGCATATTATACATGTATATAAACGTACCGGTATCTCACCCAATCTACCAATTATTGATCCAATAACCAATAACGCAACGTTTCTGTGTGACATAGTGCGTAGGTGCTGCAGGTGTGATGAGGCGACCGCATCCAAACCACCAGGAACGCATTGAAATCGTTGCGCGTTCAAGATGGCTGCCTTGGAATTGTGTCCGAGGGGAAATGCGAGTGTCTACGGACATTGCCGAGCAGTTGCCTTCGGAGGTTCCGAATGGGCACAAAAGTCATTTTTTAAGAACCATATTGGCTGATATTCATAAAAGCTAGCAAATGCTTTTACTTCGAGTTTTGTAGTGCATTCACATTGGACCTCGCTGTGCAAATCTTAAGTAAAAGCATTTGCTAACTTTTATGAATACCAGCCAATATTGCCTAAAATGTGTTTAAGCTTGAACACTAGATGCATTTCTGATATGGGCCGGCAGTGCGTTCCACAGACCAGGAGCAATCTGCTGCAATGACCTCGCGCCATACCATTTTGTATGGGTCCTTGGCACCGACAGAAGGCTCCGGTCTGCAGAACGCAACTGCCGACTTGGCACATGCTTGACAATCAGATCACTGATGTATGATGGTGCTATGCCATTTAGGGACTTGTAGGTAACAAGCAGTAATTTTTAAAAAACCACACGCAAGTGGACAGGTAACCAGTGCAAACCCTGGAGTACTGGTGTGATGTGGTCACGCTTCTTTGTGCCGGTGTAGAAGTGATAAATGTCCACCCGGAATAAATGTCCTACCTTGCTCTAATATGACAGGGAAAATTGTCCTACTGACGGACAATTTTTACTTTTACATGCAATGAAATCCCATATGGTCCGGGCTGGATTCGAACCCGGGACCTGCTCAGCGGACCTGGTAACCACTGGACTATCAGGTGCATATAAAGACGATACGTGATATATATAACGGGTGTTTGGTTTGACCTACTTTTCAAGGTCACCGAGGTCAAACTTGAAAATTTTGCCATTTGGTGGCACTTTTCATTGCTGCTGGGGCTATAAATGTAGTTTATATCAGACTGTAAGTGTAATTGGAGGGGTTATTGTCGTCCTAGGTACACTAAAGTGTACGCAGGTTCGATGTCGTAGAGTGAAATTGTACCCTGGATCCACTTTCTTGTTACAAACTTTACCCAGGTTCTGATTTAGGGACCTCATTCTCAAGATTTCGTCGGACACGTAAATTAGCTTGCTTCCACGATCCTCCGCCAGGTTGTACTGTTGCTATGACACATGATCAGACACACCCATCATGGCCATACACACCAAACTCCTCACAGCGCCACCTATCTCCATTCTTCCGATATAGTATCACTGCTAGAAGTGACTTCCATATTGCTGACGTCATAGATCCAAGGGCAGTAATCGAACGGTACGTAGGCGTCTGATGACAGTGACCATGGTGACGAGCGTCCTACTTTCCAGGCTGTGGTCAAAATGGCGGCTGTTGCCGAGACACTCTGTTGAACAAGTCCTTTCTGAAACTGTCTCAGAATGTGGGCCAGGTTGTAGTTTTAAACTAAAAGAGTGTACAGATGGGAACTTTTCATCATCTCTGATCGCGCAAGAATCATGATGTGATGGTATACCTTCCCACAGGCTGTGGGGAACGCATTTTAAGTCGTATTTTTAAATTTCGTCAACCGGCGTCCGCCATGATGGTTGCTATGAACAAACCTGACTGCACTGACAGCGTGATCATCGCACATGACAGAAATAGTTCCTGACAAATAACTCGACTACTGTCACATTTATTGACTCTTCGTAAAAGGGACGAAAACCAGCAATATTTAGTCGATAAAGTAACTTTTTGGAGTAAAATTTTTACATTTAAAACAGCGGCCTGGCCAGCTGAAATCAGCTGAACAAATCAAGATGGAAGTCACTTATGGCAGGGACAGTATTGACGACCGGAAGTAGTCAATCTGGACATGCGCAGGAGGTTGCATGCACACACACATGACGCATGCACACGTACATGGGAATGACACGTTTTCTTGTCCAGCTGGCGAGTTGATTAATTTTCTCGGTAACCATCCGAGGTTTAAAACTGTCCAGCCATTCAAAAACAAAATTATTTCAACTTCTCTTCTTTAACTTTTTGCGCGGCCATCTTCCATGCAGGATATCAAATGACTTCACCGAGAACAACCTCGCCCCGAGGTCTCTAAATCAGAACCTGGGTTCAGCTTGTAACAAGAAAGTGGACCCAGGGTACAATTTCACTTGACAACATCGAACCTGGGTACACTTTATGTGTACCCAGGTACACACTTTATGTGTACCCAGGACGACAATAACCCCTTCAGAGTAAGTGTAACCCGTAGTTTAACTTTTGTCTTCAACAATAGCAACTAGAACGTTGAATATTCTGACCTGGTTTCTGGCTACCTTCTACATGCAAGTGCATGCCAAATTTTGACCATGATCATGTTACCCTGGAACGGCTTGCCTGGAACATTTCAATGGGGAACCCGCATGACTGCAGATGGCGCAGTCAGTATAAGACCCGAATGACGTACTGACGTCACTTTTTTCGCTGTTGACGTCACGTCGTCAAAGCATGTGTACATTTTTCTACACAACTTTCCGTGGAAATTTCCCCAAAAGACGTTGTCAGTATTGGCATCCTGCGGTATTTCTGACGAAACAAAGCAGTGGAGAACTTTGAACATGAAACAGGACAGTGTAATTTAATCAAAATTGAACCAAAGAGAGTGGTTTATTTTGGGGCAAGAACTAAATGGAAGTACTGTTAGAAAATAGGACTTCCGGGTCTTACACTGACAGCGCCACGTCGTGGCGTAGTTCTGCGGGTNAATTGTACCCTGGATCCACTTTCTTGTTACAAACTTTACCCAGGTTCTGATTTAGGGACCTCATTCTCAAGATTTCGTCGGACACGTAAATTCGCTTGGTTCCACGATCCTCCGCCAGCAGGTTGTACTGTTGCTATGACACATGATCAGACACACCCATCATGGCCATGCACACATGACGCATGCACACGTACATGGGAATGACACGTTTTCTTGTCCAGCTGGCGAGTTGATTAATTTTCTCGGTAACCATCCGAGGTTTAAAACTGTCCAGCCATTCAAAAACAAAATTATTTCAACTTCTCTTCTTTAACTTTTTGCGCGGCCATCTTCCATGCAGGATATCAAATGACTTCACCGAGAACAACCTCGTCCCGAGGTCTCTAAATCAGAACCTGGGTTCAGCTTGTAACAAGAAAGTGGACCCAGGGTACAATTTCACTTGACAACATCGAACCTGGGTACACTTTATTTGTACACACTTTATGTGTACCCAGGACGAAAATAACCCCTTCAGAGTAAGTGTAACCCGTAGTTTAACTTTTGTCTTCAACAATAGCAACTAGAACGTTGAATATTCTGACCTGGTTTCTGGCTTCCTTCTACATGCATGTGTATGCCAAATTTTGACCATGATCATGTTATCCTGGAACGGCTTGCCTGGAACATTTCAATTTAACGTTGTCATCTGTTCATCTTGTGCATTCACTTACAGGTGAGCACATGGTCCATGGACAATTTCATTCTAGTTTTCATTTATTTGGTTTGTGATATTTTCAGTAAGAGGACATTATGCCACACACAAGACGCTTCGGTTACAGGTCAACTGCCATATTTCCGTACAAGCCAGCTCAAAATGTATTGTCCCCCCCCCCGCCACAACTAGAGAAATACGTTGTGGAATTATTTTTATTGATTTAAAAATCATGATATTGATTCAAAACTTTCATTAGGAAAAAAATGAACACCATTTGTACATGAACATAAAATACTTTATTATAAACAATTCGTGTAACAATTAAATAGTGAAAAGTTCACAATATTAACTTTACAGTAGATGGGAGTGGCGACATTAATGATTGGTTCGCAAGGTACTGTCTCTGACAATATTTGTAGCTATCGAATCAATAGGTTCGGCATTTCGTGTGTGGTGAAATTCTCTCATGATGGTTGCGTTTGTGCGAGAAATTGTCAACAAACGCAGCCTGGGGTTATTTTTTAGATTCGTGTTACATATGCCTTTTGTTGCTGAGCTTGCGAACTAAGTCGACGGTAATTTAGAAATAAATCAGCAAGTTACGAGATTATTTTCTGGTGGTGTACACCTTCAAATGGAAATTCCCTTGTATTGGAGGGCTCGGAGAGAAAGAACTATAGGCCTTCCCTCTTGGGAACGACTGTACTATATAACTCGTGCTCGAGTTTGACAAACCCAGGATTGGAGTATTCAAAACCCTCAGAAAACCGCACCGCACACCGCAAATCACGGCGGAATCCGCTATAGTGGAAACGGGTCTGAAGCCAAGCGTCCACATTTGCGGCAAAACTCAATGCTGTAGGAGTGGTTTTTAAAATCGACTGACCCGGCTGAATGGGCGAGTCGACAGCTTTGGGTCAGTTGACCTCTAAAAACACACGTACCGCATTAAGTTTTGCCGCAAATGTGCGCTTGGCCGAAAGGCCTGTTTCCACTATAGCGGATTCCGCGGCGGTTTCCGGCGAGCGGTGCGGTTTTCACAGGGCTTTGGATAATCCTTCGATGGTTTAATAATACAACTTGGCCTATTGATTATCCCAATGCGCCAATGCCTGTGAAAATCGCTCCGCTCGCCGCAAGACGCGGCAGAATCCGCCATAGTGGAAACGGGCCTTTAATCCGATTCGCATGCGTTGTCGCAAATAATTCAACAAGTTGAAAAAAGAAGGGTGAATCACACTCTTCGCATGCTTTGGGTTGCGTCATCACTTTGTGTTGCTGTGGGAATCAAAAACTTTCTAATTTTTGACGCGCTGCAAAGGCCAACACATTGACTTTGGAAAGTCTGGGATTCGGAGAACATCCAATGGGTAGAATCAGCACGGCAGCACAGTATAAGAAAAGCAGCCTGCATTAGGATCCGACATTTGGGCATCGGAGAATCGTCTTGAGCATCATCTTCGACAGGTGGAGGTGTTTCTTTGGCAACGCGAGTAGGCCTACATTTATACGTTTGCGTCACCTCTATGGAAGTACACCTCTGTGCATAGCCCATTATCGCAACGCGACATTCGGCCAAGTCGTCAAGAACCATATTTAGTAATGAACAGCGCTCTGGATCGTTTCGACCGGGCCAATTTCTTATTTCATTCAGGTCGACAACTTTTCAATCACTGCCAAATATCGTAAGTTCAGAAAAATAATGCTACTAACAAATTACGCGAGAATATCTTTGTGGATAATCGTTTATATATGGGGGTATCCCATAGAAAGACGCTTCGAACAACTGCGATTCACACGCTTCAAGAATGCCAACTCGTCGGCCGAAATCAAATGGATTACCGATGGAAGTGTTAAAGTTGAAACACAGATCGAGTGCGTATTGGCTTCTAACGAGCGATCCACCTGTGGTATTGGTTATATTCGAAAGAAGAACTACTGCAAATTCTTCATATTATCTGAATGTGTTGTCCTGACAGCGGATCAGAAACTGAACGCGAAAATGATTGATGAAGGTAAGGCCTTCTGCTCCGACAGGCACGTTTCTTAGTCCGGGAAATGTCCTTTCAAAGAAACATTTCCGATTTCGGACTCTCGCCGCTACCGATTCAGACTCCGGGCTTTTGATGACGGTGTTCCTGTACAGCGCTTCAGTCAACAAAGTTGTATTTATGGCTCCGATATTTGAGATCGAAAATCATATTGGGCCGAATTTACCAAGGGTAGCTTCAACACGCGTATAAATTCATAGTTATTCAGGTTACGGGCCTAGAAAAGTATTAGGGAGTTTAAGAAATCAAACGATAAACGTTAACTTTACGACAACGTTATTTTTCATACTACAAATTCACCAGATTATACACGTATTATATATTGTATTTTCGGTACAAAAAATAACGTTGTCGTAAAGTTAACGTTTATCGTTTGATTTCTTAAACTCCCTATTGTTTTGCTGCCTGTACGCTGCTTGATCGGCGGTGTTTACCAGGAGGATAACGCGGTTAATTTTCCTGCGTTTACGTGCAGGAGGACCAAAGAAAAGAGTTGAATGGCTCTAAACAAGGCCAGTTGAGTGTTCAAATTTTCTTTTGTCCTCCTGGAGTTAGACACAGGGGCCCATATTTTCAAAGCTGTTTTATCCGAAACCTGTTTTAACAAAAATCTGTTCTAACATAAGAAGCATTTTAAATTCATATTTTAAAAGTGCTTTACGATAAAACGTTGTTCTCACTGAAACATTGTTTCAGCCAGCGTTTTAAATGTTAAAATGTGTTTAAACGTGGTTCGTGGGAAAGATGTATTGCGTAAACACAAAAATAGATAGGTGTTACATGTGGAGATGATTAATTTCTTGCGGCAGTGCCATAGGCCTGCAAGTGGTACAATTATAAAAATAGTGCCAATGGCACAGTGCCCGCTTGGTTAATTTGGAATCATGGCGCCTGGATCTTGAGGCCAAATGATTAGATGAACATGCACCTACGGTTCAAATTCAAGCATTCGAGCTCAAATCGTTTGTGTAAAATAGGCATTTTCCATTTTTCACAAAACGCCCCCTAGTTGACATAGTAGAAATCGCAGCACACCCAAATTCAAACTAGGCCTCGACCTTAGGGCCATATATACACACATGTGCAATACGAAAATGATCTGTCAAAAACTGAAGAAGCAGAGTGCAGACAAGGCGAAGCCCAAAAATCTGCCAATTTTTCGTTATTTGTCTATTTTCCCATCAAAATTAGGTTAAATCAAAAACCCCTTATATATATGATGTAACATGATTAGATGTGTGTACCTACGATTCCAATTTGAGCATTCTAGCTCAAATCGTTTGCATAAAATAGCGATTTCTCATTTTTTCACAAAACGCCCCCTGGTGGCCATAATACAAATCGCAGCATGCCCAAAATCGAACTTGGCCTAGATCTTAGGGCCATATACATGTATAAACATATGCAATATGAAAAAGATCCGTCAAAAACTGAAGACGCTAGAGCGCAGACAAGGCAAAGTCCAAATATCGGCCAATTTTTCGTTATTTGACCATCAAAATTAGGTTAAATCAAAAACCCGTTATATATGTGATGTAACATGACTAGATGTACCTACGGTTCAAATTTGAGCATTCTAGCTCAAATCGTTTGCGTAAAATAGCCATTTTTCGTTTTTCACAAAACGCCCCCTAGTGGCCATAATAGGAGTCGCAGCACGCCCAAAATCGAACTTGGCCTAGATCTTGGGGCCATATACACACATATGCAATATGAAAACGATCCGTCAAAAACTGAAGGCGCTAGAGTGCAGACAAGGCAAAATGTTACGCACGCACGCACGCACGCACGACAGACCACCACTAAGGCATCTAAGCACAGCATAAGCCCTTTTGGCCTTCGGCCAAGCGGGCTAAAAATTGCATTTTAGCGTTAAAACTGTTTGAAAATATGGGCCCGGCGTAACATCTGCGAGTGTTCCCCAGCTGTGAGTGTTCCACCCTGACTTGACAATGGAGGACACACAGAGAAACATGTCGATCTGTCTGCCGGCGTTTCCCAAACGATAAGGGGGACACAGTGACCCACAGAAACACTGGCAGATATAACACCTGAGTCTGTCACTGTGACAAGACAAGCCAACAGGGAGTTAAACATGCCCCTACCTTGCTCAAGCTGAAACGCTTTTTAAGGGAGATTTAAAATATGTTTTAGCGTTAAAACCGTTTGGAAAATATGAAAAACATTGTTTTATCTTTTTAAACTGCATTTTGGCGTTAAAACAGCTTTGAAAATATGGGCCAGGAAAGTTAACCATGGGTGATTATCCTGCGAGTAAACACCGCCTATCAAGCAACGTACAGGCAGCAAATTCTTTTAATGCTTTTCTAGGCCCTTAACCTGAATAACTATGAATTTACTCGCGTGTTGAAGCGAAACACCCTTTGTAAATTCGGCCCATTATGTGTTTGGTCATGCCATGGTGTCTGTGTGTCACACCTTGTAACTTTCTTCCTTCAACAACTACAGACCTGAAAATGTGACCTACCCCTAGGTAACAGATTCTGATAACATGACCCTAGCTACAAATCGAATGAAAATTTCAGATCTCCGATACCTGGTTCATGGTGAAATCGGTATATCAACGGTTAAGATTTGTCTGTCACACGTTTGTTTCTTGAATAACTTGGCTCCGAGGCCAGGTAGAGTACTACATGTAGTTACAAGTTCCTTCCCTATGTTTATGATCCTTGGCAAGATGGCATCAAGAAATTTATTCTCCAGGGTCAGCACAATGATGGAAATTGGCTAGTGGTGGACTGGCCACTGTCTTCAGGATCGGAAACCACTGACATCGCTCCGATGTCCTTTTCTTTTTAGATTAGTGTTTTTCAGCCAAAAGAATATTGTCACTTGATCACTGACATCCAATCAACAGCAGGCAATGAATTTCCTCCGATGGAAATCGCGATACGGGATTTCGGAAGTTCGCATGGCCGACACAAAGCATTGAAAAACATAACTGTCTATTTGTACTTTTAAGGGAGACATTACATGGAGATCGCGGACAGCAATGGGAAGTATCACATGTACGGCATCATCACGTCACCTTTACTGTCCTTCCATTACGCGCGGAAGAGTTGCATTAGTAAGGGAGGAAAACTGGCTGAAACCGAGACATATGCTGAGTTCGAGGCTCTACGGGCGAATGTAAAGTCATCAACAGGTAACTACGGTGGCCCATAGAGCTCATTGATGAAAAATATTTACATTTGCAATTTTTTTTCAATTCGATAATTTTTCTTGGGGTTTGTAAAATTTTCAGAAGTTCCCACCGCGGTGATAATATTTCCACCGCGGTGATAATATTACCACCGCGGTGATAATATTACCACCGCGGTGAAAATGATTTCCACCGCGGTGGGAATGTTTCCACCGCGGTGGAAACGTTTTCACCGCGGTGAGAACTTCCCACCGCGGTGAAAAC
>NMRB01000758.1:116167-128812 GCA_002633025.1 Notospermus geniculatus | reverse complement strand
GATCGAGGTGGGGAGGGAGAAACAGTCACCTAATGCATACGAATTTTTCAATAAAAATCGTTGCAAAATGCACAGTTTAACCACTCAAACGTTTTTATATAAATATTTATTGCGAAATAACTCATTTTGTGCAAACACAACATCAGTTAAGTAAAAAATTATAAGGGAACTATTTCTAGTCTGCGCAATGCTACAACCGTATCACTTCTGACCTGATCACCGACCATATGGTGGTCGAACTTAATCCGCTATATACGGACGAGGTGCTTATAATGGCTGCCCGAAGGTTGCGGAAAGCTTCCGAGTCGAAGACGATTGATTGGGGAGCTATCGCGGGTCGCGATAGTTGAACGAGATTTCATTTTCAACCCTCGCGAGTACATCGCTTTAAAATCGACTGACCCGGCTGAATGGGCGAGTCGACAGCTTTGGGTCAGTTGACCTCTAAAAACACACGTACCGCATTAAGTTTTGCCGCAAATGTGCGCTTGGCCGAAAGGCCCGTTTCCACTATAGCGGATTCCGCGGCGGTTTCCGGCGAGCGGTGCGGTTTTCACAGGGCTTTGGATAATCCATCGATGGTTTAACAATACAATGACCTATTGATTATCCCAATGCCTGTGAAAACCGCTCCGCTCGCCGCAAGACGCGGCAGAATCCGCCATGGAAACGGGCCTTTAATCCGATTCGCATGCGTTGTCGCAAATAATTTAACAAGTTGAAAAAAGAAGGGTGAATCATACTCTTCGCATGCTTTGGGTTGCGTCATCACTTTGTGTTGCTGTGGGAATCAAAAACGTTCTAATTTTTGACGCGCTGCAAAGGCCAACACATTGACATTGGAAAGTCTGGGATTCGGAGAACATCCAATGGGTAGAATCAGCACGGCAGCACAGTATAGGAAAAGCAGCCTGCATTGGGATCCGACATTTGGGCATCGGAGAATCGTCTGGAGCATCATCTTCGACAGGTGGAGGTGTTTCTTTGGCAACGCGAGTAGGCCTACATTTATACGTCTGCGTCACCTCTATGGAAGTACACCTCTGCGCATAGCCCATTATCGCCCATTAGAAAACGCGACATTCGGCCAAGTCGTCAAGAACCATATTTAGTAATGAACAGTGCTCTGGATCGTTTCGACCGGGCCAATTTCTTATTTCATTCAGGTCGACAATTTTTCAATCACTGCCAAATATCGTAAGTTCAGAAAAATAATGCTACTAACAAATTACGCGAGAATATCTTTGTGGATAATCGTTTATATATGGGGGTATCCCATAGAAAGACGCTTCGAACAACTGCGATTCACACGCTTCAAGAATGCCAACTCGTCGGCCGAAATCAAATGGATTACCGATGGAAGTGTTAAAGTTGAAACACAGATCGAGTGCGTATTGGCTTCTAACGAGCGATCCACCTGTGGTATTGGTTATATTCGAAAGAAGAACTACTGCAAATTCTTCATATTATCTGAATGTGTTGTCCTGACAGCGGATCAGAAACTGAACGCGAAAATGATTGATGAAGGTAAGGCCTTCTGCTCCGAGAGGCACGTTTCCCAGTCCGGGAAATGTCCTTTCAAAGAAACATTTCCGATTTCGGACTCTCGCCGCTACCGATTCAGACTCCGGGCTTTTGATGACGGTGTTCCTGTACAGCGCTTCAGTCAACAAAGTTGTATTTATGGCTCCGATATTTGAGATCGAAAACCATATTGGGCCGAATTTACCAAGGGTTGCTTCAACACGCGTTTTAATTCATAGTTATTCAGGTTACGGGCCTAGAAAAGTATTGTTTTGCTGCCTGTACGCTTATGGCAAGCGGTTTGTCCATTTATTCCATAAACTAAGTTTTTGCTCTGGAAAGTTAGTTTATGGGTCCAAAAACTAAGTTTTTGCTCGCATAACTATGGTTTTGCTCTTGGAACTCATATTTCAACTCCAGAACTGCAGTTCCAAGACCAGATGGACAAAAACGTAGTTTCTGCTCGGCAAAAACTCAGTTTATGGACGGTACGGCCAGAAACTTAGTTTCTGAGCAAAAACTAAGTTTCCAATCTGAAACATCAGTTCTGCGTCCCCCGGAACTATCATTATGCTCCATAACTAACATTCTGGTCCAAAAACCAAGTTTCTGGATGCAAAAACTTAGTTTCTGGGCAAAAACTAAGTTTTTAACCGTAACCTATGTTTTATACCTCGGCTCCATTATCACACTTCTGCACACAGTATACGCATTCTACGATCGGGGACGAGGTATAAAACACAAGTTATAAGAAATATTGTTTTATACCTCGTCCCCGATCGTACAATACATAATGTGAGCACAGGTTGGATAATGGAGCCGAGGTATAAAACATAGGTTACGGTTAAAAACTTAGTTTTTGCCCAGAAACTAAGTTTTTGCATCCAGTTGGTTTTTGGACCAGAATGTTAGTTCTGGGGCATAATGGTAGTTCCGGGGGACGCAGAACTAAGGTTTCAGACTAGAAACTTAGTTTTTGCTCAGAAACTAAGTTTTTAGCCGCATAAACTAAGTTTCTGGCCTTACCATCCATAAACTAAGTTTTTGCCGAGCAGAAACTAAGTTTTTGTCCATCTGATGTTGGAACTATAGTTCTGGAGTTGAAACATGAGTTCCAAGAGCAAAACCCGAGTTATGCGAGCAAAAACTTAGTTTTTGGACCCATAAACTAAGTTTCCAGAGCAAAAACTTAGTTTATGGAATAAATGAACAAACCGCTTGCCATATACGCTGCTTGATCGGCGGTGTTTACCAGGAGGATAATCACACGCGGTTAATTTTCCTGCGTTTACGTGCAGGAGGACCAAAGAAAAGAGTTGGGCTCTAAACAAGGCCAGTTGAGTGTTCAAATTTTCTTTTGTCCTCCTGGAGTTAGACACAGGGGCCCATATTTTCAAAGCTGTTTTATCCGAAACCTGTTTTAACAAAAATCTGTTCTAACAAGAAGCATTTAAAATTCATATTTTAAAAGTGCTTTACGATAAAACGTTGTTCTCACTGAAACATTGTTTCAGCCAGCGTTTTAAATGTTAAAATGTGTTTAAACGTGGTTCGTGGGAAAGATGTATCGTGTAAACACAAAAATAGATAGGTGTTACATGTGGAGATGATTAATTTCTTGCGGCAGTGCCATAGGCCTGCAAGTGGTACAATTATAAAAATTGCATTTTAGCGTTAAAACTGTTTGAAAATATGAGCCCGGCGTAACATCTGCGAGTGTTCCCCAGCTGAGAGTGTTCCATCCTGACTTGACAATGGAGGACACACAGAGAAACATGTCGATCTGTCTGCCAGCGTTTCCCAAACAATAAGGGGGACACAGTGACCCACAGAAACACTGGCAGATATAACACCTGAGTCTGTCACTGTGACAAGACAAGCCAACAGGGAGTTAAACATGCCCCTACCTTGCTCAAGCTGAAACGCTTTAAAATATGTTTTAGCGTTAAAACCGTTTGGAAAATATGAAAATATGAAAAACATTGTTTTATCTTTTTATCTTTTTAAAATGCATTTTGGCGTTAAAACAGCTTTGAAAATATGGGCCAGGAAAATATGGGCCAGGAAAGTTAACCATGGGTGATTATCCTGCGAGTAAACACCGCCTATCAAGCAACGTACAGGCAGCAAATTAATGCTTTTCTAGGCCCTTAACCTGAATAACTATGAATTTACTCGCGTGTTGAAGCTGAACACCCTTTGTAAATTCGGCCCATTATTGTGTTTGGTCATGCCATGGTGTCTGTGTGTCACACCTTGTAACTTTCTTCCTTCAACAACTACAGACCTGAAAATGTGACCTACCTCTAGGTAACAGATTCTGATAACATGACACTAGCTACAAATCGAATGAAAATTTCAGGTCTCCGATACCTGGTTCATGGTGAAATCGGTATATCTACGGTTAAGATTTGTCTGTCACACTTTTGTTTCTTGAATTACTTGGCTCCGAGGCCAGGTAGAGTACTACATGTAGTTACAAGTTCCTTCCCTATGTTTATGATCCTTGGCAAGATGGCATCAAGAAATTTATTCTCCAGGGTCAGCACAATGATGGAAATTGGCTAGTGGTGGACTGGCCACTGTCTTCAGGATCGGAAACCACTGACATCGCTCCGATGTCCTTTTCTTTTTAGATTAGTGTTTTTCAGCCAAAAGAATATTGTCACTTGATCACTGACATCCAATCAACAGCAGGCAATGAATTTCCTCCGATGGAAATCGCGATATGGGATTTCGTAAGTTCGCATGGCCGACACAAAGCATTGAAAAACATAACTGTCTATTTGTACTTTTAAGGGAGACATTACATGGAGATCGCGGACAGCAATGGGAAGTATCACATGTACGACATCATCACGTCACCTTTACCATGTTTACTGTCCTTCCATTACGCGCGGAAGAGTTGCATTAGTAAGGGAGGAAAACTGGCTGAGACCGAGACATATGCTGAGTTCGAGGCTCTACGGGCGAATGTAAAGTCATCAAAAGGTAACCATTAGTGAGGGATCAATAATGGGATCCAGTGGGATTTTTGGTATGAACTTTTTAAATTTTTCCTGAATCAAAATTCAAATTCCTGCTCACTGATCGGCTGCCAGGGCATTTTTTTATTCAGAAAAAGCCACCATTTCTGGCGGCGGCGCCACTGTCAGCCTCTTTCTGGAGTGACACGGAGATTCTCGAAATGCACTAGCCTATTCACTGTACAGGAAAACGCAGGAGATTCATTCCTTGTCTGTAAATATATAGGGGTAGGAAAGCCCCCTAACCCTAATTAGGGTTGCTACTATGCCTGTTGGACATTCGAACCCTAATCTGCCATCTATGTAGGTACAATTTCCTGTCGTTTGATGTGGAATTATGGCAAAAAACACAGCTTAAATTTAGTGCCAATAGTAATGGGGTACCGGCAGACCTAATCCGCGACGCGGCGCTGACTGTCAACTCGGTCATAACTGCGTCATTGAAAGTGAGGCTAACGTTATTTTCCAATTAATTCTGAATTAGCACACCCTGTTTCTAGGCCAAATATAACTAAAACATTGCACTCAATTTCTGATTTTAATTTTCTATTATTAAGTACAGAAGTGCTAAAATATATCTTATGGCTTTTGAGCAAAAATCTCTGCGGGAACATGATGAATTTAATCGATAAAGTTGACCATTTTAGCGTAAACGACAGGCGANAAAATTGCAAATGTAAATATTTTTCATCAATGAGCTCTATGGGCCACCGTAGGTAACCATTAGTCAGGGATCAATAATGGGATCCAGTGGGATTTTTGGTATGAACTTTTTAAATTTTTCCTGAATCAAAATTCAAATTCCTGCTCACTGATCGGCTGCCAGGGCATTTTTTATTCAGGAAAAGCCACCATTTCTGGCGCGGCGCCACTGTCAGCCTCTTTCTGGAGTGACACGGAGATTCTCGAAATGCACTAGCCTATTCACTGTACAGGAAAACGCAGGAGATTCATTCCTTGTCTGTAAATATATAGGGGTAGGAAAGCCCCCTAACCCTAATCCTAACCCTAATTAGGGTTGCTACTATGCCTGTTGGACATTCGAACCCTAATCTGCCATCTATGTAGGTACAATTTCCTGTCGTTTGATGTGGAATTGTGGCAAAAAACACAGCTTAAATTTAGTGTCAATAGTAATTCTCGTAGGTTTCCAAGAATTAGTTAAGTGGCTAAAATGCCGTAAAGACAAATGAAAATGTCGTAAAGACAGAAAACCGGTTTAAGGAATACATCATTAGAACTTCAGCCAATGTTTATTTTATTTTCTTATGTTTCACACTTAGATTTTCTAAGTAAGCCGTTATATCGGGTGTCCCAGAAAAAACGTCCCACTTTCAAACTTCAATATCTCCTTAGGAGTTGGACCGAATGCAATAAAAATGCACCAAATAAAGGTTATGATAAGATAAAGAACTAAAGTGTGAATTTCATATCAATATCCTTCTTGAGTTCCGAATAATGTCCGGAACAAAAATACAAGTCCAGTTATGCAGTATCATAGATGCTAACTCAGTGGTACTATCCAAAAAAGACTTAAAAATGTTATATCACCTTATGTATCAAACTGAATACCACAAAATTGCACAAACTGAGATTATGTTGACATGTAGCCGTGGCGTAAATTTCATGTCAACACCCCCGCTGAGTGTGGAATGATGTCCGGTGCAAAAGCACAAGTCAAAAAGTGAAATAACGGGCCTGTGAAGTTCTAACTCCTCGCTCACAATACATGTACTTGAAATAATGATCAATTTGTTCACTGTCATCTCGGCTTCCGAAATTTATTCTGTTCAAGGATTACAAAATTGCAGTGTCCTTGCATGCATCTTCCCATGGACTAAAAAGATGGTGCTGAAACTATCTGGGAATGGCAGTTTGGCTGGTGCAGACCGTTTGGTATCGGGTGGTGCCGTTGAATCTGCATCTCTAATATTGCACTTTTAGACTTGCATTTTTGTCCCGGATGTTATTCCATACTCAACAGGGATATTGATTTGAAATTCACATCATCTCTTTGTCTTATCACACACTTAGTTTTGGTGCAGTTACATTGTATTCGGTTTGATACTTCATGAGATATTGAACTTTGAAAAGTGGGACGTTTTTTCTGGTACACCCTATATATTTAATGGGTAACGACTTGTTATTTTGTCAGATATATACCTGAAACAACTGGCACCGTCTCCTCTTCTCTCCACTACGGTGCATGACTCCATGTCATGCTAGGCCTACCTGCCATGCCTGCACGGAAGAACAATCTCCAAAGTACACTGTTAGAAATTATTAGTTTTACAGTAGTAATTTTGCAGTAATTTTACAGAAAGTGCCTGCAGCAGAGTCCCCAGCACTTTCTGTAAATTTACATAATTTTTTTATGGTATGATTCATGTTTTCCTGTATTGGTTGGACTCCCATTGGACATCCCATTACTGATGCCTTCTGAGAGCAGTATGAAATATAATTTGGTCAGCCTCCAGTCAAGTCTCTGTTAACATTTATTTAAGTCTGTAGTTTTACACTCAGATCACTCTGTAATTTTACAGATCCAGTCCTGGGGACTCTGCTGCACAGATTTTCTGTAAAATCTTCTGTATTATTTCTAACAGTGTAAAAACAGTGCCTTTCCTGCGATGTCGAACCGGTGACGTGTTTGAGGCGAACTTGCAGCGAATAATATTTGACGATTTTCGGGCGAATATTTGACGATTTTCGGGCGATTTTTCGGCGATTTTTGGGGCGAATTTCTGGCTATTTTCTGACAATTTTTGGGCGAATGCATGGCGATTTGGGGGCTACTTTTCGGCGATTTTTGGTCGAATTCTTTTAAAATCGCCGAAAATTCGCCCCCAAATCACCCCCAAATCGCCAAAATTCGCCACAAATAATTTGGACAAGCTCCCTTAATACATTACATTGGACGTAGCTGTGGAAATCTTAAGTAAAAGCAATTGCTAACTTATGAATACCAGCCACTGATCATCCCGATACAGAGATACGCTGTTCTTTTTCAGCTGACGCACGACGAGGACCATTGCCCCCCCCCCCCCCAATTCATTGCCCGATCGGGCAATAAAAACACGGCCTATGGCCGGCCAATCTGTATCTAGGGCAGTAATTTTCACTACAACTATCATATAGTTGTCATTACAACTATCATATAGTTGTAGGTCAGAATACCCGGTGGATACAGAATGCCCCGTGTCGGATTTCATGCGAGTCTTCGCCGATCGTATTCAAGCCGATCGCCTCGTCTAGAATATTTCCGTAACGGGATGCATCCATCTTTTCAGTCATTGTTACAACAGAAGGCGCTCCTGCCTCGCACCAATCTGTTACGCCGTGCTCACAGGATTGTGGGAAATCAAGATGGCGCCGGGTGATTGACAGCGAACTACTTGGCTTGGCTGATCATGTGATCCCTCGATCCCCGTAGTTACTAGGATCAAAATACCTACAAACCTCGCTTATTANAACGCAGAAACGTGTTGTTGACGAGGATTAATACAGGACTCCGCCGTGTTGTGGGGCACATACTGTTTACAAGTCGTCGAAAAACTATACCGGCACTTTTGATGGGATATCGGAACAGTGTATTGGCTCAAAAGGTGACCCTTGTTTTCAACACTGTCTGGCAAGTCTGTACTATGTCTAGCAATATTTTCAGCTATATCTCGGTTGTTGAGGGTGCAACAGGCTTCAAATTTGGCGTGCAGTCATATTCTAGTATGGTTGCTTTATTTGTGTGAGAATTTTTGAACAGAAATCCTGTGGAAATTTTTTACAGAGGTTTTTGGTGGGGATTTTAGAGGGTATCGGTTTCTGAACGATAAGATTCTTAGAATATGAAATAGAAATCGAGTTTCTAAGGTGAAAGACATTGCTTCCTACCAGAATCGAACCCACGGACCCTCGCATAAGGCATCAATCGCCAGCACCAAGGGACAGCACGCCTTAAACCACTAGGCCAAATCCCCATCTTCTAAAAAGATGGTTCAATGGCCCATGTTTAAACGAGGCGTCCATCAGTACCCTGCGAGTATTCTTAGAAGGTGGCGAAATATGATGTCGGTTAGAATTAATAATTCCTAACAATTTTGCCTTTCTATGATGAGTTGGTGAAATGGCCGAAGTTGACTTTGACGTGGACTTAATTATATAGGCAGATTTCGAGGTTATCCTGCAACGGTGTCTGTATTTGGCGCGTAGGGCTATTACATTATTCGCGGTGAGTGAGTGAAGCGGTCTGATGTTGTATTGCAGCGCGCTAGTAGTGTATTGTGTAGTGTTATTGTGTTATAATTGCACCTGCTCTCTCCCTATACGCCATCACGTTTGTTTATATGCCAATACACGGCTGCTGAAGCCTGGGGGAATGAGGCCGAGTGCCACCCATGAGGTCACCTTGTGAACCCTGTCGCCGCCAGGCTTGTTTTATTGATAAACGGGGCGACCTCTTCAATTTCTTTCTAAATGTCCTCGATTGGAAAACATGAAAGAAAAGGATGGTAGAATTAGGAGGGACATACTCATGGTAATAGGCCTACTTTGCCTGCGAGCTACCAACACCATGAGCCATTTGTAGAACCAAGAGGAAGTGCTATACGATCAGGTAAGGCTTAAAATCATTGATAGGGTACCAAAATCTAATCAACATGCTCAGTTCTAAAATGTTTTTTCAAGGTGTTGTGGTGGTGATTTCGAGACCACAGAAACTCCGTTTGTGCAACACTTTCCATGCTGCTTCATCACTTCGTAAGGATCAATCTTAGCATCCCTTTTCATTATCATCAGTTGCAACATCGACATCAGACGAGCAGAAGATAAACTTAAACCAATGGTACGACGCGATCTGATGTGAATTTTTAAGTTGTCATCAGATCGCGTCCTACCATTTGTTTATGTATTGAACCATTTATAAACGTATTAAAATACGTAATTAACAAAGAAAGTTAGTTGGGAAACACGCCAAGTGATAGCACGTGATAGCGAAAGCATGCGTATTGTATGGTCTTGCTGGTCAGCCCCGCTTCATTTTTCTTTTATTATTGATGAGAATAGGATGTGGGCCTACATGTTGATGTAGTGGCCTGTCTTCCGATGCGCTTCATAAGTAATCATGTAGAAAAATGGCGGTATCTATTGCTTTTAAAAACGTGTTGAAAATCGAACACTGGGCTTACTTTTGTTAATGAATTTTGCTGATCATTTTTACAGACATTGACATAAGTTTATCTACACCTGATACATGCAACTTGAATATTTCAAATACTGCTAGGCCAATTATAATACGGTTTGTTCCGGATGAACTTCTTGGTCATATTTTTGCCTCAAAATTGTGGAAATTTTCATGCTTTTCAGGAAATTTTCATGCCATAAGATGAAGCTAACCTCAGAATATGGATTTACGAAATTTTGGGACTTTTTGCGTTAACTGGGCAAAATATTGCATATTTTTCAAAGTATCAAAATGTTGATATTTTGAAACATTGCTTAACTTCTGACCAGTTTGCGCTAAAAGTTCCAAAACTTCATACGTTTTACATGTACGTGAGCTCTGTCTTTTGTGAAAAATTGGAAATTCTCAAATTATCGAAATATTGATAATCTCAAATATCTTAGCAACCACTCAAAATATTTTGATGAAACAAGGCCCAAAATCCACAGAAGGTTCCACTCTATAAAACTGCAACAAAAGCCACAAACAAAGTACATAATACAAATATTGATTTTTAAGGGTTTTTCTGATGAGCTATTACATAATTACGATATTTTCAAATTTCCTACATTATGATGCAGAAATATGCTCAACAAGATGTACTTTCATGGAACAAATCGTGTTAAAATTGGCGTAGTATTTGAAATTTTCAAGGTATCAGGTGTAGATAAACTTATGTCAATGACTGTACACGTATCTGATTGGAGGAGGGATAATTTACAGTTGGTTCCATTGGCAGGCGTAAGCTCAGCTCATTTATGAATTTGTGGTACATGTACAATACCGTGATTTCAGCGACAATGGTGTACATGTAGGTCTGTGCTTTCATCGACAACCGTGTTGGTCGAGACTTTATGCGGCGAAAATTAGCATTGTGATGATGGCGGGACTATAGAGGTTCTTCACCGACGTCACAACTCAATGCTAATGAGCTAATTAATACATAATTAGCCATTTGCTTTGCCGTCAGTAATACACTACAATTCTATGTTAGTAATTCAGCACTAATTTTCTGTTTTCACAACAGACAGGTGTCATTCAATCATCAGACTGCTGTAGAACATGTGATTTCATTTGACAAAACATCTATTAAGAAACTGAAATGATAAGAAAGGTAGTTGGAAAGTATTCCAAGTTAAAATCTGATTTCTTTCAGTAAACCCCATTGACACTGACGGCCAATATGGCCGCAACAGTTCCTATGTCGAATTCCATGCTAATTAGAGTGTGATGTCATGTGGAGGACCTCTGTATCTTTCATTGAGAAAGAGTGATTTTGAGTATTGTGGTGTGATCGTTCTTCCCGCAGGAGCCAACCCTATAATAATCGGTATACATGTACATGTATTTGGAAAACAGAAAACTGCATTTGAACTGAAATATGAACAGTACTAGAACTTTAAATCCAAAAAGTTCTACTAGTATTCTGAACAATAGCTCAAATTCATGAAATGATATCATGTTGCGGAGTAATTTTCTGGTTGTGTTGAACATCAGACGACTGAGATGAGAGTTTGACATCGAATTCACCTCTATGATAACCTGGGATTAAGCATAAGGACGTGTCGTTAGTCTGACGCAGTTGTTTAATGTACTTACGGATTAAACCCCAAGGCATGTCCGGGGGCCCACTGTTTTCGTCTTTCTAAAGGATTTTTGAACGAGGATTCCGTATTTTCTTTAGCATCTGTTTAGCCATATCTGGATGTCTTGGTTGAGGTCGATAAGCAGGGGGTCCTAAAACAATATCTATGCCAAAACCAGGGAACCTCATAATTAAGGTTTCCCCGGATCCTGATAGGATCTTCAAGCTAATCAGAAGTTTTATGTCATATTCTACTGCTGCCCCAAAAGTGGTGTTGTCAAATAATTCTACATGTATTTGGTTCATGAATTAGTTTGTGACAGTCCTACACAAAAATGACATACATGTAACTTCTGATTGGCTTGACTGATATGGTTGAAATAAAGACAAGCCTGGTGGCGTCAAGGTTCACGTACTGAAGTTCGTGTCGAAAAAATACCGAAATTGAGGAGCATGGGACACTTCATGAACCATTTTAGAAATTCTGAGGCCCTAGGATAGTTCATTGTTTTGCCACCAGAGAAGTAGAATCCAGGCAGTGCTGTATCCAGGAGGCGATGGCACTCGACGTACCTGTATAGCATTCTTTGTGCATTGTTCACCCACGTGGTGATGATCGACTCATCATTCAAAGGAAAGGCAGGCTTGGCGTGCTGATTTTCAAATATACTAGCAGGCCATTCATAAGAGTTATGTAGATTATATAATTCATACATTCTCTCAAAAACCGGCAATTATTGGTTCACGTGGGCCTATAGTCCCTTTAAGTGACCATTATATTTGGTCCAAAATGAGCTTTCGACGCAATTTTCGGCACTAAATCATTATCGGCTTTCAAAACATTCAGCTGGTATATGTTAATTTTTATGCCTAGTAGTGTCCGGGCTAATAATAAAACCGATTAGTTTGCGATTAATATGTTTTTTCGGGCATTTTGTGGTTTTCTACCGATTTCACAATTAAGAAATGAATCCGATTGGTTAAAATCCATGCGGGGTTTACATAGGTCCCCTTTACCGACGGAGTCCTAAAGTAGGACAGAGGCTGATGAGCACGTGTTCAATCTCGGGCTCACGGGCGGACGAGCAAATACCCTATATGATGGTTTGTGTAATTAGTTTGATCTCGATGTGGCGCCGAGGTTGAGAAGCACGTGGATTTGTATTTAGAAGTGGATTTATATTTAGAAGTGGTTTGAGGTCAGTCTCTATCTTTAGCCATGGTGCAAGATGGGGTGTTCATAAGCGTTTTCATTTGTTTATTACGACGAGCCGTGGATTATCACTCACCCTTTT
>NMRB01000758.1:51207-91919 GCA_002633025.1 Notospermus geniculatus | reverse complement strand
CCCTTAGGTTAGTGTCACCTCTCTCCTCACCGCTTCGGCATTTTGCCGGAGTTTTCTCCCCGATACTCAAATAGATGAGGAGAGTGGTTTCACTTCGGATGTGTTAAGAACCGTCGATAGGACCCAGCTAGTGAAGTCCGCCGATAAGCTGTCGGAATTTTGCGCATCACAAGCGACGCATGCGACGCACGGTTGGAGTGAGCGCTCTCACTGGGCTGTGTTCTAGAGCCTTCGTTGGCTGGCTCTGGGGTTTGCCTTTGGGTATTGTTGCAGGGCTGAATGCAGGGGCTTCGGGGGGACCTTTGAGTTGGGGAGCCTTCTGGAATACAGGCGTATAGGTACAATTTCGTTTTTCCCGATTTCAAGCCGAGAATGGCTGCCGAATATGGCAAAAAAGCCGAGTATGGCAAAAAAGCCGAGTATGGCAAAAAGCCGAGTATGGCAAGCCGAGTATGGCTCAGTGAAATGGCGAGTATGCCGGGAGAGATGGTGAAAGTATATTGCTCCGAGAATGGAGGAGATGCAGAAGGGGGAAGGTGCAAGATTGTCCATGGGGAGTGCTGCCATGTTGTGAGACGTGCATGAAGCCCGATGCATGCAAGCAGGCCGGGCATTCGGTATAGGCATGGTCGGTAGACCGAGGCATTGTTAGAATGAAATATACATGGGAGATTATTGATATGTTAATTGAGTTACGGCCTACGGCTACGTGTTTGCTTTGTACATGGTGGGTTGCTGTATTGTGCGAGCTGATTAGGCCAGGGTGTGGTATTGTGTAGGACGTGTGAAGACATGGAAGACGAAGCAAGCGAGGGGTAAATAGGGCAGAGTGGTAACACTAAGGGCCGTATTCATAAAGGGTGTTTAAGACTTAGACGCGTGTAACTTCACTAAATACACACACTTCTACCATGCATTTGACGAAGTTACACGCGTCTAAGTCTTAAAAACCCTTCATGAATACGGCCCTAAGTGTTTATTTTCTGCCATCAACCCAAACCCGGGGATACTAAGTCCCCAGTGAGATTCCATAAATCTCGCGTGGGTGCGGGTTGGGGGTTCTTTCCACTACTTTGCTACGTTTTGCCCTTCATTCTGGGTGAAAAGGAATATGTGATATGGACATTCCGTCGTGGGAGTTGCACTTTTGATCCGGTAACAATGTTGGATGTCGACCAGCAGGTTGACGACACTGTGGTCTTCCATCCCCAACCCGCCTGATGCCGTAGTAGTTACTCTAGAAATAAATGATGTGGTGGTATTGGGGAGAGTATTGGGAGTATTGGGAAGAGTATTGGGAGTATTGGGGAAAGTATTGGGGAGTATTGGGAAAGAGGGAGATGTGTGGAATGAATGCAGGTGGTTGTGCGTGTGTAGGGTCGTTGGCATGCATGATTTTCCCCAATACTATTATGTCAGAAGAGCAACGGAAACAAGCGGCGCCGGTTGTGATCTAGACTGGTACCCTGTCTTTATAGATTGCTGAAAATATAAAGACAGGAATGGGGCGCCATTTTGCACCATATTGATGACGTAGTACATTCTATTTTTAGCACTCCTCGGGGTATTTCCCAGCACTATGTCTAGCTTTCAATAAACCCTGCTTTGTTCCGCCGAAATTTTCTTGGAGTTGATCTAGGCCTACTCCAGCAGGAGGACTACCCGCCAGAGTGGGCATGGTGGGGGAGGCATGTGATGGATGCAAGCAAGACCTACCACAACGGCACACTTGTGCACGCTGCTGCTGCTGTGCACTGCAGAGTTTATCTGCCCTCCCTCACAAAAACGAGACGAAAAAACAAAGGACTCCCAGTATGCCTACATACAACACACCGTGAAAAAACTCACGCCTCCTCCCTCGTAAACTTACCAGTTTCCAACCCCAGTGAGTCGAACATAATTAATCCAGCTGCTGTCACGTCAGTAGTCAGTTCATGCAGTTCAACCGTCAAAATGCACGTGTTCCAGGCTATATTTAGAACTTCGATAACATACATGTATTCATGATATTTCCCCTCTCCACGCATAAAAAGCATCTCCACGCATAAGAACCTGCGCAGAAATATGTGCAGATGTGGAAAATCGAATTAGGCGGAATTCCGACTAATTCAATAAAAGATGGTGGCCCGTGCTTGTCGTTATAGTGCAGTAGAGCGTAGCGCCACGTAGCGGAACGACAAGGAACTAGTCTAGTTGTGATCAGCAAACATCACAAGCGACGCATGCGCGAACCCATCATTGCTCGATCATTCTGTCGTAGACACGACGAGAAGGACGGACGCAGGGAGGGAAGCTGATGAGACACGCTGCGAGGTATACTGGTAATCGGGAGACGGGGGTGCAGTCGTGGAAACCCCACCCCACCCGAAATTATCAAGTTGTCGGTAGGGTGCATTGCCATTGCTCTGCTGGCATGCATGATTTTCACCAATACTATTATGTCAGAAGAGCAATGGAAACAAGCGGCGCCGGTTGTGATAAGCAAATATCGTGCTGCCGTCGTGGGCCCCACAGGCATTTCCATTGTTCGCGCTCTCGGAATTCGTAATAGGTTGCCCACTTGGCAAGGACATGCGTTGACTTCGCTCATTTCACTCTCGCCGACATTGCCGGCGGATTTCAATGCGTCCACTACTGTAGCGGGCCGCTAGCTGTCGATATTGTCTGATGAATTCGTCATCACTAAAATCCTCGTAGAGGTTAATTCTCGGAGGAAAATTTCTACCGTGAGGCAAATCTTCACGAAAACCAACAAATGCATCTGCGTCTACGCGCCACATGTCGGCGAATGGTCCTCCACAATTACAAGCGGTCTCGCTGGAGGTGCTCTTAGTTCCTCCAGCGATTTGGCCTGGCGACAGCGTCGCCGACAGACTGGCGGATTTCTATGCGTCCTCCGTATCGGCACTGCTAGCGGGCCGCCAGCTGTCGGGGTTTCTATGCGCTCACTCTCGACAAGTGGCCGCATAGAACCTCCGCTAAGGCTCCGTTCACTATCGACCGACCCCGCTAGTCACTAGCGGAGTTTCTATGCGGCCGCCCCTGATCTCCACTGCCAAATTCTCAACTCCTACAAAAGAATAGTGTTCCTCCCTTGCATCCCTCGCCCATAAACCTCTGGATTTGACGGCTGATGGCTGATGAAATTGAATATCACCAACTTTCTGATGTAAAGTTATAATGGACAACTGTTTTTAATTTTGGCAAAACCACGGGTTTGTTGTAAAGGTCAGAGTACCCAACCTTGTGCCCAATTACAATATCAATATGTCGAAAATACGATCCATAAAAAAAGTGCATTGTACCTCGAATGAAAGTGACAGTGTCAGGCTATCCAGGATTTTTTGCGGGGTGGCGGTCTGCGGATGGTGCACAACACGAAGAGCACCGAACGTCTCACCAGAAAATTTGGGAATCAAGATGTAAAATGCATGGCTGAAGAAAATTTTGTCACAGTTTATATCCATAGTGCATACCAGCCACACTTTCATCCACCTCAAAGGGAATTACCCTGTCGGAATTCCTCCAAACACCAGCGCTAGGCTTGTTTTAAAATAAAATTCGTTTGAAATGTGTCCACAATTGGACGTACGAGAAAAGCAACCTGCAGACTTGGCCAGCATATACCCTGTCCCTTTGACATTACGTTTGCGGCCCCTCCGCAGATTTGTTCAGAAATAGATCCTTCCCACTATGACTCATCCATCATCAGGTTTTATTTGAGCCACTGGCCCACTGCACCTTGCACCCTCTGGTTTAAGTGGGCCTTTCTAATCTCCTATAGCATTGCAGATCAAAGTGCAAGACAAGGGGGAATGCATCTATGCACAATACTGGATACGGCCCAACATAAAAACGCTACAAAGTTTCGTTGTAAAGTGGTTATTATCGGTATAATAAAGAATTTTCTGTTCAACTGGATTTCTTTTCGATAATGCATCGACCTCTTTTCCATTTTAAAAAAATTAGGCTGAGAAGGAAAACAATAGAGAGCTAGAGATCCGGCTCCTTAAACCGAAACGTATACGTATCCCGATACGTTTGCGTTCTCACGGATCCTTAATTCATTTGAGAAAGCACAACGTATACGGATGCGGATACGTAACCTAGATAAAAGACTATCACAGATTGGGCTAAATACAGAGATCCACCAATGGCCGGGATTCTTACAGCGGATAATGCACAACCTCCAACGCACACTACCTGTATTAGCACACTACGTGTATTGGTTCGCTATGGAGCCGCTTGGAGCGCTAGCTGCGGCCATATGGACCCCTATTTTCACACCACTTTTCCAAGGCATTTGTATGACGTAATCAAGCTTTCCTTGACGTTTACGGCCTTATTTTGCGGTGTTTGAACGTCATATTGCGTCTGGTGATAGTCTACCATTAGCTGTCGACCTGATTGATTGGGCAGTACGAACAAACGTCAGGAAAGGTACAAATTTCGGCGATTTCTAAATCTATTTTTAGACATTTTAATAGGGGGGCCAGACGGGAGTCTGGGCGGTAGATAAAATGGTGTTTAAAACGTTTGTAAACTGTACTAAAAAATGTAAATACGTACATGGACAATGTTGTCAATAGCTTTTGGGAGCTATTTTATGTAATGCGCACGATTAGACACGATTTTAAAGCAGTTACCGGTCAGGAGTTGAGAAGTCATTATCCTTGCGATTCCGTGACCTGATCGTCAATCAATACACCGCGGAGGGACTATTTCTTCACATATTAGGCCTAATATGCATGCGCGATGTAGTTCGTAATGTACCGGTACTTTATATACAATCGCTCTGTTTTCGTCAGTCTTTGATACAAAAAATGTTTCTTAATATTTTGATACATTATCTACACTGACGTTGGGGAGGTTAACGATTGTGCTTCTTTTGCCGAAATTTGAACACAGGAAATTTCCAGCGCCGCCTGACATATCCAAACAATACATACATGCATATCAGCGCCACGTAGAGTGCATAGTCGCCATGGCCGTGTGGCGAAGCAGCCTGCCCAGGGAGCAGAAGGTTTCGGGTTCGATACGCGGGCGTGTAAGTTTTCTTTGCCTTGACTCATTATTTTTTTTGTTTCTTCTTTTACCTTTCTGTTTTTTCATCGTGTATTTTAATGATCTTGCGTTTATTTCGCATGGAAATGCATGTAAAACATGTATTAGGCCTATCCAGTCATCATTACAGTCATCACTTCCTCCACATTCCTTAATTCCTCCCTTCTCCCCAACCATGCTTATTCCACATAGCGAACCCCTGTCGCCACCAGGCTTGTTTTCACACTACTTGTATAAGCAAATCATCTGCTGATTTTTAGCCGGCGGCGAAAATCCACCCAGACACCCCAATTGTCAATAACCGAGAACAACCAAACGACCAACAGGAAGACCCTAACACACATGGATGAGCAGATAAGAAGAGATTTGAATACCATCAACATCAAACTCAAGAACCCTGTAGAGACTCTGAATCTACTTAATGGTGACTTGGCACATAATAGAAATAACTGGCATGACATAGTCAAATGCGTCACTGTACAACGTTATCGTTGTTATGTATTTATGTACTTGTTATGTATTTATTAATTTATAAACTTTCTTTCAGCCAAATGAAGCCCTGCGCCAGTTGCTTACACTCTGCTTGTGGTCAGGCTGAGCAACCCTGCAGTTATTCAACCCTTGTCTTTCAGCTGAATTAGTTTCTCCTTAATTGTCCAGCGGCCACCCGTGGGGCTTGGTCGCTATTCTTTCCTTAATTGCTTGTTTGTCCTGTCTACACAGGTTATGTAGTTCTACATTCGGGTTTCAGCTCAGTCTTTTCTAGAGTTTCAGATTGTAAAGTTCCACTTGAAAAAGACCCCGGTTGGGGTCGAAAATTCGTGAATTCTGGAGATTGACTTCTTGTTTATTATCATTTTGTGTGTCAAGTTTGTGCTTTTTGTACCTTTGGTACAACGTTATCGGAGAGAGAAAGGGAGAGGGAGAGAGAGGGGCCGTAGGTCAGACAAAGAACATATGTAATTCATATTATAAGTATGCCTAGGCCTATTCATATCCAATTTCGACACGAACTTATCGTTATAATTCTTTGTGTCGGAAATGCTTACTACTCACTTCAGGCCATCGTCCATCCCACCCCATACCCTGGATGAAACATGTGGGCCTCTTCTGAGTGTTGCATGAAGCAGATGTTCGTGTTGCATTGTTGCATTTTGTTTTATTAGAAGATGAACTTGTGACCGATATCCAGTTTTCAGACCATTACACAGAATGAAGCAACACTACGTATCTCCATGACAGGAGCCGAAGTCGTTTAGTTAAATAGACCTCAACACTTCAAAAAAAGTTGGTTCGAGGAAGGGTGGACGTCACTGAACTAATGACATTCTCAGCCATAATTAAGGGTGTCTTCCGTATCGCCTTTTCCCATTTCGCCTTTTCCCAATTCGCCTTCTTTTTTCCATTTCGCCTTATTCCCATATCGCCTTTTCCTGTTTCGCCTTATTCCCATATTGCCTTTTCCCGTTTCGCCTTATTCCCGTTTCGCCTTTTCCCATATCGCCTTATTCCCATTTCGCCTTTGATCACTTCAGGTTTTGTACCGTTGTCGTAGAATGTCATGCCCCCCGATATGTGATGCCCCACAACAATAGATTCTGACGGAATAAGGGTCAGCCGGGCACTGACAAACAGAACTTCTGTTACCAGATGTCCCCTGAACAAAAGAAGCGGGCATCTGATATCGGGGGCATTACATTCTATGACACCGTCACAAATTACAAATCACGAATTTAATTACGGATTTGTCATTTAAGCCTAAATTATAAAGTTTCGTTTTTCTCCTAATTCACTATGCGAACGTGGTTTCAACATGATGTGATTGTAATTTTAAAAGAGACGAAGTAATTTTGGCTTGGTTCTTCCCCGATAAAAATGGTCCCAACGTGGTTTAATCATGGTGCTGCCGTGTGATGTTATGTTTTATGTTTATAAAAAAGTGCTATGACTAGGTTTCCCTGGAAATGTGATCTTATTTTTCACACCACGCCTCTGTAGATCGGTCAGGATTCGAGTGTCAATTTAGAAATCGCTATGTACATGTACATTACGTCGAAATTTTTTTGAAGAAGCCAGAGAATAAATGCACGAAAATTTGTTTAAAAATCTTCAGGACTCCTGCGTATTTGAGCTAGGAGTTCATACAGTCTCGGTATTTCGTCATTTTTATTATTTTTATTATTTCAAGTTGTCTGTGGTACAGGTGTTCAAGTATAAACTGCTGCATTATTATATATTATTATATGTGGACTCATTCAAAAGTTACAAAAGAGTCATTGTGTCCGAGGATCTATTGTATTTCTATCTGCGTTTTAAATTTCACTGCATTATGATTCGAGAGCTAAACTCTCGTTATCTTCCGTCAAACTCGGTCACAGGACTTCAGCATTGCTAAACAAACTATCTCAGTGAGGTACTGAAGCTGCCAAATTCATGTCTACGAGGTTGAAAATATAATAGTGAGCTTTCGCAAGCGCCCGGTTAGGCCCTACGACGACGTTTATCTATTGTGTTGGTATACCCAAACAATAGATAAACGTTGTCGTATGGCCTAACCGGGCGCTTGCGAAAGCTCAATAGGGAGGTTTCGAAATCAAACGATAAACGTAAACGTTAACGACAACTTTATTTTTGTACCGAAAACGCAATGCAAAATCTGGTTAATGTGTAGTATGAAAAATAACGTTGTCGTAAAGTTTTGGTTTATCGTTTGATTTCGAAACCTCCCCACTATCGCCTGTGCCTTGACGTGGACATGAGGTATCACACACAATATGCATACATGTATATAGGTTTCAGCTCACAGCCCTGTGGCAGAGACTTCTGAAGACTGTCATGACTTGTGCTGCCATCGTTCAGAGAACAAATCATTCATCGCCACGATGATTATTCCGATTCTTGTGTACCGATTGGCTATCTGACTTCTCAAGTTTGTGACATCACGTTTGCGTCCTACATCACAGCAGATCCTTGGGGAGATTTTCAGTTTGCTGGGAGAAGTTTAAGGTGAGTAGACTTGCGGATGTGGTATAGTATTCTGTTCTCGAAGCTTTGTGTGTCTATCACATAGATTTCGTCGATTCCAGTTGTGATGACAAGTCCGAAATTTTAGCCAATTACTTTCACACTCACTGCAAAAGGCCAAATTGAATTCGAAAAGTCACTCGATTTCTATTTGCAGAAACAGCAAGCATCATGTGGTGTCAGTTCGTGTTTCTCGCTGTTGTTGCTACCGCCAGTGTTGGCGCAAGTGAGTAGATGTTTGTGTCTAACTTTCATTTTTATCATCATCATCATTCGGGGTGTCTACAAAACTAAGACCCAAGACCTAAGACCCAACTTCAAAATACATGGCCCATCGTGAAAATGGGACTTTAGCCAATATCTCATGAAGAACAGCAACTAGAATGTTGCAACTTGGTACCAATGTGTACACTCACTGGTCATAAGTATTGCAACATAGGGTTTTTAGCTCACCTCTGTGAGGTGAGCTTTTCTTATGGCGTGTCGTCCGTCGTCGTTAAAACCTAGCGTCCACTAGGGCGCGGACAAGACGCGGAACGCAAATTTAGCAATTCCGCAACCTCTCCGCATATTCTTGAAAGATTCCGTTCACTGTCTTTATCATTCCTAAGCAGTTCCCGGCATTTCCGCACGTCCGGGAGAGGGCGAAATTTCCGCATCTAAATTTTGATCGAGACCAAAATTTCGACGCGGAAATGAACTTCCCGACACCTTCGGCAACTTGTCTGCATTGTCGTGCGGACATCGTCAGGACATCCCGCCTTTCTGTAACACTTCTGCAAACGCTCCTGAAAGCTTCCGCGGTGCGGGCAGCTTCGCGAAGGCAAGCAGAAGCCACGCGGACTGTTTCAGGAAAGCGCGGAGCCGATGCAGATCAAAATAAGCGAGTGCGCGAAGCCGTCAAGACATTTGCGGACAAGACACGGAAAGGTCAACAGGTTGCGGCGTGGAGGAGTTTATGGCCGGTGTAACGTTTTTCAGTGTGGCCGTTTTTCCTAACTCCATGACGGCTAGCAGACATATGAGAAAAATCCAAAGTCGGCGCAGAATTTATAACCTTGAATTATTTCCTCATATTGTCCGCATATCTACCCGATTGTCCTAGTCCATGATTTTACCAGTCCTGGTGTGATCCTAGATGTGTCCGCGCTGTCCTGCTACGATCAGCAGCATTTCGTGCCCTTCACGATTGATTCCTAGGACACTCCCAGGTATGTCTGCAGAGATTCGTAGTAATGTCCCAGGAAACGATGATTCGCACACTTTTTTCGCGACTGACGCGGAAAGGATGCCGAAATGGCATAATTTGCTTCCGCAACCCTTCCTAATCTTGTCGGCGCTCTAGTGGACGCCACCCATAACAGGGGTGGCACATTTCTAAACCGCTTGGCTTAGAAACTTGAAACTTGGTGTATAGTTACCCTATGGTAAAAACTATCTCTGGACCGGAACTTGGTGCTGCTAGTTTTACACTCTGGCCTGTAGGGGGCGCTTTGTGAAAACCTTCTTTTGGCCATATCTCCTGAAGGCTGCTAGCTAGAATCATGAAATTTTTATGGTGGGTTGCTCTGATGAGACAACATCACATGAATACCGGTGTAGCAGTAAATAGTGCCCCCCTGTAAAAAGTGTCCACTTCAATTGTTGAATGACGGATTAAGCGGCATGCATATAGAAACCAATTGTCAGAGATTAGAATGTAACAATAGGACCTTTTGTTCCCCGGACAGTTTTTTCTAGGACATTCTTTCCCTTCACACCTGGTTTTCGATTTGAACCACTTTTCAAGGTCACAGAGGTGAAAGTTCAAAATGCCACTGTTTGGTGGCACATTTCGTGGCTATTTGACATAGAGTCTTTTGATTTGATGTGAAGATATATCTAGCCACCCTCTACAAGTGCACCAAATTTCGACCCTATTGGACTTCAAATATGGCTGCCAGGAAGCCATCTTGAAAAAACGACTTTGACCCGTATCTCATAAATAGGAGTAGGTGGGATGTTATAACCTTGCCAAAACATGTATCTAGGTAACCTTTAAATGTATGGCAAATTTCGGTTAGATTGGACGTCAAATATGGCCGCCAGGCAGCCATCTTGTAAAATGGACTTCAACCCATGCCTCATACTGCTTTATCGTATCTGCACTAATCTTTCACCATTCACCAGGATAGTCACACTTCCTTACTCTGTCACAGAGGTGAGCACAATGTCCCTGGACATTTCATTCTGGATTTCTCTCATGCCTTCACTACTTTTGCATCTATTTTCAAGTATATCGGGTGGCCCAAAAAAACTGGACTAAATTCAAATTCCAATAGCGTCACAAGTTTGGTAGGCTCATCAATGAAATTTTGCACACTATAACAGATGGTTATTGCCTGTAATTCCTGCAGATTTCATTAGTTTACGCAGTCCGGTTTTGCTACAATGAAAAAAAATTACAGCGCATGTCTAAAAATGACATGCCGAAAAAATCCTACCGAATTTGTACAAAAAACTGGAACACACTTAACCGCCCGTAACTTCGACAATTGTGGTAGTAGGCCAGGGACATTTAGTGCTTTATATCGTAATGTTCATAGGTATTACTGACAAAAAAATCAGACATATACCTTTATCCCTGTACAAATGCCGAGCAATTAAAATTAAGGAATATTAGCCACAATTTGAAATGATTTATGAGGGTGGACATACCGGAATTGCGTTTTTCACCATGTCAATTTCAGTTCATCAGCATTTGTACAGGGATAGATCTACATGTTTGATTTTTTTTGTCACATATAGCTTATAACCATATGATGCAAGACCTTAAATATCACTGGCGTACTGTGACAGTTGTCGAGGTTATGGCCGGTAAAGGATGTTCGAATTGTTTGATATTCGGAAGTCTGAAATTCATTTTTCCCGGCATATCCTTTTTTGACAACCATTCTAAACTGTTTCACTGTGACAAAACCAGTGCATGTAGGCTCATGAAAATTATTGTAATGATAGATGACAACCAGTTTATCACGTGTACAAAATTTCAGTGAAGTGCCCTGAAAACTAATGAAGTTACTGGAATTTGAATTTAGTCCATTTTTTTGGGCCACCCGATATATAGGGGGACCTATGGCGAAACATGGTGTTGGCCATACGGACTGAAAAATCTCACTGCTGATGAAAATATCAAGCCTTAACAACGAAATATCAAAACATGAAAATGACAAAATCTTCATGTGATACTGGATCGCTCTCTCCTTTTCACGATAATGAAGCCTGATGATGAGGAAGGATTTACAAGAAAAAAAATTGAAAAATATCAACTGCGAAGATATTTGATATTATCGTGCGAGGGTCCGTGGGTTCGAATCTGGTAGAAGGACGCGATGACTTTCACCTTAGAAACCCGTTTCTATTTTCATATCTGATATTAACGAAAATTATCAAAAACTGAAAAAGTGAGATTTTGCATGAGATTACGCTGCTGATATAAAGCTGACATCCCATGTGTCCCACCATGCCAGTTTCATCCAATGAAAAGCCACAGTTATCAAGAAAATTGAACTTTTCTTTAAAAAAAACTCGATTTTTGACAAAATAGGGCATTTTTCTACGTCAAATAACACGAAAACGATGAGCCTTTTCAGCTTAATTTTTTCGCAGTTGTGAATGAATTTCTCTTGTCTTCATTTTGTAAAAATTTGGCAGTCTTGCACTTCAAAATGTTCGAGATCTCAAATCGGTGATATTTTGATATTCTGATATTTCCGTGATATATTCACTTTTCCTTAAAATTTTTCGAACCAACAGAAATATTACCCTTCAAAGTATCACATCCACATTTGAAAATCAAAGACTGATGACTGACTACCGAGGAATTAAGAAAAAACGTATGTTGCAATACTTATGGCCAGTGAGTGTAGGCCTATTATATAGATAACCTCTACATGTTTGGCAAATTTTAGCTACATGTATATTGTAGGGGAGACCGGGGCTGGTTGTAACACTTTTCCGTTTGATGTCTGTTACTTCCTAATTGCAGCATGTATCTATAACCAAAAATAGATAAGAGAGGACTCTCTTATCTATTTTTGCTATAACCCACTTGGTGTTTTGAATATTTATGTCAATGGTTACTTGTACATTAAACAAAGTTTATCCATCTCTATCCATGTCTCTGAAAAATGTGTCCAAAATCGACTGTTACAACCCAACCCCAATAAAAAGTTATGAGGTTTGTTGTAACACATCTCAAAAAGTGAGCATGGCAAATTTTCCTTTATTTCTTCATATGTCTCAAAATGGCACAGGGATTTGTCTCCTAAATGAAGTTCTAATCACAGCAAATCCGTTCTTCTTACAAAAAAATTATTTGATTGAACAGTCTATAGGATGAGGGATGAGGATGGATGAAAATTTCAAAGTGGTGAGTAAGCAATTTTGTTTTTTGCCATTNGGGGGAGATAGGCAATTTTCGCAGCAGGATGACGATGTTACAATGTGCCCCATCAAATTTGTTACAACCAACCCAAGCTATAGTTCAGGTTAGATGTGAGCTGCAATACCAAAGCATGTGGAAGTGGGCCTCATCACACGGGACCAGTCGTACAGGCTTGACATCATTATTCAAATAGTATTCTGACAAACTTCTAAAACTGCACAGGCAGTAAAAGCAGGAGAGCTTTTCTGATCATGTCATTTTTTACTCACATGCACTAAAAAGGTTTTTGTCGATTTTTTGGAAAGTCAATTCGGAGATTCAGATGCCCTTTGGTATAAAGACGGCAAATATCAATTCCGATGTATGTCAGGAATCGTAGCCCCTCCTAGTGGATATTCTAGGAAATATTGAGCATGGTGAGCATGGCAAATTTTCCTTTATTTCTTCATATTTCTCAAAATGGCACAGGAATTTGTCTCCTACATGTCCTAAATGAAGTTCTAATAACAGCAAATCCGTTCTTCTTACAAAAAAGAATATTTGATTGAACAGTCTATAGGATGAGGGATGAGGATGGATGAAAATCTCAAAGTGGTGAGTAAGCAATTTGGTTTTTTTGCCATTTTCTCAAAACCTGAAATAAAATGAGATAGGCAATTTTCTCAGCAGGACGACGATGTTACATCGTGCCCCATCAAATTTGTTACAACCAACCCAATCTAGAGTTCAGGTTAGATGTGAGCTGCAATACCAAAGCATGTGGAAGTGGGCCTCATCACACGGGACCAGTCGTACAGGCTTGACATCATTATTCAAATAGTATTCTAACAAACTTCTAAAACTGCACAGGCAGTAAAGCAGGAGAGCTTTTCTGATCATGTCATTTTGTACTCATATGCTCTAAAAAGGTTGTTGTCGATTTTTTTGGAAAGTCAATTCGGAGATTCAGATGCCCTTTGGTATAAAGACAGCAAATATCAATTCCGATGTATGTCAGGAATCGCAGCCCCTCCTAGTGGATATTCTAGGAAATATTAAACCTATTACAACCTACCGCTGTTACAACCAGCCCCGGTCTCCCCTACTTCAAATATGGCCGCCAGCCGTCTATCGTGAAAAATATAGGCCTACTTTAGTTCATATCATTTGAACAATACCATAAAGAAAGTTCTACTGGTAGGGTGTTTCCCTGGGACATTTACTGTGTCCGATGTGTTTAGTTGCCGCGGCCGGGAACATCGTCGTGCCTTGATTTTCTGATTACACACGTTCCCGGCAAGTTATAAAATACAATCTAACAAAAGGGCCCGTAGTAGTGAATGATTCGCAATCCTACAAGGGTCATGTTCGACAACTACCTCGGGATGGGGATCGCGTTTCATTTATGGGAAAAACGACATGGGACGTCTGACCAATGTGGTTATGTAAAGCTAGGCTTTAAGGAGATTAATTTTGTTACGCCTATGCGCTCTACTTGGTGGCCGGGAAGGTGTATAATTAGAAAATCGAGGCACGACGATCTTCCCGGCCGCGGCCACTAAACACATCGGATACAGTATATAGACTTGACACTTGTTCGTTCTTTTGGTACATTCGCCCAGGTGAGCACATGGTCCATGGACCATTTCATTGACGGATTCTGTAGGCCTTGTGGGCTCTTCCGTTAAATTGGCTTGTCATTTTTCCAGAGGTTTCTATGAAAGCAAATGTCTTATTCCAAGTGGACATATCTAGAAATATTAACAAAGAGATGATGACAAGAGCTGAACACTTTGTAACTGCATTTGTGAAAGCCGTCGAGATAGGTCCCACACAGACGCTGATCCATATGAATGGTATTTCCAGAGGACATGTAAGTATCGGGTGGTCAAAGAAAATTGGACTAAATTTAAATCATAACTGCAATTTGCATTAGTTTATATAGTCCGGTTTTGCCACACTGAAATTCAAAACGCCTGTCCAAAAATGACTATGTAACAGCATGCAGCTTGCAGCCTTATGGAATGCCAACGCAGGCCTGTCATATCTAACACTGATTCATTGTTCTCATTCAAGAGCGATAGCACACTATTTCGTGACCCGAGTGAGGGTGCAGGGCAAACAGAAAAAAATGTATTGAACGGTGCAAGAAGGATCTCAGAGACAAGTCCACATTATAGGGGAGATGGACTGATCCATGCCCTGAACAGAGTAGGTGGAGAATTGTGGAATATACACCTCAACCATCCTCGAAGTGATCATCCAAAGTTAGTTGCCATCTTCCTTTACAGTGGTAAAATGGAAGATTTCACCTGGTGGAGAATAAGGGTACGTAACTGAGGGAACTGCCATCTCATTTCTCATTCTTATCTGCAAGACTGGTCGAAAAACTTCGTCCTAGCCCAAGTCGCTTTCACTTCAGTTTTTGCCAAAGTTGCAAATGAAAAGGGGAACCTGTAGAACTGTCGCTGCTGGGAGGCGCTGCCAGCGAGAGCGGTTGTGCCCTTTTCACGAGGTCTTTTGACGCAGTCAACACATTTCATTGTTTTTTCTTCGAATAAAACACTTTTTTATTAGCCTATTAAATCGGTTTGCAGAAAGCAGGGGATTCGATTCGCAGACAAGGTGTTAAACACTACCTCGTGATCATTGGCAAGAATACAAACCTCCGCCCCTCAGTAAAGGATATGATAGGAACAACGCAGATCGACATTTCAAACATGAATCAACACCAAATATCCCAAGTTGCAGTCGACATTGTCAATCAGATCGCAAGTGGCAAATAACTGAACAGGGACGATTCCATAGACCACGAAGAAAGAAGCAGGCCTTGTTAATTTACAGCTCTCATTTCTTTGTTCCTTCTAAGGTTATTTTCAAATTCAAATAGCAACCGATAGGTTACTTACTATACTATGTACGAAAAAAACAATTTAATATCAAACCTTTGAAGATTATCAAGTTTTATCAATCGGAGAAACGACAGACAAACTTTTGAATACGACAGACCAAATTTAACGCATATATTTTCATATATTCCAGAAACAGATTTTCCGTTATTCTGACTTTGAATCAATATGATTGTAAAACTTAGACTATACATTGAAAAGCCTCCACCCCGATGTAAACAAACATGGCCACCAGTTCGGATGTCTGGGGATTCTAACGCTTATCATTCTTAGCACACTTTCTGTTGTAAGTGATGATTGATAAATCGTGAAATAAACATCTGAAATGTAACCACTTTTGTTGATTTTTGTTGTCGTCGCCGTCCGTCTTCGTCGTCCGTGTTTTGTTGTTTTTCGTTTTGGTGAACCATGTTTTCACATTTTATCGTCATGTCACAATAATACACAATGATAAAAGGGCCGTTTAGACGACAGGCAAAAATCCACATGCGATCTGATCGAATCCGATTGTGGTTCAAAACTCTTGCGTGTAAACGCTACCCAATGCGGTCCAATGTGAATTTAAAATAGTTCCAAATCAACGTTGGGCCGCATTGGACCACACACGACCACATTCAAATCTCGTCTGAACGCAAATGAGACCCGATGCGGGTCGATCGGATCCAATCGGATTGAATCTGAATGTAGTTTTTTGCTTGTCGTCTAAACGGCCCTATTGTGTGGCACTGATGCATGTAATGATGTGTGCACGACTGTGCTTTCTTGTGCCATTGATTGGCCTGTTGCTGCGGTCATAGGTAACATAAGCCTACAGTCATGCCGCAGGCCTAGGCCTTCTCATGTTAGCCTGTATGGGCGGTTATTTCCGCAAAAAATCAGTGTCAGGTTTTTCATTTTAGCACAGAATTCCTATGTAGACAGCGCACAAGTAGCGTGAAATATTTAAATTCGCCTCTCATGATCAGACAGCTCCTCACGACCTCCAAGGTATGCGCCAATCCTGGCATTATCATTGCCCTAAAGCATGACGCACACAGGCGACCAAAAAAATGGGGCGACTACAGATGCGACTACTACGTCGCATGCGATAATTACCTTTGAGGTCGTCAGTGATGTCATCCGCGACATCACTGATCTTCCAATGAAGAATTTGTCGCAAACGAGTCGACAAAAACTAAAAATATGTTCAGTCGCTGCTGTGGTCGCAAGGCCGGTCACCGAGAAAATCACTCGAAAAATCGCCCGTGGGGGCAGGCTTAAATTAAACAGGCCTGCTAACCTCTGCTTTTGTAACAGCATCTCGTCGTTGTCTTCGCGTGCAGCCATGGCTCTCACTAGTAGACCTTTATCCCATTCAACAGTCTCCACAACAGTTGTCAAAGAGTTGTTGCACAGACACTTCAACAACAGTCTGGCTCCACACAATAGCTGAACTGTTGGAGTGACAGTATGGACAAACTGAGAAACTTTTTTTTAAAAGGGCCTAAGCCTTTTCAAAATCAATGGCATGCGTACCCTGAATAATGGTTTGACCACAAACCTATAGAAAACTGACACTCAATCAAACTGCTTCCCGCTACTTGTGCGCTCTCTGCATAGAATTTCTGTGCTAAGAATGAAAAACCTGACACTGATTTTTTGCGGAAATAACCGCCCATAGGCCTGTTCACCTTGACAAGCAGGGGTAAGAATGAGGCGAACGTCTTGTTTCACTCCTGATGCATTCTTCGAGACATATGCAGTACCTGAAACACTTAGGAGCTGTCAATCACAAATAGGAGTTACTACGATGCAATTGAATGCCCAGCGAACCCATTCATGATGTAGCACCAAATCAGGGAAGTTATCAATTGTATTCGTCCGGTAGAACTTTGCTGCCTTCTTTTGGTGATGAGCGGGCTGACTGCTCCTAGTAGAGTTGTTCCCTATTCCTGACAGTCGTGGGCTTGAACTGTTGGCTGGAAGTATTACACCGGGCTACTATTGTATTAGACATTGTCAGATACCAGTTCGTGTTATGTGAGTAGGTTACATCATAACACCAATGCTTTGGTGTACAATCGTCAGACCAGAGTAAAATGGAAATCGTACAGGCCTAGTATTGCAGGACGCAGAAATGCAGTCACTGGTGGAAGTTGCCACCTTTGGCAATGACAATGGAACTCAGCGAAAACATCACGCCCTTGCCTTGGCTCATGAAAAATGGCCAAAAATACCATTATATACATGTATGTCCGGAAAGTTTTCCTCAGCCGATAAAATTGAAATATCGTCAGCAATATTGTTAGAATGAATTTCACTGAAGCTATGAATAGAAGTGTCAATGCAAAATCTGCTGCAAAGGGTGTTTGGTAATATCTGTCAAAACAGAAGGGCTGCGATTGAGGGCAAATCACTAGGCCTAACGATTTCCTATTTATTCTGGCCTGACTACTGTACACCGAGGAAATGAGCGTTGGGATTATGCTTGAACAGGTATGTCTAATACAATAGTAGCCCGGGTAATATTTCCAGCCAGCAGTTCAGGCCCACAACTGTCAGGAATAGGGAACAACTCTAATAGAGTTGTTCCCTATTCCTGACAGTCGTGAGGCTGAACTGTTGGCTGGAAGTATTACCGGGCTCCTATTGTATTAGACATTGTCAGATACCAGTTCGTGTTATGTGAGTAGGTTAGATCATAACACCAATGCTTTGGTGTACAATCATCAGACCAGAGTAAACTGGAAATCGTACAGGCCTAGTGATCTGGCATGACACATTGTTATAGACTGAGTCAATTGTATTTTGGGCTCGTTCTTGGATTTTGCACAGCTTGGGCCTGTATGAGCAATAAAAACTAATTTGAATGTAACAGTAAATAGGCCTGGCAGTTGATTCGAACAGTAGTTCAGTTCATAAGTAGTTTTATTTATAAAACTGCAGCTACAATTTGAAGGGCCGAGACCCGAGGGCATTACTGGCCCTGTACAAGAAGTTACATTAAAAGTATTTGGCGGTGTATCTGGAATTGGAAAGGCCCCCATCGCAGCATGACCCGATGCCGGTAATTCCGTGTTACTAATGAAATCATTTATAACTGCAGGAAGCTAAATAAGCCGAAATCAGGCCATGCAGGGACAGGGATGGTACAAAAAGAACAGTGCAATAAAGAACAGAAATATGTGTGTGACTAAATAAAGCATAAAGCGGTGTGTCTCAGTAGCACACTATTAACTGTATGTATAGGTGTAGATCACAGTTCTGGTCATGGCAGGACCCCATCAACAAGATTCTAGTGAATACAGATTGAGCCAACTGTCAGGTTAAACAGTAGACAGCCAAATCAACAAGATGGCAAGATGCAGCGATGTCATTGATGTGGAAGTTGCCGCCTTTGGCCATGTTGGCATAAACTCCCTATGCAGTTGTGTACCGCGCCCCCTTCGGTTTACCCGCTCTCCACAACTGCTTAACTTCGTAAAATTCGCCGCGTTCGGTCAACAGATGGCGCTGAAAGAGTCGACCAATGAGAGCGCCCAGCAACCGGTAACCAAGCTGGCCTGAGACACTTTTTCATTGGCCAAGCGGTTCGTAGCCATGGTACCACAAGAACATCCGTTGCCAACGGGCCAACGGGTTCTGAAAGCAGCGTGCTGATAGGCTGTAAAACTCGCGCCAGGCTCTGACGCCATCTGTTGACCAAACACGGCGACTTCCACGAAGTAAAGCAGTTGTGGGGAGCGAGTAAACCGAAGTGGGCGCGACTCACAACTGCGTAGGGAGTTTACCTTTGGCAATGAAAATGCAACTCAGCGAGGATGTCACGCCCTTGCCTTGGCTCATGGAAAGTGGTCAAAAATGCCATTATATATGTCCGCAAAGTTTTGCTCAGCCGATGCGCAGCACAAGTGCAGTTCACTACATACGATACCAATAGGAGATTACCCATTTTGATAACCAATCTGGCCACAAGAAATATGGTCAGAATGAATTTCACTGAAGCAATATGAAGAGAAGTGTCAATGCAAAATCTGCTGCAAAGAGTGTTTGGTAATAGACCGTGTTTGGTAATATACCTGATACTGGTAATATCTGTCAAACCAGTTGGGCTACGATGGAGGGCTGGGTCCATATTCATAAACATACTTAAGTCAAAGTGTGGTACTTATCTTTTGTGTTGAACAAAGGATAAGTGTCACACTTAGACTTAAGTACTTTTATGAATATGGGCCCTGATCACTAGACATAACGATTTCCTTTTTATTCTGGCCTGACTATTGTACACCAAGGAAATGAGCGTTGGGATTATGCTTGAACAGGTATGTCTAATACAATAGTAGCCCGAGTAATATTTCCAGTAAAGTGAAAGAGAGGTGCTAGGTATAGATTTAAGCCTATACGGTGTGTAGATGTGGGTGGTACCGGAAGAGGTTGTTGCGCTGAAGCTGCGAAAGTTCGTTTGCACTAAATAATGTGTTGCAGGAAGCAAATCGCGTCTACAGAAAACAAGTGCCAAATTCTGAAATAGATGAAAAAGAGAAACATGAATACTAGGCCAAGTAGCTGAATTGATAGACTGCAATAGTTGTACCTGAGGTTTGTGACGTGCATTCTGCAGATGGGCTGTGAGCAGCCCATCTGCAGAATGCACTTTTAGGCTTACATGTACATGATGTAGGCCTAGGCCAATACGCATGCATGCAACATGCCTCGCGCCTACCGACATGACCGACGGGTAGGGTAGAATAGGGCTACACATGTACACCATACAATGCCATACATCGCCAATTGTTATTATGTACATGATGCATGACATGCATTGATTGACTGTGAATAAATGACTACCTGATCTTACTGACTTTTGCCAACACGAACAGAGAACCTCTCGCGTGCCAATTGAGACTGGCATTTTCGCCCTTTGCTTATCCGTGTAGAAGGGTATTGACTTCACACAATGTTTCATAAATACCGGGCAGGGCTTCTTGCATTGTGTCAGTTGGTTCACAAAAATTGAACTACGATGACCGACCGTAAACTGCCACGGCGTTGCACATGCGTGAATGTGACCTGCACCTTCGCAGTGGCCTCCTGGCGGCTGAGTCATTAGTAATGCTACGCTGTCCTGTCATCTATTGGACATCGATAGAACTAAATCGTCCTTAAAATCGCTAATTACTAATTAACCAGAGTAGGTAAGGGGCTGTAAAAAAGTTATGTTTGTTTTCGAATGCCAGCCTTCATGTCAGCGTTTACCGCTCGTCAATAGATGGTCTGGTTTGTTCTGTAGCTCCACAGCTGGGATTTCTGTATAGTATAGTGGTATGAGATCATCAGTGGCGGTCTTTGCGGGCGACATTGGTACTAATGGGGCTTCGCCCATACGTTTCACATTCGCCTCAATTCGACCAGCCAGCAGTTCAGGGCCACAACTGTCAGGAATAGGGAACAACTCTATTGACCACTGCGCCATGAAACACCGACTGTTCCTCTTCGTTCGTCCATGTCGGCAGAAACGGTCGTAGTGAGTAAGGTGTGGCTAAGTGCATCATGATCCTCTTTGATCAACTAGCTGCGAGTCTTTGGCCTCAGCTGACTGTACCTGTGTCTGTACTCTACATCTAGTGCAACATGCCGGGTACTGACGGTCACGACGGGACAAATCCAGTTATTCCCCGTCATAATTTGCAGCTGAGCGAAAAACGTCAGATTTGTATTTTGATTTTCCGTCAGGGCTGAAGCCACAGCATTTTCGGCCCTGGTAAGTATGGAAGAGGCCATATCTCAAGCTACTCATGTTCCTCACTTGGATGGTGTCTTTTACCTGCCGTTGCAAAGGCACAAGGTACAAGGCACCACGGCTTGTTCAACTAATTCGAATTTCTGCCGTTGACACAGCCGTGGCGCTACAGTGTCGCCGTCGGAGGGCAACAGATGTGTAGAGGGCAGATATAGATACTGGACGGGTCTTCCCCGTTCCTCGAGGTTTACGTGGTAAGTTCGTCAGAACAGCTATCGGATAATTTGCATCCCGGACCATATGGACCTGCAGTATCGCGGCGCTGACTGATCTGCCGTAGGTAATGAAATGAAATGAATTGCAAATCAGTGAGCACCACGATACGGCAGTTCAGGTAACCTGTCTATGAATCGGACTGTTAAAACACTGTACGGGCCTCAATTAACATTCAGTTTCCTTTATATGCAAGAATAATCAATTATAATGACTTATATAATAAAATTATTAACTATTATATTATTTTATTATGACAAAAATAAAACGTAAATTTAGTCTCAACCGTACACACAGTCTGACTGTGGACCCGATCGGTTCCTGTTTCTGCCGTCTGTGGGACCCCCACGGCAAGCACTGTAGCGCCACGGCAGTGTGTCAGTGGCAGAGACGGGAATTAGTTAAACAAGCCTGGTGGCGACTGGGGTTCGCTATGTCGAATAAGCATGGTTGGGGAGAAGTGAGGAATTAGGATGTGGAGGAAGTTATGACTGTAATGATGACTGGATGGATACGCCTATAATACATGTTTTACATGCATTCCCATGCGAAATAAACGCAAGATCATTAAAATACACGATGAAAAAGCCAAAAGGTAAAAGAAGAAACAAAAAAACAATGAGTCAAGGGCAAAGAAAATTTACACGCCTCGCGTATCGAACCCGAGACCTTCTGCACCATGGGNCATGTATTGTTTGGATATGTCAGGCGGCGCTGGAAATTTCCGCCTGTGTTGAAATTTCGGCAAAAGATGCACAATCGTTAACCTGTCCACCGTCAGCGTAGATAAATGTATCAAAATAAAATGTATCAAAATAAGAAACATTTTTTGTATCAAAGACTGACGAAAACAGTGCGATTGTATATAAAGTACCGGTACATTACGAACTACAACGCGCATGCATATTAGGCCTAATATGTGAAGAAATAGTCCCTCCGCGGTGTATTGATTGACGATCAGGTCACGGAATCGCAAGGATAATGACTTCTCAACTCCTGACCGGTAACTGCTTTAAAATTCGTGTCTAATCGTGCGCATTACATAAAATAGCTCCCAATAGCTATTGACAACATTGTCCATGTACGTATTTACATTTTTTAGTACAGTTTACAAACGTTAAACACCATTTTATCTACCGCCCAGACTCCCGTCTGGCCTCCCTATTAAAATGTCTAAAAATAGATTTAAAAATCGCCGAAATTTGTACCTTTCCTGACGTTTGTTCGTACTGCCCAACCAATCAGGTCGACAGCTAATGGTAGACTATCACCAGACGCAATATGACGTTCAAACACCGCAGAAGGCCGTAAACGTGAAGTAAAGCTTGATTACGTCATACAAATGCCTTGGAAAAGTGGTGTGAAAATAGGGGTCCATATGGCCGCAGCTAGCGCTCGAAGCGGCTCCATAGCGAACCAACAGTTGAGCAAATACACGTATAGATGGTACCCGGTCCTAACTATTTTACATCGGACTTTTGCATGTTAGGACACCGGGCGTGCGTATCGCGTTCTTGAATCTTATTGCCGGTGCTGGCGCAGGTGATAAGTATAGGAACTATTATGTTGATACCTTTTCTATTTTAACCCGTTCGTGATTGGTGGATTTCCTGGGTCAAATGAAGGTCATCTGCATTCCGGTAACTAGGTACGAATATGCATGCAGAAACCCTCTCTATATTTGCCAAATTTCTGCTCTATTGACTTCAAATATTGCCGCCAGTCGTCCATCTTGAGAATGTACTTTGGCTCATAACATATGAACAATACCACAAAGAAAGTTCTAACCCTGGTATGATGTTTCCCTGGAACATATTGACTTGACACTTGTCATTCGTTCTTCTGGTACATTCACCCAGGTGAGCACATGGTCCACGGACCATTTCATTGGGAGGTGTGGGAGTTTTCGGCTGGATGTCATAGCTGTGCTCGAACACTGCCACTTGACAAGCTAAATTTCCCATTGATAATCTATCATACGTATAATGATGATGATGATGATGATGATGATGATGGTGATGGTGATGATGATGATGACGTGAAGCGAAAAAAGAGACGATCACAAATTGCTGATTGAAACATGACACTCTACACCAACATGACCAAGGCTAATAGCCAGCAATCACCCTCGGTGAATTATCTGTCACTCCCTCGCGATGTGAGCTTGAGGCAACTCATTCTGTCATCACAGGACGATATAGATTATTTCCTCCTGCTATCACCCACTATTAGGTTATGGAGGATGCCCATTTTGATTATGCAATGACCTTGATGATCAGAGGTCAAGGTCAAGGTCAAACTTGATGATTTGATTTCAGCACATCAAAATGGCTGCGAGCAGGCTGCCTGTCATGCCTGTAGGGTCCTCTTCAACAAGCGGGAACCATCAGACATTTACAATGTCATCTTGTTTGAATAGTTGAATCAAGCCTATCAACACTGAACACAAGTAACTGAGATTTACTGGCGATAAACGCTAATTGGTATTCCTCGAGAAGCCGTCAGCTATTTTAAGCTGTGCACCCACAATCTCCAACGCAGAGGTCAGACGGTTTCACCTTACTGACTCTGCCTTCAAACGTCAGTACCCCGTACTTCTTTTCGCGTAGGAATGACGTCATATAAGATGGCTGCCTCCTTGTTGCACGTGCTTATGTTGACACTCACAAAATCATGTGATTAAATTCGACGAAGCTGATTGGTCCATCGATTTGATTGCTTCTAAAATAGCAACTATTTCTGCCGGAACGACCGAACCGAATCACAGCCATACGTGTAATCCGCCGCAAAATAGTGCAACACAAAATAATGAACAAATGTTTAAAAATCATGGTGTGTTTGGTGTTTTGGTACACTTCTAAACTTGACAGTACGATTATGATTTTATTAGGGTGGAAAACTAGCTGTAGATCAGTTTTTCTTCATTCTGCTCATTCCGAGCAGAAGTGATGAGGGCGTTTGAAGCCAGTGGTACAAGTGGAGCAAACCGAAAACGCGGAACGCCGTACCACTGGGCTAGCGAGTTTGGTGCACCCAGAGAGAACTTGATTGTAGACTGGTCCCCTGTCGTAGTTCTCGCTTCACTACTACGACAGGCATTTTGAACGCCAACTCGGCATGTGATTGGTCAGCCAAACGTCATCAACGGTCGCGCCATGAGTCGCCATCTATTTTTAGAGACTCCCGCAACGTTACAAGTCTTTATTGCTCATTTGCATACGTGTGTCAGAAAACAGGCAAACATGGCGGACGCGGCCTGTCGTAGTAGTGGAGGAACGGAGCGGTGACAGGGGACCAGTCTAACTTGATTGGACATAGAAGAATAATGTCGTCGGCATAAGCTAAAGCGCCGACAAAAGAAGTGCCAATATGGCAACCTAAACCAGACACAGCGCGGCCAAACCTGCCCAGATTGCATACTTCCCGTAGTTCAGAAGGTCACCTCCTGAGGTCACCACACTGCAATGAAGCCCCGAACCTGACGTAGGCCTAGACAGGGCACAACATCTGCCAGGGGTATCTGATTAATGCCTGCGACGGCACTAGGCCTAGCTAATTGGTAGGCCTACGAAGGACCTGGGCGCCGAGGTGATGTAATCAGGGAGGGTTATATGATTACAAGGGGGGGGGGGGTCTGATTTAGGTCGTGGGAGGGCAGGGCCTAGCTGAATAGCAAGTCTAGGCGCCACCCGTGATGTAAGCAGGGATGGGTATCTGATTATACGCGCAGCGGGCGGCCGCTGATGAAAGGCTAGTCTCGCACCGCCAGCCTCTGATCTCGCTCCGCTTCCTACGCTTGGATCAGAGTCTGGCCCCAGACGCATCCATTTTGGTTATGCTAAGGGTTCCAACATCTCACCACAGGTGGCGCTCACGCACAGACGTCGATTAAACGCGCCATAAGATTTCTTAGCGTACCGCATTAACAATCCCTCAAATTAGTCTTATCGAACTTTATGACACATATTATTTAGATTTTAATAATTTTCTGTATTTTTATCACCGTTCCTGCGACATGATAATAAACAAGAAGTCAATCTCCAGAATTCACGAATTTTCGACCCCAACCGGGGTCTTTTTCAAGTGGAACTTTACAATCTGAAACTCTAGAAAAGAGTTTCAGATTCTAGACCGGGGTCTAGAAAAGACCCCGGTTGGGGTCGAAAATTCGTGAATTCTGGAGATTGACTTCTTGTTTATTATCATTTAGTGTGTCAATTTTGGGCTTTTTGTACCTTCGTTCCTGCGACATAATATAGGAGCCGAATCGATGCTCTGACTTAACGCATAGACCACAGAGTAGTCTCTACATCTGACGATTTAAGAGACTACTGTCGCCCTCTGAATTCGGACGTTGATTGGTTAGATTCAAATTTTTCGAATTGATTCTGATTGGACAAAATGCTGTATGACGTACACCAACCGAAAGGTATTCCCCAAAATGGCGTCGTTCAATATGAAAGAAAAATTGAAGATTCTGGAGGAATAGTTGGCTAGTGTGGCTGTTCATGTCCGTTTTTTTGGATATATTTGAGTTTGAGCATGTTAAGTTTCTAGGGCCCGGACAATTTGAGGCTTTGTTTGAGTGTGAGAGCAGGGATTGCGTCGTTACTCTCTCGACGACAGGATGGTTGCCATGGACACAAAACTACTACCGCGGTAGGCTACATCTCATCAATAATCACATCATCTACTGCTAGGCCTATCACCAAAGTGTGCACTAGTTTTGATAGCGAGTCCGTTGGGCTCCAAATTTTGATTTAATCGGTGTTATGACTGGTTTCCAGCCATAATTCACATTTTTAAAACTCCTGGGGAAAAATCTGCTGCTGGTAGATTAGTGCGCATGCGCCAGTCATATCGTGGTAGGGAATCCAGCCACACTTCCGGTAATGGCGGACCCCGACACCAGTTCCTAACGTGCTGCACGGTGGAACTGGATGCCGGTTTACTTAACGCATAGCTCTGCATAAATTTACATCCGGGTATGCATGTCCAGGATCAGGTCGCGGGTACCCGGATGTGATTACGAAAATACTTCGTTTGGGGCCAGACCCTCCGGTTGTCTGCTGCGCGAGACTAACCGAGGGTCTGGCTGAGCGAGACTAATGAAAGGCGGGAGTTATGTATTAATGCGCAGCATGGAGTGTAAAGTAGTACGTATTAAAACTGATGGTATCTCTTTAATTCGATGACAGCGAGTATAATAAGTGGCCAAATATGAAACACTAGGTAGATTGGAATTATTCGAAGCAAGCACAAGACAAAACCATGCTAACTTGACTGATTTCAGGTCTCGCTGTACCACTGTATACAACCGCCGGGTCACTCTCGTCACACTGGCTGGCGAGCAAGCTCTGCCGCTTCAGTGAGTAAATTGGCTCTGGTGACTAAACTAGCACATCTCTGTGACTGAATTTTCGCATGTTGGAAGAGAAAATAGTACTGCACAGTACTGTATATATCGCATGGCGTTGATGCCGTATTTTGACCGGGAAGTCGGACACGAAGAGGAACGAGGGTAACTCCTCAAAAGACGACTGACGAGGGCAATTCATAGATGTGGGTAACTTCGTAAAACCTGTTTCATTGTATTTGAGGCTAGAATTAATGATATTAACGATAGTATTGAGGTATAACAGCCCTCTGTGCAACGGATCGCTTTTTTCGTGACCAGTGTAAACGGGGCTATAGTCTTTTATCTAGGTTACGTTCATCGTCCACGGATTGTATCAAGAATATATTAGGAGAAGAATGTACATGTCACGACGGTTAGAACGGGAATTCATATCACCGCGTCCTCTATCGGAATCTTCAAGTAAATATGGATTCCGGCCTAAAAATAGTGCACGAACGCCGAAAACCACCAAAAAAATTCAACTTGGGAACGAGTTGTTAGAACTTCCTGCAATCGTATTGTCCTCCTGACTGGTTAATATCGATCATAACGAATTGATCTATGTAACAACGGAGACTTATTCGCAAAAAAGGTTTGTCTTGTTGTTTGAAGATCGGGCAAATACCCTCTAGCAAGGCCGAATGAACTGACAAATTGCTCACGATTTAAGACTGCACTTTCACAACAGCCGACCAGAAACAAAGCACACGGCGTAATTACTTCTAGAAACGTTCGCCCATAATTAGTGAACGCATGGTAAAAACCTAATCATATATGCAAATTAGTATCGTCTTCACAATGGTCCGAGTAGCCAATCAGGTCGCGGAGAATTGCCAGGCGACTGGAGAGCAATCATTCCAAAGATCTATTGTGTTCTAACAGTCGTGATGTATAACTACATGTAGTAGGTGGCATTCAGTTGCCATTTCTGATAATAGAGGGCGTGCGGTAATTACAAGCCTTCTAATTAAATAACCAATGTATTGATTTGACGGCTGATGGGTGATGATATTATTTAATAGAATATCACCAACTTTCCTATGTAAAGTTACAATGGACAAATTACAAACATTCAGCTGTTTTTAATTTGACCGGGTTTATTTATCGAGCCGCTCGATGAATAAGCACTACTTTCGGTCTTATTTGTCAAGCCGCTCGATGAGCAGTACGTGGATTCAGTGTTATTTATCGAGCTAGCTTGACAAGCAGGCTTCAAATTCAGCATTGTTCGTCGAGCTGGCAATAAAGACACGCCTCCTCATGAATATGCAATGGGGCTTCAGCTTGTTTAGTTCGGAAGTCGGCAGTGTGGTGGTGCTTCATTGCTCGCAAGATGGGGGTCTCCGAAGCCAATTTATCCTTTTTTCAACCCATGTTTCTGTGTGATGGCCCAAATCTTAGACACTGTATTCGCATGCCCAGATTCAGACTCTCGGTTTTCGTCAGTCTCAAGATTAATCCGCTGGGGTTTGTGGGTCAGAATCTGCCGGTGAGTCCGAACACCAGGATGTGCCCAGCAGGATGATGCGACGATTCTGTAAACGATTTTATCAGTGTCACCACTAAGAAAAAATAATTAAACCAGTTGTTCTATGTAGAAATTTGAAAAGGAAACATAATTTTCTAAGAAAAGGAAAACAAGAAAAAGAAAAAAAAAGAAAAAATATAACGACCACACGGGAATCGAACTCTCGACCTCAGGGGTGTAGTCCCCACATCTTTGCAATGTGCCAATCAACACACTGAAGACAGTGGCAGAGTATTTATCACCTGGTTCCGGAAATACGGGCAGCTCGACGTTTTAGCCCAATTTTGCGTACTGTTTAGCGAGCCGGGCTTGATAAATAGCCACTTCGTTTTAATTTTGGCAAAACCACGGGTTTGTTGTAAAGGTCAGAGTACCCAACCTTGTGCCCAATTCAATATGTCGAAAATATGATCCATTAAAAAAATGCATTGTACCTCGAATGAAATTGACAGTGTCGGGAGGCTATCCAGGATTTTTTGCGGGGTGGCGGTCAGCGGATGGTGCACAACACGAAGAGTACCGAACGTCTCACCAGAAAATTTGGGAATCAAGGTGCTTTAAAATGCATGGCTGAAGAACATTTTGTCACAGTTTATATCCATAGTGCATACCAGACACACTTTCATCCACCTCAAAGGGAATTACCCTGCCGGAATTCCTCCAAACACCAGCGAACCATTATTGCCGCTAGGCTTGTTTTAAAATATATTTAAAGTTCATTTGAAATGTGTTCAAAATTGGACGTACGAGAAAAGCAACCTGCAGACTTGGCCAGCATCTATACCCTGTCCCTTTGACATTACGTTTGCGGCCCCTCCGCAAATTTGTTGCAGAAATAGATCCTTCCCACTATGACTCATCCATCATCAGGTTTTATATGAGCCACTGGCCCACTGCACCCTGCACCCTCTGGTTTAAGTGGGCCTTTCCAATCTACTATAGCATTGCAGATCAAAGTGCAAGACAAGGGGGGAATGCATCTATGCACAATACTGGATACGGCCCAAATGCGCTACAAAGTTTCGTTATAAAGTCGTTATTATCGGTATAATAAAGAATTTTCTGTTCAACTGGATTTCTTTTCGATAAATGTATCGACCTCTTTTCCATTTAAAAAAAATTAGGCAGAGAAGGAAAACAATAGAGAGCTAGAGATCCGGCTACTTATCCTTAAACCGAAACGGATACCTATCCCGATACGTTTGCGTTCTCACGGATCCTTAAATCATTTGAGAAAGCAGAACGTACATGGATGGGGATACGTAATACCCCCGGCACACTAGAGGCAGAATGAGCAGGAATGTCGTCGGAATGACAATTCGTAGTTCATTCCTGGGCAATCGAAGTGCATTCTAAAAATTCTGACTGGATTCCGACTGCGTTCTTAATGTTCCGGCCCATTCCTGTGGTCTGTCACAATGTTTTGGACATGTTCAAAACTATTGAGGTGCATTCCAAGTGGAGAAATATCGAACAGCATTTGAAGTGTATTCCGTCTGCATTCTTACTGCGTAAAGTCCGACAGCCTTCCAACAGCATTTGAAACATTCTGATCGCATTTGAAGGAGAATCCAAAGGTCCAGGGTCCATACCCTGCCAGTTGAGCTCAGACTCATGAAAATTTTAAGAAACCACTACTTTCCGTATCGAATGAGCTGACGTCACAAAAGCTAGGATCACACAGACTCTATAAAATGAGGGTCCAATGCACTACCAGATAATAACAATCATGTCGTTTTGGTATATTGTTCCTTTGCTTTTTCTATCCATCCTGTGAAAAGAATAGTGAGATCTCTTCTGAATTTCGAACAACTCGACACGTATAAAAAGAAGTTTACTGCACAGTTCGTAAAAGTTATTTGATGTACAACTTCATAGGATAGTTCACGCAGGCCTGGATAGGAGACCTTGACCTCATCCAGGCAGTTGAAAGTACCCGAGCTTTTTCCTTAGTGCACCAGAGTGGCGCTTTGAGAGGGAAGGTGACAACAATAAACCGATCAATGGCAATTATTATAATTAGCCAAATAGAAGAACAGTATAAACATTGTATCAAGAAATAAAATGTTCGACAGTAAAAGTCACCAATATGACGAAGATACAGGAAATGAGGATGGATGCTTTTGACCATACGCGGTACTAAGGCCAAGAGTGACAGGGTGTCCGCTACCGCTAGCGTCTTCAGGTAGAATGACATCACATTTGATTTGTTTGAGGGGAGACTCATAACCATAAAACTCAAAGTGTTGCCGACGATTGCCAAAGCGACAAGTGCAGGGAAGACACCGCAAGAAAATATTCTCGTATAGTAATTGAAATTGTAGAAACCACCTACCCATTCCAATGTCGCTTCCATGCTACCTGTTCCTTGATTCTTCACTCACACCGTTACAAATTCCTTTTTCGTTATAACTTTACAAACAGATTTAGACATANGGGGGGGGGGGGGATTGTCCCTTTCCGGTATTTCCCGTATGGTTTTCACACACTGATGAAAGCGCCGTTTTCCGACAAAGGCGACGATCTATGGAGCTTTCGACCGGACATTCTGCGTGAATCGCAATGGCGTAGTCCCACACAGGGCCTATTCTATTTTAATGGCTGACACGAAGTGGAACGGTAAAAAAGGTGAAATTTAATGCTATATCCTTCATATATGATACTCGGACCAGGAAGTGAAACTGACCAATGCAATAACGGTTAACGAGTTTCTACAAAAGAAAAAATATGAAGAATACTATGTGACTGTCTAAGGGAGTGTTTTGTCTTGGTTTTTTCTGGGGTATGCGTTTCACCACTACGGTACTGTATTTCCGAATACATGTCGGATCCTAACTTAAATCAGTGGTGACTTGGTGACAGAAGGAACGAATTATCTGGAATTTCAAAAAACAACAACAACAACAACAATGCAACGATGACCAGTTGGATGATTTTAACGAGGTTAAAACCTCGTTGCGGTAAGCGCAGTAAAATCGGTTCGGTCGACCAGAATAGCCAACGTGAGAATATGCTACATCAAAAGTTCTTGGCGCTCGCTCCTTCGTCACCGCATAAATTGACGAAGGAGCGAACGCTAAGAACCTCTGATATTCTCAGGATGGCAATAATCACCTGTGAAGACAACACATCCCGCTGTCGATCGGCCTGCCATTGCCGAAAACTACATGTAGTTCAGACCGATGATTAGAAAAGTACCACATGTATGTGATTTTATGTTCATGCACATGGCGCTGTGCCGTGAACAAAATTGACTGGCAGGTGAATCGGGCTATTGCTTTCTGTACGATAGCCCCGAAAATCGTCGGAAAATAAAAATGCTACCCTCTTGAAGTTCAATACATCAGGTCCGAGTAGAGCCTGCAAAGTATATTTTTGAACGAGTTGACTGCATAAAATCGTTGAAGGATGTGATTTTGAGTCGACTTGAATCTCAAATCATACCACATGTAGGCTATATGTGATTTTATGTTCATGCACATGGCGCTGTGCCGTGAACAAAATTGACAGGCAGGTGAATCTGCTGTTGGTTTTTGTGTACGATAGCCCCGAAAATCGTCGGAAAAAATGTTATCCTCTTGAAGTTCAATACATTAGGTCAGAGTAGAGCCTGCAAAGTATATTATTGAACGAGTTGACTGCATAAAATCGTTGAAGGATGTGATTTTGAGTCGACTTGAGTGTTAAATCATACCCGAACAAAGATATCGGACTCATTCGTATAAGGCCAATATCCAATGAAATTCGACACTGAAGGGGATTCTTATTGCAAACGTAGCCGCGAAAGACGGGGATATCGTACAATGAAATAGAAAAAGGCAGTAAAAACAAAATATCACTGTAACCATGGTGACATAAATCAAACAATCCCGAATTCTAAGCAGTGACATTTGTACACATATTTCAAGTCCACCTGAAAAGCAATATTAGAACGTTCGTAGGCTCTTATCGCAATCAAAATTTTGTCTGTTGCTAGATTAAATGAATATTTGGTGGATGCAGCACTTTTGTGACCCACTCTGGCAAAAAAACAGTCGCATGTCGCTGAGAAGTCGAGCCTCAACGACCTAAGATGACAGCAGGAGAGAAAATTGGAAGAAATAGATTGTTTCAGATTTCATAATAGGCAGACAATATTGGAACTGACAAACATTTCGGGCCGTATTCAAAAAGGGTGTTTAAAGGCCTGAACCCACTGACGCGTTTTGCCGCAGCGGGAAAACGACGCAGCGGCAGTAAATGCTTTGTTAAAAAGGCAGCGGACCGAGAAAATAACAAAGGATTTGTCGGGCAGTGATGAAACCGCGAAACCGGAAAAACGCGACAGTGGGTTCAGGCCGATCAGACATCCAATATGTCCGCCAGGTGGCCTAAACCTGAAAATCATATATCATATAACTCAGGAACAGCTTGACCCAAAGTGTTCAAACTTAATATTCAACTCAAACTTTGTCTTGGCCTGGTGGTCGAGCGGTCTAACACGCTTGACTTTCAATCCTAACAGGGTCAGTGCGTGGGTTCGATCCGACAGTGGGTTCAGGCCGATCAGACATCCAATATGTCCGCCAGGTGGCCTAAACCTGAAAATCATCTAAGTGATATAACTCAGGAACAGCTTGACCCAAAGTGTTCAAACTTAATATTCAACTCAAACTTTGTCTTGGCCTGGTGGTCGAGCGGTCTAACACGCTTGACTTTCAATCCTAACAGGGTCAGTGCGTTGGTTCGATCCCCGGCTAGGACATGTATGTGAAAAACTGTGAACATAGAATAGTCTGTCGGTTGAGACTCAAAGCCGTGGTCCCTTGTACCTGAGTGTCTATGCCAGGGCAAGTAAAAGACCCCACACAGGTGGACAGTAGCCTGTCGTGGACTCAACCCCGTCGAATAAGCTTAAGATCCAAGAGGGTCATGAAGCTTCAAATTATCTATCTATCTATCTAATATGGGGGTAGGACCTGGCCAGCCTTGCTGTCCTGTGGACTGAGCGGTGACAGACAGGAAGGTGAACGCTCGCATGGCCATAAAACCCGGACCATAAAAATCCAATGTCCAGGTTTTCTGTGTGCCGTAAATTCTCGAATTACATGCGAACAAGAGACATGTTGCCTCGAAAGGTCTCTCGTCTGGCGAAAGATTGGTCCTTGAATCGTCGTTATATGCGGTAGTTACACAGGAAGAAAAAACGGTCTCATCTCGAGATAAAATGAATCTCCAACTCTTGTCCCTAAAATGAGTTTCTTTTGCAACTCGAATAGACATAATTGGGTCTCCACTTGAGATGACATTGTCTCCAACTGGTTAAAATGATTCTCAGCTGTTTCCACCGGATTGTCTGTTGTCTCGAATCAAATAAACAAGTGATGTCTCCATATATAAAAAAAAAACGTTTCACACCCAGTGGGTTTCGAACCCAGGACCTTCTGATCGGAAGTCGGACACCAGAACCACCACACCACCGAGCTTCTCATGAGCAGATTTTGGTTCCTCTCAGTTTGTTTCCAATTTTCTCCAGCTGATGCCCTGTCCCATCGACTGGAGAACTGAGAAAACTCAAAATGAGTAGACTTTGTCTCCACTCAGAATGAGACTCCAGTTGAAGTTATCTCCAGTCGATGCAAGAGAGCTCCAGCCTTAGAAAACTCGGTTCGAGTAGGAAAGGAAACTCATTTTAGGGTCAAAATAGTAGGCTGGAGAATCATTTTATCTCGAGTTCAGATCGATTTTTTTTCTGTGTATTGTGTAAATTTTTGGGAGGTGTGGGAGTTTCCGGCTGGATGTCATAGCTGTGCTCGAACGCTGACATTTGACAAGCTAAATTTCCCATTGATTATCATACATGTAGCGAAGGACATGGTTACTTTTTTCACCTTCCACTAGCTTTTGGGCTTTTCACTTCACTTCATAACAGTAATGTATCATATTCATCACTCACTACATTGTGTTTCATTGTTCCGCCTAATCGTCATCATGTAGCGAGTGGGTAGCCATAATGCACTTTTTGCGCGGCACCCACTCTGTAAACTTGTTAATAAATAAACATGTAGCGAAAAAAGAGACGATCACAATATTTGCTGATTGAAACATGAAACTCTGTACGCCATGGCTCGCAGTCGAGCAACTATCCTCTGTGATTGTCACTCCCTCGCGATGTGAGCTTGAGGCAACTCGTTCTGTGTCATCAAAGGAGGATACATGTACATTCATTATGTGTGCTGAACGTGTGCTGTCAGAGTGGCACATTGAAAACATCAGCACGTGTCACCTCTGAGGTTCTGTGTTCGATCCATGGTCGGACACGGTATTCATGTCGTAGAAGGAGCGACTCTCTCTGTGTGTTCTCCAGGAACTCCGGTTTCCTGCTGCAGTACATTAAATTCGCCCTATAGAGATAATAATGCCGTATTTGGCGCACAGCTGTCAATTCAAAATTTGAACCGGTGACTTTGCCTCCTTCAAGCCTAGTTTATACTTCGACGCAAGACCATCGGCGTCCGACGCGCGATCAAATCTGGACGCCGACTTCGCGGAATTGATTCAGAGTACAGCGTACTTTAGCGACGGCGACCTGTTATGAAATGACTCAAGTAATTACAGCCTCGCGATCGGACGCGAAAATTCGTTTGCAGATCTTAGATCTTAGATCTGTATCTCCAGTGTTGGGTCACCTAAGCGGTGCGGTGAAAACTGCTGAGGTCTTTGGTTCGATTATCTCCGCCACATCTCTCAGGTGATTCAGAGAGCGAATCTCCTTTCGGTTTCATCATTTACAAATCGCTTAAAGCTGCGTTTACCAGACATCCAGAATGCGGAATGGGGACGCGGAATCCCCGGCGGAAGCGATATGTTGTATGCGAAAATGCATTGCATTTTCCGCTTCCGCGTTCCGCAATCCGCATTCCGCGTGTCAGCTGAACGTAGCTTAGTGTCGTTTACAAAGACAAAATGTTTTTTTCCTTCTGCAGTGAAAATCATTTCAAATTCAGCTACATTGTACCGGTACATCTAGACAGAGGAAGAAACAATGACGTACACAAATACAACAACGGTCACTTGGCATTCTGGCCCAGGACCATCTGGAGACAACCGACACATCCTGATGGTCGTCTTCTTCATGTTACGTCACGGAGCAAATGGTCTGAACGTTCTCTTTGGTATCCCAGGCAACACGATATCATTTTTGATCACCACCAAAAAAGCCAATAGAAAAATCTCGACCTGTGTCTACATGTCGGCCTTGTCTGTTGCAGATAATATCATGTGCTTTATGAGCTTAATCGATAATGTTTCTACGCAATGGGAATACTCGAGAAACTGGCCTCATAAACCCACATTCATACTGTAAGTAGGCTACTACATCCGCAGTCAAACAACATAGGCCCATGTGTACATCTCAATGTACATCCTCGGACCATTGCCATGACTGTACAGACTCGCCTTTTTCGGATTCCTCGCTATAACGAACCCCTCGCTATAACGAACTTTGCCCTTGGATCCCAAGCAGTTCGTTATAGCGAGGTTTAATTTTGTTCAAAAGGGCCATAAATGCTCCGGCCTTGGCCCTCTTTAAAACTCATTGTAAATCTTTTTCGTGATAATAAATACAAATCAAAACATCCCTATTTTCAGTCATCCTACGTCACCATAGTTACTTCAGTTTTCAAGGAGGACCCTAACCCACTGCCTCAATAGGTGTCACTAATGGTTAAAAATATTGAATTGAAAGGGACATTCAGGTCCTGATCAATTTCCCCCACAAAACGTACCCATTGTATAGGACCAGGGCCCATATTCATAAAACTACATGTACATGTACTTAAGTCTAAGTGTGACACTTATCCTTTGTTCAACACAAAAGATAGGCCTAAGTATCACACATTGACTTAAATTTGCTCTGGTTCGAATACCGGTATTGTAAACATTACGGTGTGCCACCAATTGTCAACTTCTGGTACTAACAAATCAGATAAAATCGAATTAAATCTCGCCTTTAACTTTTTGTTTGTTTTTGAGCATGAAATCATAAATATATTTCAGTTACAATAATACTGATCAAGATAGATGTAGAAATAGATAACATTAATGTTTTTCTATACACGGTGCTGCCACCTGTCCGAGGAAAAACAACTATTATAATCAACCATGTAAATAAACAAACCGTAATGTTTACAATTCGAACTAGAGCACCTTTAAGTACGTTTATGAATATGGACTCTGATTACTATGTGCTGCCCTCTATTATAGTTATGATCCTCATTTTGTACTTCCAGTACTATCTATTATCTGGCCTTTACATCGGGTATTACATCTGGTTTGATTCTGGCCGCGATGTCAGTGGACCGATTGGTGGCAGTATGGGAGCCGATGAAGGCCGCCGAGCGCTGTACAGTATCCAAGGCACGGAGGTGTATCGTGGTTATCTCTAGCCTCGTCATCATCATTAACATGAATGTGTTCTTCACCTATAGATACTTCATTCATGAGGAGACAGGTACACCTACAGTTAATCTCGAATTTATTCATACCCAATGAAAAATTATAGGAAAAATATTTAAAAAATACACATCAGCTGAACTGGCACGTCTTAGGCTTCATTGAATGACTTTTAATCGGAATGTACAGAGATTTAAAACATTTGGCCAAGAGATATCACAATTTCAAAATATCATGAAAAACTCAACTTCACAAGGTTTCCAAGATAAGGTAGTATGACATGAAATCAATTTTGAATCAAATATTTGAAATTTTCAAAAGTTAGGTTTTTCATGATATTTTGAAATTGTGATACCTTTGTGATATTTTGCCAATAATTTTCAATCTTTGTATATTTGGACTAAAAGTCATTAAATGAGGCCTAAGACGTGCAAGTGCAACTGATAGGTATTTTCTAAATATTTTTTTGTATAATTTTTCAAAGGGTATGAATAAATTCGAGGTTAACTGCATGTCATAAAATAAACGAATTAAGATGGTAGAGCGCGAACTACTTAAAGGGACCCGACAGGCAACTTATTCATAGGCATTTTGATGTGCTCATGACACTAATTGGTTGGCATGAGAACCTATAATTCTGACGTATATTATGAGTTAAATTTCGGCCCAAATCCGTAGTCTGTCAGTTGCTAACGCCACTACGAAGCGACCACACAGACATGATGAGCCCAATAGCCAAGGTCCCTTTAACATGTTTAAGAAAAAAATGAAGATAAAACGTAGCTAGGGGTAGGCCTACAGCATATGAAAACGAGCCTGGATTATCAGGCCATATTGAGAATTTAAAGATAATGTATCACGGGTATTTTCGCGGCCCATGAAAATCATTGTGTATTTACATTTTGTTTGTTTACGTCCAGTCTTTCTTTGTCTTATGAGTAATTTGTTGGTGGCACTTATTTTTTCGACACTTATTCGACACGCAGGAAATTTTTCTATGGTCAGGATTCGACACTAATTCACCCAGGACCTCAAATGAAATCGTCAGGTATTCACCAGCTTTTTTCACTAATCTTTTACTTTTTTTAGTCATTTCTATTAGCAATTATGAAGTAAACGCCAGGAATTCGACATTATCTATTTTTTGGGTTGACAGAGATACGACGATAAGAAAAAAATTGAGCGCTCAAAACTCGACACGTTTTCGACACTAATTTAGTGATTGTTAGTGGTGACCCATGACCAGGGGGGGGGGCAGGGTTTACCTTGACCGCTGCATTAAATGGAAGTCCTCCATTTCCAGGTATTGAGGCGGTCGTTCGAACATTTCCATCCGCACCATTTGTTGAGAACATCGTCTCTGGTTTCAACCTGGCCTTCGGTACCATTATACCGTTTGGTATTGTTGTCACTAGCAACAGCTTGATCATTATGAAGGTCTCAAGTGCGGCGAAGGAGATGGAGGCAAAAAGGACCGAGCATAAGAAGTCCGAGAGGGTCCATCTAACCCGGATGTTGATCATTGTTAGTATTGCTTACATTATTCTCTCTGTCCCGGGCCGAATTTTCGATATCTTGTTTGATATTCCGGCTATAAAAGCCACATACGACATGTCAGACTCGTATATCTTCCTGAAATTCAATGTCGAATATTGGTCTGTCGGAGTTTTGTGGAATGCAAATTATGCTGTAAACTTTTACCTCTATTGCATTGGAGGAGGGCGGAAGTTTAGAAATGACGTTAAAGCTCTGTTTGCCTGCTGAAACATAACAGGAAGGAGGTCCGCTGCCGTACTGCTATGGGACCTTATTCAAAAAGCCCTCGTAACTTTAAGGCTACGTAAATCCTTTGTCGGGGGATAGTGAACAATTAATTATAGCCTAGGTTTATACACTCCGTAGAGTTACGGGGGCTTCGTGAGTAAGGTTCATGATCACCCCTTCCTGTGCTATTCTTTGTAAATCGAGGAGGATTCAATATTTAAACGTGGCGCTGCCTGGAGTCACTCAGTGGTCCACTGCAGGAGTAACGTATTTCAAATACACCCCCTTCCTTTACCTCCTTGGCAAGTTGGACACAGATCCAACCACCTTGTTGAGAAGTGGAAGAGAGTGTGTATGTGCACATCGAAACCAACCCTGTGCAACAAAACACATGGATACATTACAATCGAAAGTGGATGTTAAGTCCGTCATGATATCATAAGGGGTAAAAAAGTCGATCAACGAACTAGATGTGTTGCTTGACACACGATGTCTGAACAAAAACGAAACGTGAATCCGTGTTCTCCGTTCAGAAATTGGGCCCTTCGTTAACTGATAATGAGTCTTCAATAGCAGCTTCTCAGTACGACGAGGAATTTTTTAGAGCGCATAGTTCTCTGTGATTTTCGCAAATCGTCTGACTATCGTCAGTTATTGCCTATACGAGTCAGTGAGAAAACTTGTCTTTGTGTGCTGTAGTCCTCAGGAGCGCCACGACGAGTCCTGTTTATAGACGTCAACAGACAAGACAACGTTCTTATCCCGCCAAAGTCGTTTGATATGAAAGAACTTCCCATCGACAGGGCTGAAGTATTGTTATCCTTCTCGTCACGTGGATGGAATAATGTTTTCGTTTCGTCCAGGATTATTCGACCAGATCCATTCTTCACGAGGCCATTTTTAGGCTCGTATCGTTGAGTGAAAGCTATTGCACTCGGTCCAGGAACTCGGAATAAGAACACAGCAGTCAAGAATGAACTGAGAATTAGGAAAACTCCTACCTTAACGTTTTTTGGCCACTTACTTTCTAACCATTTTATATTTTTGATTTTGTGCTTAACTGGCTCGTACTGTGTATTCCTTCTGTAAATCAATATAGTCTTCACATTAACCATTGCAAATACAACATCATTCGCTACCTTAAAGTCCACCCTAGAACATGACGTAATTGTGATGGAATATCGGTACGTTAAAGCAATTTCACTGGAAACGGCAACATCGTAAATGGCAAGGCGGGTAAGACCAGAAATACAACAGACAATGGATATCTTTTTCTTCCACCTGACGTCTAGATTGATCCTTTTTGCATGTATACATTTGTCAGATTTTGGTATAACCAGTGTTCCGTTTATAGCCCCGTTTCGTAGATCAACGAGGTAATAAGTAAAATGATCCACGGTTCCATGAACAAAGAACTTTGCTAAAAGGAATTTGCCTTCATACGAACTTCTTGTTGTCGAATATATCGCATAAGGAAGAGATGTATTATACTTAATAATTAATTTCTTTTTTTGAATCTGGTAAACAAGTACCCGTCCAAGTGGCGAGTTTTCAGGTATTACAATTGCTATATACTGTTCAAAGGGGAAGTCAAAGTTGTGAAGATGATTGCCAACAATTGAAGGCAGGAAAGGAATCTGCTTTTCTAAATAAAACGAGGACAATCTTGACCTTCCCTGTAATTTAAAAACGTCTTAAAAACTGTAATTTAATGTTCGTTCTTCAAATTGCAGATGATTCGTGCCAAATCATCAGATGACAAGTGAAAAATGATCTCCTATTCTATAAAACAGCGGCCAGAGGCAGTGTTAACATATAAATATACGGTCTGCGGACACGTGCGCGAACAAATGTTCGTTACCTAGACTTGTATCCGCACTACGAGCGGATTCGGCCATTTTTAGAACGGCGGCACAGAAACTGAGCGAAAAATTACGGCGGCACGTAACGTGATCATATAAGGTGGTGATTGATGGGTTATTGATGGACATCCACGATGGCAGTCTGATATTATAGCGGGGTCGTCCCTATGTGTCCCGGGTTCTATGCGTCCCGGGTCCTTTCCGTCCCGGGTTCTATGCGTCCCTAAAGACAGTTATTTTTATAGAGGGTTCTATGTGTCCCTAAAGGAGTTATTTGTATGCAGGGTTCTATGTGTCCCGGGTTCTATGTGTCCCCGGCTCCATGTGTCTGCC
>NMRB01000758.1:24256-50316 GCA_002633025.1 Notospermus geniculatus | reverse complement strand
AGCTGTGGTTACACTACATAAATCCCCGTGCTTTCCCCGGGGATTTTGCGGTTACACCTATAAATCGCCGAGTCTAAATAGACCCGTGTCTGAAATCCCCGTGCTTATTAGCCCCAGCGAGCTCGAAGGGGCAACGCCGGGGCTATTTAGACACGGGGATTTTATGTAGTGTAACCGCGAAATCCCCGTGTTTATTTGTAGTTCCAAGCACCCGGCGACAGACGGCGATGCAAATCGATGAGTCATGCGCATGCATAGAATATTTCACGCCTACAGTAGCCACTCGATGACAGAGAGTTGCCTACATGCAGTGCCCCTATCGCCGGGATACGGAACTTACCAATCGCACTTTTAGTAGTGTAACCGCTCGCCGTGTCAACGCTGTGTTTTTTCTGGTTCGGAAAAAGCCCGTGTCTCAAAAAGCACGGGGATTTTGGATAGGTGTAACCACTGCTATTATTGTAAATAAGATCAGTTCATTACATGAAATTATGCACTTCACCACAGTGATTTAGTTTGGTCGGGCGAACCTTGGGCCGTATGCATAAAACATCGTAAGTGCAAAATTTCCCTTATCTTTTGTTTGAAACAATGGTAAGGGAAATTTTACACTTAAGATTTTACACTTAAGATGCATATGGCCCCTAGCCCTTAACCGGTGTGTTCGAATACCGTATACTTATATGTACAGGAAGCCTAATAGAGCCTCAAACCCACTTTACGTTATCCTAGTCTCTGCAAGCACCTTTCATGGCCACTAATGAAGCAGCCCCGAAAGTACAATCATCTCCAGTGTTCAGTTGGTATCGATCCACTAAACACTGGTATGATTGGCGCCAAAAGTGAGGTACCGGTACCATCAATGGGCGGCGCTGTTTGACGAGGGATCGAATCATAAGCCATCATCACAGGCTTAACCGATGCCGCGTAACACACTTTCTGATTGGGTAAGATACGTGTGCAAAATGTACACTGTATATTCATACTCGTGCCGAGCAGATTCCCAGCGCGATTCCCCAAATCGGACAGCTAACGCCGTCTGTTAGTGATATTTTGAGGATCGCACCAACTGAAGCAGTTTCAGAGCGCGGACAACGTAGTAGATAGCGGTTTGAACCTGCGGCATGAGTTCCCCCTACAGCGGATCACTACATCTATTCAGATCAGTTCAAAATAAGAAAACAGCAACTTGATCGAGCGGAAGTCAAACCTGCAGATTTTTGGTCGCGATTCCGACGCTCAGTCACTATGCCGCCGGACTCGGAGTCTATAAACATTTACTCCATCAAATACTGAACTATCTTGTTGGCTGTTAGTGCGATTGTGGAGTTCTCTCAAAGTGCCTAAGTCTCTATTTCGTATTATTCGCGTCACGTTATTTGAACCTTCCCTATAAATTTCCCTCCTTCTAGGCGCTGCCGATGTTGGATTTCCTTTCGAGCAACCAAATTCGATGTACTGAATTGACTCATCGAATCTCATAATCAAATACCATACATCAAGATTAGAATTCAATATCTCGATATCACGGATCAAATCTTTCCCCAGATCTCGAATAGCGGTTAGCTCTTGCACTCTGAATCCATGCTGCCTTTTAAGCAGCAGCACTTTCGAAGGCATTATCACCTCTTGCAATAGCAGATAAACTTCTTGAGGACTGATATCCATTTCTAAACTCATTGGCATGTGAACTTTAACTTTTTGTGTAATATTAGGTAGCAGTCTTAATATTAGTTAACCACCTTCGAGATGTTTCTCGCAGGTGTAGATCGTTAATGATATTGTGTGTAAAGAGCGTAAATTCAGAAAACAAACGGAAACTGCTAGTTCTAAGAAATTATGTTTGAACATGAATTTCCATCTGCCACCAAATACTGTTCTTTTTCCAAGTCATTTCATACATTGACTATCAGGTGGAAAGGCAAGATCGCCGACATATTTCCCACTTTTCCAACTATGGACTTTTGCAGTATGCTTCAACTTGCTCCAATGGCCTCTCGTCTTAATCAGAACACTGATGATATAGTCTGAAAAAATGCCAGTACTGACCCTAGCACCATCGAGTTTAATATAATATTTTACCCTGTAGACGATCTTGTAAATGTTATAGTTAAAGTCTGGTATATACGATAAGAGTATTCTCCATGGCATCTCAGTAAAAAGTTCTGCAATCATTAGTTTTTCCGGGTGATACAGGATAGCTCCTCGATGAGTACCAATGGGAGGGCTGATGGAAAATCTTCGATATANGGTTAGCTCTTGTACTCTGAATCCATGCTGCCTATTAAGCAGCAGCACTTTCGAAGGCATTATCACCTCTTGCAATAGCAGATAAACTTCTTGAGGACTGATATCCATTTCTAAACTCATTGGCATGTGAACTTTAACTTTTTGTGTAATATTAGGTATCAATCTTAATATTAGTTTACCACCTTCAAGATATTTCTCGCAGGTGTAGATCGTTAATGATATTGTGTGTAAAGCGCGTAAATTCAGAAAACAAACGGAAACTGCTAGTTCTAAGAAATTATGTTTGAACATGAATTTCCATCTGTCACCAAATACTGTTCTTTTTCCAAGTCATTTCATACATTGACTATCAGGTGGAAAGGCAAGATCGCCGACATATTTCCCACTTTTCCAACTATGGACTTTTGCAGTATGCTTCAACTTGCTCCAATGGCCTCTCGTCTTAATCAGAACACTGATGATATAGTCTGAAAAAATGCCAGTACTGACCCTAGCACCATCGAGTTTAATATAATATTTTACCCTGTAGACGATCTTGTAAATGTTATAGTTAAAGTCTGGTATATACGATAAGAGTATTCTCCATGGCATCTCAGTAAAAAGTTCTGCAATCATTAGTTTTTCCGGGTGATACAGGATAGCTCCTCGATGAGTACCAATGGGAGGGCTGATGAAAAATCTTCGATATAGCTTATAATGCATTCGCGAAAAGGACTTGAAAAATACATTTCAATCTTTTAAAGGGGCATGACGTGCAAGATTGTTTGCAGTCCACCGTTCTCAGTTCTCTTAGGCTGAGTTTACATCGAGGCACACACGACACGAACTCGCAGGCGAACAAAGGTTTCATGGGGATGAATCCTTTCTGAAGCCATTGTTCGCCTGCGTGTTCGTGTCACGTGTGCCTCGATGTAAACTCAGCCTTAGGGCTTACACTGTCTATTGTAAAAATGACAGAAATGTTCGAAAGCAACAGAAGGCCCATTTGAAATTCAAAGTTGTAAAGAAGTGTGGTGTTGCTACTTTTTCTCGACAGAGGGCGCCACCGGCCACTCTTCAACCCAAGGGACTAACTACGTTTCGGCGAATGGACACTCATGGAAAAAAACTAAATGGACAACAGTTTTTCTTGAATATCTCCAAAACAATGGGCTACAGAAAGTTGACTCCAACATATAGTGCCGTTGCAAATTTTCCTGGCTATCTAATGGCATCAGCCACCTAGAAGCAGCAAGACGAACTACAAAAATCCATTACAAAATGTACACTCGTGGAAAAAAAGTAAAAGGAGAGCAGTTTTTCTTGAATATCTCCAAACCAATTGCGTTCAGAATGTTGGTGCCAACATACATAATAGCAAATTTTCCTGGCTATATAAAGGTATCAGCGTCGAAAAATTCCGCTGAAAGATGCATTTGACAGAAGGAATTTTGTAAAGGCATGTTTATCACTACTTTTTTATTTGCATGATTTCATTCAAAATTTTTATATCACTGTGTTCTACTCATCAAATGTTTTCAAGTTATGGCCATTTTATGACGATTGGCGGCCATCTTGGATTTCTATAACACTGGTGAAGGGATGATTATTTTACCTACCACAGTAATTTTCTTGACTCCTAAGAACGTGGTATGGGGATAGACACCAAAATTATCACCCTATGACAAATGGTTCTCGAGTTATGGACATTTTATTGTAATTGGCAGACAACTTGACGGCCATCTTGGATTTCTATACCCGTGCTCAAGGGAGGGTTATGTGACCTATCCCAATGGGTTTCTTGACCCCTAAAACCAAGGGATAACACGAAAAACATGACACTCTATGGCGAACAAGTTCTTGAGTCTTCTTGAAAATGGGGCCTCTCCTGAAGTCAGATTTTCGTAGACTTTCGCTATGTCATTGGGTAGTTCAAATGCTACCAAAGGGGATCCACGCTACGATAGAGGGCAGCACACCGAAACCAGGTCCTATACAATGGACGCCTTTTTGGTGGGAGATTGATCAGGACCAGTGTACATGTACGTTTTTCAGTGTGGTCATTATTTTGTGTGATTCCCATTGTTCGGAACACTCTAGAAAACGCGGACTCGCTGTTTCCCTGTGCGTCGACCATTATAGATGTGGGGCACCACAGGACACCTGAGACCACCAGAGAACACCACTGACTGTACCACCACATTGATGTGGGGGCACCACAGGACACCTGAGAATACCACTGACTGTACCACCACATAGATGTAGGGCACCTGGCACCAGCACAGAATACCACTGTACAATATCAGGAAAACTTCCTAAGTTTCAAACTGTGTAAAATGTTCCCAAATTATATGAAAAACCAATTTTTCTCACAAGTTTAATGACGTTTTAATAAAAGATAATCATAAGATATCATGATTCAGAAAGCGACAAGAGAGGTGAGAAAGAAAAAGGCTTGCAAAAAATTTCCCCATTGAAAAACAAATTCGGGGTTGAATATTCTGATTTATAATGTATAAGATTCTTTTTCGCTATAGACACTAATCATTTCTGATGTTGGTTACAGTTGGTCTGCATTTGTGAGCAAGAATATGATACTTATAGTTTTTATGTCCACAAAGGCACAAAAATCCACACACAAACTGATATAACACAGGAAGTCGAATTCCAAGGTTTAAGCAAATTTTCGACCCCTTTCAGACTGGCACTTTTCCACACTAGATTTCAGAAGAGACTGAGCTGAATACTAAATGTAGGTGTCAGCAATTACGGAATGAATAGAGGCCAAGCCCCACGGGGCTAGGGGCTTGGCCTCTATTCATTCCTTAATTGCTGACATTTCATTTCATTTCATTTCACCCACTGGGACATCATTGGGACAACCCAAGGACCAGCCAAGAAACACCCCTTCATCCTGTGGTGTTTTCTTGAGTGTCTCTGTAGTGTCCTGCAGGGCGAGACAGCCTCGTCAAGAAAGTCTGCTGATTTCTTATTGTTTTAAAGGCCTGCCGAGCGCCAAGACTGTAATTGTGAATAAGTGGATGTACAGCAGACTGGCAATATGTCTATGGGCCTACCTAGTTTCATTGCATTATTTTCATCTTGACCAAAATAACGTACATCGTTGCAACCCAGAAAGAAACTCACCTTTTTCTGATACATTCGAGATCCCGAAAATTCAAACACCTCTTCATTTTTCTCCATGCAAGTTCCTTTTTTTCGACTTAATCGACAATACAACAGCCCACAATCACGAAAAACATTAACCGTAGTGCAGACCCTCCGACAACAGAGGGCAGCACATGCCAAAAGGGAAATTATTCCCTCGTATTCTATATCAGGTTTCAATATGCTCCAATCAAACACTACTTTCGTCAGATATGCAGAATTCGACTTGACTGCCTCTACGTCTTCAGTGGACAGCATATTGTCGAGACGGTAGAATTTATTTCAATGCAGTAGAGTTGATAATGGTCCCTCGTCATCATTGATAGGATTCCTTTTAAACAATAATATGTCTGGAAGTTAGTTTTTCATTTCATTTCATTTATTCACAAAGACAAGATAATATTAGTATACAGAAGGGCTGTACTGAGGCCGAGGCATTACTGGCCCTGTTATAGCTTTAGTATGTGTAGTTGAGAAAGGTGGCGGTGAATTACATTGATTACACAACAGTTGAACAAGTGCAAAATAAAGAAACGAAGAAGAAAATGAGACAAAAACATACAAACCAAAACATACATATTGGTAGAGTATGGTTCGTCCATAAATAAAATGGGGCAGTCAGTCACCATCGCAGTCAGACTCATTGATGTTCTGAATCGAAACTGAAGGTAGTTTTGGGCCGAAATAAATAAGGGAACAAGTCAGCAGTGAATAAAGGAATGAAAGAATACTAAACTTAACTGGCGAGGGTAGAGGCTAGGTTAAAACATGAATGATATTATTAAGAAACTCGGCACTTTTTTAACTACATGTACTGATGATATTGGTAGAGTATGGTTCGTCCATAAGTCGCCTGGCATGCCTGGTGAAGAATACCTATTTGAATATTACGTCTTAGTTTTTCACTTATCAAGTCTACGTTTCATGTTACCCTTAATTTGTGACGTTGTCAAGAGAGACTGCAGTATCTACAAAAATCGTTGTCTTGTAGATACTGCCCGAAAGGTTTTGCTCTCGTTCGTGGAGTTTTAATGTTATACATGTACCTGAATTCAGGGGAGGAAAGTAACCTTTTGTGTGGGAAGTATAAGAATCATGACCGCTGGAGTGACCTAGGTAATAGACAGGGCAGCAACTAGGCCTACAAGCTGACTGCTCTGAGACTGTGTCAGGTCAGACTGCAGTAAGTTTGAGATACTGCACTCTGTCCTGACATCCCACCCCATATCTGCAGATACTGCATGACTGCACATAGTGTTTTCATGGGTTTGCAAACCCTGATCATGAGATTTGATATTTCCAATAGGTGGAGCTGATGTAGCCAAGCCCAAAAGTGTCTTCATCTCAATTTGGTGAAAAAGTCAGATACTGCAGTCTCTCTTGACAGGGCAGTACGGGACTATGGGACTAAAACTAAGTCGTGATTAAATACGTCACGCAAGTCGATTAATATGGAACATTGGAAAAGAATACGTCGTGGAGTAGTTTGTTGGCGGAAGCCACAGGAGCATTGTGGGTCTTGGACATTAGTGAAGTTGTGTGTAAAGAAATGACTCTCAAACAGAAGATCGCATCTGACTCTATTCAGAGCGATCTCCTGTTCGCGAGGCAGATCATGTTTGGTGGTTGGTAGGCGGTTTTTCCTTCCGAGGAAGTGTAATCTGATATTATATTTGAACGAATTTCTCGACCTCAGTTGTTGGAGCCTGGAGGGAATAGAATCCTAAAGCTTAATACTTGAAGGGGTTGCGGGACGCCCCAAGCAATAAGAAAGAGAATGAGGCAATCGGAAAGGTTTGTTATGTCTTAAGGGCGAGCCAACGTTTTGAATTTTTGAAACGTGGCCAGGCGTTGTAAATAAAAGATGTCAAAATACCATAAAAGTACAAGATATATGACGGAAATGAAGGCACCTGCGGGGTCTATAAGTCAAAAGGAATTGAATGAGATGTATCTTGGAACGCACTAATTAGCTAATAAGTTGAATCAAAAGACTAGTAATCGGTACACTTTCCCACGAAATGGTACATTTTGAGGATCAAACGACATGTAGAACATAAAGTTCTAGGTTTATTCTACTTAGTCCACCCATTTTGACAGCAATATTTTCAACAGGTATAGAGTACTTGGCATGTGAATTCCACGAATGCTGCCACATTTTCCAAAACAGGGCGGCCATATTGGATTTGGATTTTACTTCCTTGTTGTCCTTTTTGTGCTGAGCGTGTATGGTGTACATGAAGATCAAGTCAGGACACCCTCGGCACCCCAGGTTCTATGGGTTTGTGACATTGTTGCCACACCTTCAATGTGTCATTTACATGTTTCCTCTCCAAGAAAATTGTACCCGTTTTTCGTGTTTGGTGAATTTCTTTGTTTATGATTATGTAATGTAATTAAGCTGTAATCCTTGGGACTTTCCTCATTTTCGGTGTCTATAAAGCGCAGTGATCACATTGGACCATAAAAACAGTCAACTGGGGGTGTCTTTATTGCTTTTCTCAGAGGGGCCTGGATTGGAGCAATATGAAAATTCACAATGACAGCTCGCCCTTAAGCGTTCATGAAAGTTCGAGCCATCGAACGGGATTCCGTGTATGGAATCATCCATAGACAAATCCCATATTGACGTAAACGGGAAAGATCTGCGCACTTCCGCTGAAATAGCAACAAGAACCTCGGTCTGAAACTGAATGACGTGACGCAGAGAACCCCACGACAGTGACTTGGACGACGTTACGTCAGAGTTGACCATTGCTGAATCACGGATTGCGTCACGTCAGCTGGTTTCAGATCGAGGTTCTTGTTGCTATTTCGGCGGAAGTGCGCAGAACTGGAATTTGGGATTTGTCTATCCCTTAGAATTCCTAGAATGTGACATGCCTCTGAATTTACCGCCTAAACATATGCCAAATTACCAACTTTCTCTGAAAGTTGCATGAAAGTGACAATCCTCTCAAAACAGGGTCTTAAAACATTTATTTTAGTACTTTCGTCGTATCTTTTCTGACTGTGCACACAGTATAGATCGATTGCACGCCGTTTCCGATCTTTCCCAACCGCCGTCGTCAAGGCTACCGATCTCGGTCGGGAATCTAAAATTAGAAACTCCCCGCATGCGCAGTAGGCTGGGTCCGAAAATAAATGACCTTGTCGTTTTTGAGTGACAGCGTTGCCATGCTTCTCCTCGGCCCTCTTCTGCCGGTATTCTGAAGAACCGCACAATATTTGATTGTCCAAAGTGTGCCCCACAGTTTTTAACAATGCATACTTTCACCATTTTATATGTTAGTGATCGTAATACGTGTACAAAATCGAGTTTTTAGCCGCGTTTCGGTTTGTTTACATGTCCATCCCGAAATTGCTTCCGGACCCAGCCCGAGCGCATGCGCGAAACTTCATTCTCGAGATGACGCACAACAATGCCCGAACGGAGATCGGAAATCATTGTTGCGTTGACAACGGTGGTCGGAAAAGATCGGAAACGGCGTGCAATCGATCTATACGGATTTTAGATCGGGGACGAGGACTGGTGTAAAAGAGTAGTTCTAACTTGTATTTTATACTTCGTACCCGATGCCTAATGCGAGCGTCCGTGGGTTCGAGTCCGGCAGGAAACTGTCTTTCACCTTATAGAGACCCGTTATTAATACATGAATGTACCCGCTCGTAATATAACCATACTGTGTGCACAGTTATGATTATGGAATCGAACAATTTCGTGGTCCACGAAATTCACAATTTCAAAATTACAAATTTCGTATTTTAGCGGATTACATCCCTCGGTAGCCTGGAGTTGCAGTTTGTATTTGTATTTGTCTTCATTTTTCCGTCAGGGCCGACGCTATAGCATTACTGGCCCTGGGAAGTACGGAGGAGGTCATCAGAAGCTACTCAATGTTCATCACTTGGATGGGGTCTTTCACTTGCCCTTGCAAAGACACAAGGTACAAGGCACCACAGCTTACTCAGTCGACCCGAATTACGAATTACCAATTACGAACTACGAATTTTATTTTCTCTCTAACTGTTACTTACAGTACATAGAGGTAAAATTATTTTAAAAGTAACATTAACATATAAAACATATTATTATAAAACATTATTAGTAAAACATTCCTAATATTAACATAAAAACATTATTAAGATGAACATAAAAGAACACTTATGAGACTAGACATACAATAATTGATTGGTCACCGGCTATCACAGATTGGGAGGGTTGCTGCTATACAGTTTAAAACCTTATTTAGCTAGGTTAAAAATATTCTCTTCTGAGGTGTTACCAAATAAAATTTTCAAAGGTACCCGCAACGGTACGAACAGCACCACGACGTGTCAGCCGTGGTATTTGAACGAAAGCGAGGCAGTGACGTAGGCGTAGCAGACGCTATAAAACAATCACTAATTACGCACGATTAGCCAGACGTTTCAAGGTGGCGTGATGTTTACAATGTTGATGGAAGTTTCTCTGCGATAGTTGCCGAATATTTCATGTAAATCGATGCAGTTATGACCGAGTTATCGATTGAAAGATATCTTGTGTTTTTGTGCTCTTCTCGAAAATAGGCGTTCTTCAAATTGCCTACACTTTCTTGGAACAGTATTTTGAAACTTCTGCGTAGGTCGTTCGGGTTGTTATAATATAGAACAATGTACATGCGAAGCGTGGTTTTATGCATGCATGTCTGAGAGGTTGAAAATCACCGCGAAACACAACTACATTTTCAAGAAATCTCCCTCGCTTTATCCATTGTCTGACCTGGTTCCATGAGCTCCGACGGTGGCGCTGACTGACGAATCGTCAGACAGCGCCACGTCGGACGCCCAAGGAACCAGGTTATCGATCGTCTTCGAGATCCGAACAGCTGGAGAGACGCAATTCGGTATACATCGACAATCTCCGGCTGGTATGGGCAGGTCGGCCCCAAGCATGGCTGCGGAAATCGTTACTTACTGCTGCTCAAACTGCGTACAAAAAGTTGTAATACCATGCCGAAGTATGAAATTAACACAGGTTAAGGATCGATAATTTCTTCATCCATTAAGTTTTGCTGGTTTTATGCAGGCACGTAATCATGTAGTTATGACCATGTTTGTAACAACACTCGATTCCAAACGACCTCTAATTCTGTGCGGGAGACGAAATTTCTGAAATGCTTTCTCTTCACTCGTTTGCATTATGCAAAAATTAATGACACGAATGGAAAGCTCAATGTCTTAGCTAAATACTGATACATAAATATATGGTTTATGTGTTGAATTTGAACGGTCTCCTCAATAAACGCACTTTTGTGCGAGGTGCCCAATTTCTCGAATGGGGTACACGAGGAGGAGCGTCGTCGAGAGCTCCGATCGCCTATTATTTCCCCGCGCGCAAAATAAATCGAGCGAAAAAAAGGACCTTTGCGGGTCGACTGTACTGTCCCATGCGACGGACTGTGTCACGTGGAAAGGCACGGTTTGAACAATCACAACAAGGAAGGCCTAATTTTAATTGAATAGAATATATTTTAAACCAAAAGATGGCAAATACCAACGATAACAACAGGGTATTTACAGGAGACTTATAGATAGGATGTGAAAGTCTTTGTTCCGAGGATTCTTCTCTATATGGAGGTACCACAGATCATTATCACAAGTTTGTAGAATTGGAGCCAAACCAGTCTGGACCCATTGTATTAGGAAGTTTCACGAGTTTCTAGGACGGTGGCGATCTGCTTCATCTAAGTGAAGTTCTTAGTAGACAACGGTTCTGGATTTTCACATTGGATTTCGCTCATTATATCTATCGGATGAGTAGGCTGGCAAAAGATAAAACGACGGTTTTTTACCTATTAGATCTCGTTAAAACTGGCAAAGATGATTTACAAAATAGGAAACTGGGAAAGGCGGAATAACTTACGTAGTAGCCCTATGTAAACATGCACAGTTCTCAACCCGTAGGTGAGGAAATATGGTCGCACACTCGTGCAATCTAGAAGTTTCTGGTTTGGAGGTACATGGGTGGGTCTGGGTTTTAGCCCTGTCTTAAAGGGATACTCCACTCATTGTGTAAAATTTTGAATTTTTGAAATATCATTAATAGGTCTACATTCAAATTCATTGCTATCTGCAACATGTCAGATTTTTTAAAAATCAGCAAACTCATCATTTTAAGTATTTTAATTGAATCCCAAGGGGACCATAGCACAGCACACATGATGTCATGTGTGCTCAATGCATATTTATGAAGGAACAACCAATAGGCCTAGGCAGTCACAATATTAGCTCATTCACTACAAAGGTCAACAGCCTATTGACACTAGTGACATAACAATTCATGGCATTAGTCTCTATGGATTGATAAAAATTCAAAAGCTTACATTGAGTGGAGTCTCCCTTTAACGACACAGCGCGTATTTCTCTTCTGCCAATCTTCTCAAACTTAACTCCTTTTAAACACCACAAAATTCTATGATAGAATAGTTACTAAACCTCAAACATTTATGATATAACAACTCTTAAACATATGACGAGATCAGTTCGATCCGCACGCGCACATTCCAAGCGACTCTGACCGAGACGAGATCAATTCAATCACGCGCACACTCCAGACGACTATGACCGAGACGAACGCGATACGAATCAAATCTTGAATAATTTGTGACAGACTGAAGAGCAGGTATAACGTTTTTCAGTGTGGCCGTTTTTCTGTGTGACTTCCATTGTTCGGAACACACTGGGAAACGGACTCGCTGTTTCTCTGTGTGTCGTTCATTGTCAAGTCGCGGCTTATTCCGTCAATCTATTGTATAATGTCACACTGGCACACGGGCCTCACTGAAAAACGTTACACCGGGAATGGGATCCCGTATGGCCTGGGCTGGATTCGAACCCGGGGCCTGCCGCTTGCTAAACGGACGTGATAACCACTATCAGGCTCCCCAGTTGACTGTGTTCTAAGTGCTGTTCGAAGGTAGTACCACAAATATACTTTTTGTAGGCAATAAATTTCCTACATGTAATGTGAGTAAAGCAATGAATGCAAGATAGCGGCACTGGATTCTCTGTTCTGACCCCTTGACGACGAGTTTGCTTCAAAACCATTTTGACCACTTTTGTCCATCACCAGCGAAAACATGATATCCCACCTTTTCAGAAAAGCGACCAATGATGACTTGCATGTTAGTTATACTCATCTTCACTGAGTTCTGGTCAAGACTCGGCTTCTCCTCCCTTGACCTTCACGCAAGCAAACCACAATCCGTGTTCAAGGATTTCCCCGGTCCCAAAAATAGCAACCAATCACGGCAAAGCTTGAATCGGCAGCTCGGGTATGATGACATGCAAGATGGCGGTCGATGAAACTTTATTCGAATGCAAATTCTCCGTGGAAGGACTTACAAGTACAATACCGTACTCAAAAAGAAGCCACGAAGGCAATATTCGATGGAGACTATTTGTTAGTCTGTTGTAGGACTGGCAGTGGGAAGTCGATTATGTATCAGCAGGCTAGTGTTGTTCGCTACGAAGTTGAACGGCGTACCGGGTACTCGTATGAATAAATTATCGCAAAGAGGCTTCTGATTGGGCGCACGAGAAAATCCCAACGCGTTGAACACGGAATCTGGTTGCTTGCTGCAGAGTGTACATGTAGGAAGAGGTTAGCCGATTTCTACACGATGCATTATGCAGTATGTTTATACTTGGTTGACCGTCCCATTGGCGCATTCTTGTTCTAAAGTATGTTCTGCGTGCTGTGTAAATGAATGTACAATAGTCATAGTACGGAGCAAAGTGAGATGTAATCGATTGCCGGACAGTGCTTTGTGCTTATCAGACTTCAGACGACTGGCAGGTACTTCTACTGTCGATACAAAACATTAACATTCTGCTGTTGATTCGGAATGAAGTGACAACTTACAGTACTTGATATTGATAAAAAGAAAATCGATCATCATGATTGTATGTTAATAAATCGTACAATGAGGAACCAACATGTAACTCACTGCCTCTATAGGTGTCAGTCACTAGTTGTTAAAATTATTGAATTGAATGGGACATTCAGGTGCTGATCAATTTCCCACAAAAAAAAGGCATCCCAGGACATTATTACTGTGTGCTGCCCTCTGTCACAGTTACATGTATGATCTCCTGCTAAGGCATTGCCAAAATTTGAAATTTGAAATTAGAAAAGTGCTCCTCGCGTCTCGAGGCAGGAAGAAGTGAGCATAATCAATTAGAGCTGACAAACATGCTGTGACGAATTTGATGAAGGTCAAAAACCTTTGGATGTATGTATTTGATGGCATAGTTGTGCAGGAGATGTTGTGGAATGGAAACACATCTCCTCCGCGGTCATGTATAATTTGCGGAACTGCGGATCTTGCGGATCACCATAATATCACCCCATTACATCTATAATATACTAAAACTAAACACTAGTGCACACAGTATACGTATTTTACGATCGGGGACGAGGTATAAAACACAAGTTGTAAGAACTATTGTTTTATACCTCGTCCCGGATCGTACAATACGTGTGTGCAGAGGTTTGATTATGGAACCGAGGTATTATAAAACATACACTGTTAGAAATAACAGAAGATTTTACAGAAAATCTGTGCAGCAGAATCCCCAGGACGGATCTGTAAAATTACAGACTTGATCTGTAAAAGTACAGACTTAAATAAATGTCAACAGAGACTTGACTGGAGGCTGACCAAATTATATTTTCATACTGCTCTCAGAAGGCATCATAACGGGATGTCCAATGGAGTCCAACCAATACACGAAAACATGAATCATACCATTAAAAAAATATGTAAATTTACAGAAAGTGCTGGGGACTCTGCTGCAGGCAATTTCTGTAAAATTACTGCAAAATTACTACTGTAAAATTAATAATTTCTAACAGTGTAGGTTACGGTTAAAAACTTAGTTTTTGCCCAGAAACTAAGTTTTCGCATCCAGAAACTTGCTTTTTGGACCAGAATGTTATTTCTGGGGCATAATAATAGTTCCGGGGGACGAAGAACTAATGTTTCAGATCGGAAACTTAGTTTTTGCTCAGAAACTGAGTTTTTAGCCGCAAAAACTAAGGTTCTGCCCGTACCATCCATAAACTGAGTTTTTGCCCAGCAGATGCCAGGTTTTTGTCCATTTGATCTTGGAACTACAGTTCTGGAGTTGAAATATGAGTTCCTAGAGCAAAACCCGAGTTATGCAAGAAAAAACTTAATTTTTAGCACTGTAAACTAAGTTTCCAGAGCAAAAACTTAGTTTTTGGAATAAATGGACAAACCGCTTGCCATAAGCCTCGAGTTTCAGGTACAGAGGGGACTCAGACACCTGATCAGACCAAGTTAGAAGATAGTAGGGAGTTTTCGCAAAGCCCCCGAAACGCCAGATAGCGAACGCCAAACCCATTGTTCGATGCCACGAAGAGAGCACCAAACAAAAGTATTGACGTTCGCGTTGTTGGCGTTTCGGGGGCACTGCGAAAACTCTATATTAGGTCAAATAGCCCGAAACCTGCCACCAAATGACAACATTTTGAACTTAACCTTCGTTAATTAAGTGTACTGTAGGCCTACTTCATATCATGTTGCTTTTTACATAAATCGACAGATAAGAGATAGATTCATCATAGAAAGGCACGAATAGCACGATATTTCCCGATGCCCTTGATTTATGCAGCATTGTTTTCCAGGATCCCAAAATTTTCGACTATGTATCGGGAGACCTTAAACGATATTGTATACTCGGATTACTAACCATATTCGATATGTATGCTGATGAACCGAATAATATGACACTTTTATGGTTTACTAATTTGCTGGGTTTTGGCCACCACTTTTCCCATCACAAATCGTATAGGCAGGGGCAATTCATAATGTAATGACTTCGGCATAATCATAGACTGACATGTGTGTACAAAGGCGCAGAGAAAAAAGTATTCCAGCATTTCTACTGTTTCATTACTAATATCCAGTACATTCCAATTGAATTTTGTATCGCATGAGGTTGATGATATAGGAAACTTCCCCTGCCCACCGGGTGTCTCGATCATTACCGCAATGCATTGGCTCCGACTCAACGTGCAATAGTTATATTTCTTACGTTACGATATTTGTTTGGACAATTACGAGCAGCGTTACTTTTGCTTCTAGCGAAACAAGGAATATCAAACTTCGGTAAGACGGAACCTCGATTTGCAAACAAGTAGATAACAAGGCGAATGGTTCTTTCCCCAACGATTCTGAAGTAGGGGCTGCAAATGGAGGGTGTTCGCAAATCACCCTCTGGCATGCAGAACCAACGACCATCGTCCACACGGATTGTTTCACGGCACCCGCTGCATGGCATGCAGGACGAACGCTGCATACCCGTTTTTCGATGCATGTACAGTCTTGTTCGTATTAATATCAACACCGATTATCTCAAATATCTCATAAACCACCAAACCAATTTAAATGCGGTTTTCTGCATAAAGTCAGAAATCTTGTTGACTACAACTGGGCATCAATGTTTTTGCACAAGATTCACTTCTTCATTGCGTAATCTGTCGTTGAAAAAAGGTCCAAAAAAACCTTTTTTGTTTCTGGATTTTTCACCAAAATTCCTTTGCTAGAATGAAGTTATGCCAAAATAAACATGATAAAGGTGATTTAGCAAGTTACTGTCAAAATCGGCCATTTAGTTTTTGAAAAATTGACGTTTTTGTAAAGCTATATCAACATCACTTGTCTTCCACTGCCAACAACTTATGAGACGGTCCCTACATAATAATGCAAACCATACTTCATGTCCCTTGTGTCGGCCGTCAGTGCATACAAAATCCATAGATCTATAGAACAGCGCTGAGTCCTATGTGGCAAAAGTGTTACATAATAATTTTTCAAGTGTGTGGCGGCTTTAGTGACCAATTCATGCACTGGTTAACTTCAAACAAAGATGACAAAGGCTACTAAGTTCTTTCTCAATGCCTGTTACTTTTTGCAATACAATGTCATGAATAACCAGTACAGGTCACAACATTTATCTCTGCCTATACAGTGACCCATGCATAGTGAATGGTTTGCATTATTATGTAGGGGCCGTCTCATAAGTTGTTGGTAGTGGAACACAAGTGGTGTTGATACAGCTTTACAAAAACGTCAATTTCTCAAAAACTAAACGACGTATTTTGACAGTAACTTGCTAAATCACCTTTATTTTGGCATAACTTCATTCTGGCCAAGGAATTTTGGTGAAAAATCCAGAAACAAAAAAGTTTTTTGGGACCTTTTTTCAATGACAGATTACGCAATGAAGAAGTGAATCTTGTGCAAAAACATTGATGCCCAGTTGTAGTCAACAAGATTTCTGACCTTATGCAGAAAACCGCATTTAAATTGGTTTGGTGGTTTATGAGAAATTTGAGATAATAGGTTTTGATATTAATACGAACAAGACTGTACATACATGTAGGCCTACCTGGAGAAGGCCAAGATTCTGGAGACCAATGCTCTCTTTATTTTAGCAAGTTATCCTGGCGTTTAATCTGAAGAATTAAGAAGACAACTCAAGGATAAAGCCAAGATAACGTTAAACCGCTAGAAAGCCTTAATATTGTCGTGTACATCACTTGGGTACGTGGCAAACTCGTCAGACTTGTCAGTCATCATCCTGAGGACGTGATACGTAAGCTTTCACAACGGCCCAGTTAGGCTGAGTTATCGAGGCACACGCGACACGAACACGCAGGCGAACAAAGGTTTCAGAGGGATGAATCCTTTGTGAAGCCTTGTTCGCCTGCGTGTTCGTGTCGCCTGTGCCTCGATGTAAACTCAGCCTATAGGCCTACGACAGCGTTTAGCGATGATATAGCCAGCAACCTGTCTGGCGATATCGCAAGCGATTCGATCGCCAGAGCCGCCGCAGAGTACATGTAGGCACCGGTTTTGACATTATTTGGGCTATCATCGCTGGCGAGAATTCCACGCATCCCTGTCCAGTGCACACCTTGCGTCAACAGCCGATTTTGCTGGGTGACGATCAGGGTCGGCCGCATAGAAACTCCGCTGGTGCTTCGACAGCCTATCGGTGTTAAAATGCATGGAAAAATGTACAGCACTATCGGCAGATGGGCTCCGCTAGCGCTAGCGGAGTTTCTATGCGGCCACCCCAGATCGCTTGAGATCGACTGGTGTGCAGCCATGCAGCTTCAGTAAGTCAGATCACACTGCTGACTTCACCTGCCAGTACACTCAACGTGGAACAGCGCCTGCCCTTAAGTCCGATCACTTTCTTCACCTGCAAGGACGCCAGCGCAACGAGCTTCACGGAAGTCAGTCCGATCTGTCAATAACCCTGCACTGCGCAGCGACCTAAACATACACGTACGTACCTACACGTACATGTACATCCCTTGCCACATTACAGTTGGATGATTCGTCTGAGGAGGTCGTTGGCTGTCCTAGGAACCAGTCACATAAGATCAATGAATTGATTTAATAGTGTGAGCCCAGTCGAAGACAGTTGCGGAATGCGAACGCCGAAGCCACGCGGCGACCCAGTCATCAGGTCGCGTGGAGCTAGGGTAAGACGCGGTCAGTCTGCGATAGCCAATCGGGAGGTTTCCTTTAGGTCACATGATAACAATGGCTGAATCGTCAATGAGGAAAGTAACACCACTGTCGAGTGGAAGAACGTTGGAACCAATCAGAACACCTGTTACTAAGGAATAGGATGATTGGCTGATGGGAAAGGTCAGGGTTAGCGTCAGCCTTATGTCTTAACACAGAGAATACACGTCCAACGATTTTGCACTCGACAGGCCTCTAAAGACACGCTCAATGAGTTAGAGCAATTTCCTCCGCCAGGTGACGCCTCCGCGATGCTCTGGCTTACACCTTTGCCCCCAAGCTAAATTATTCCGCAGCGTGGAACTATTAACGAGTGACGTCATCCAAGATGGCCGCGTCCATGGAACCCTCGACTCCAGTGAAAAAAAATTACATTGAAGTGTTTTGTTTGCCTTTCAACGACCTGTTCCACGACATTCGGACTTCGTGGACCGAAGTGCACGTCAGACGGTAGGAGGTGATAGATAATAGGCTACTTTTCCCATAGCCCACAGGTAAATTGACAATCGTATCTTTCTTCTCCCGATCCCGTGCTACGAAGTTTAAGCCCAGCTGTCTTGGTTTTAATATGAAGTTTTCACCGTCTCGTTTGTATTTGTGAACTGCTTCCTTCACGTGTAGGCTACATCCATGACATCCATTTTGAATTTGACACAACACACCCACCTGCTATTGTTTACTGACACTATATGTCACTCAAAATGTCCTTGCACGGAAAAATAGTGCGCCATTTAGAACACGATAAATTGCAAAATATATTGGTTCTCAGTGATCAAAATTTTTTTTTAAATAGACATGTTTTAAGTTATCAAGTTAATTTGACGAAAATTAAAGTGATTTTAAGCGTTATAAATAGGACCTGCGCTAAAGCGCAGGGTGATGAGGTAGCTTGGTGGCAAAGGTGTACATGTAAGCCAGAGCATCGCGGAGGCGTCATCTGGCGGAGGAAATTGGAGTTAGAGCGGTAAAGTCCTTGCAAATGTTTTTCAGTCCAGCCGTAATCACATAGTGTGGGCATCCGTTTTATAGTCGTACAATCGTACTTACTGATTTTTCGTAGGACTGGCCAGGTGAAACGCAGGCCAAGTATAATCCAGTACATGTCACGTAGCTGAGGATATCTGTAACTTTTTGTTAAGTATAGGCCAGCCTACAAAAGGGAGACGAAATGTCATCTACGAAAATGTCCGAAAATTCCTCTGGAGTTCTAGGCACGGCAACACAAGAGAATCTCCATTCATGGATGATCACAGTGGCGTCATACATCGGCAAGTGGTGGTTTGTGTTCACCTTTCTTTTTGGCGTGCCCGGCAACATCATGTCCCTTCTGGTCACCCTCAAGAAGGACAACCGTAAAATCAGTACCTGTACTTACATGGCTGCCCTGGCTGTGGTGGACACGGGATTTCTTCTTGTGATCGCGTCACGTTGGGCATTACTCGTGTACAATTTCGCTGGTGACGACCTAAAAGGCAGTCTTCCGTTCATCAGGTGGGCCTTAAGGTGCCCACAGGTCGACATTGCGTCTTGAAGCAACTCGACGGATCCGTCGCAGATAAAATCCACCACGCGCAGGTCGTCATTTCAGCGATTGTGAGAGGAACTCGGAGCAACTGAACTGGCAGTTATACCTCGAACAGGACGCTCATGATGCATCCGGCAGTTGCTCGGAGACGCAAGCGCGCCCAGGTCGACAAAATCGGCAACTGATCAGTCACTCCCGAGTTGCTTCCATCGCCGGAAAGCTAGTTGCCGCGAGTTGCTTCAGGACGCAATGTCGACATATGGCCACCTTTATTCTACGTCTTTGTCACTCTGTTGTTTTACAAATGCAGACCTTGCACTGCCTGGCTGATTGGCATATTTTTCAACCATTTAATTTCACCCCGAATTGAAATTGTCTTTGAAACGAAAGATTAGACCATTCAAGAGATCTTGTTTGAATTAATAGATTTCATTGTTTAAAAATAACCACGTTTGGCAGCAAAGCTAGGTTTCTCAGTTTTTCCATTGGTGGAGTATTCGTCATTTCGACGGCCCCGCCATCATGGTTTTCTCCGGAGATGTTGCACACGCGCACTCATCTGGTCGGCAAAATCACGGATATTTTGTAGTTGCAAAATTCGGAAGTGCCTACGAGATGTAAGTGCGCGTGCGCAGGTTTTCAAGAAATCCGTGATTCTCTTAGTTAAGAAATTTTGCGCAACATGCCTGTGACTTCTTCTGCTAGTAAGTTTAATGCACTTTCGGTGTAATCTTCCCACCAATTTTTTAGTAAGCCTGCCTGAATTTCCAAGGCAACTAGTGTCCAAGTAGTGTCCTACCGAGTCTGAGCCATGAAGTTACTGTCATTATATCCGTTGAAGCACATTGTGATACTCTAGTACTGCCACTTTACAAAACAAAAAGTGGTTATTAACTTCCAGCATAATGTACTCTACCTCTTTATCATGCACTTTCAGCTATATTTGGTATTGTGCAAACACCTTCGCCGTCAGCTCTGGTCTCTTCCTCGCCGAGATGAGCATAGATCGTGCCATCGTGGTTACTTTCCCGATGAAAGCGACGACAATTTGTACGACCTCCAAAGCTACCAAGGTCACATTTGGTACGTTCATATTCGTGTGCATTGTCCAAAGTCAGGAATTCCACATGTATAAACTGCCGGATCCACCTAATGGCCTCATGAAGCCGCATCTTCCCGAACACTTAAGCTGGGCCCTAACACTATTTAATATGTATCTTCTTATGTTTGGTACTATTTTCCCTTTCATCATCCTAATCGTCACCAACACCATTATTATACTCATCGTGCGGCGTGCTGCCGAAGAAAGGAAGAAACTAAAATTAGGTGACCAGAGGACGGAGAAGAAAGGAGCAAATCTTAGTAAAATGCTTTTTCTTGCATCTTTTGCGTTCCTCTTAACTTCATGTCCGAAACGAATATGGACGTCAATTGCGGCGACGTATGACACGTCCGTTAGTTTTTGGTACGCTCGATACTGGTTCGAGTATTGGATTATTACTGAGGTGTGGGTGGCGAACTTTGCCGTTAATTTCTACATGTATTTTCTCGGTGGAGGTCGAAAATTTCGGAACGATGCGCGAACGGTTATGACGAGATGTTGTAGAGGTCCGTAAATTCATGTATTGTGCTTTAAAGGCGATAGTCGACCTCTGGTTCATGTTGTACCTCTGTTTGAATGCTGGTTTGTTCAAAAACAACAGAATATAAGTTATGGTACCCCAGAGCATTAGCCCAGAGTGCATAAATTAGCAATGAATATTAAGCAGAGAGGGTTTGGGTGCTATCCCGGCCCTGTCGGCTGGCATTGTTCAGTCATACTCAAGCAGATGGCATCAGTAAGTCCGAAATGCCTTCTCTCTGACATTCTTGTGGTAGATTACGCGAATCTCGTCAAATTTTACATCCTTCTGGCCGATCCATTGTTATCCTGTATCAATCCTGTATTTATAGTGAAAAACCAGGCTTGGTACAGGAAAACCAGGCTTGAAACATCGACAGATATTACCCCATAGTCAAAGGTGATTTCAAGAATGCGTGAGAGATACGTGCTGACGGAGATGAGTCTACTGCATCGCATCGCAGGTGCTCAGTCAAACACTTCCTGAGAACTTAGACTAGTATCTGATCTAACCAACCTGCGCGCTGCAATCGGACGTGACTTGGTTGGTAGGACTAGCGATTTTACATCGGAGTTTTGTATATTATGTTTGTTAGGACCGGGCGTGCCAGCCGCGTTCGTGCATCTGATTGGCCGGTGTTAGCGCGGGTGATAAGTATAAGCCTATGTTGATACATGTACCTTTTCTATTTTAACATGGGAAACCCCAATGTGATTGGTGCAATTCCTGGGCCAAATATAGGTCAAAACTGCAACAAAAATCACCAAAAATTAATAAAATTGTTGATTTTGATGTTTTTTTTCTGAGAAGCTGCATACATGTAATTACTATATTTCCAAATTTCCAAAATGTTGATGCAGAAATATGACCAACAAGACGTCGGACGTAGGGCACTTTCATGTGGAACAAACCGTGTTAAAATTGTCCCAGTAGTATTTGAAATATTCAAGGTATCAGGTGTAGACAAACAAAGCTCAAACTCCTTAGAAACTTCCACTCTATATCAATCCTGTAACAAGAGTCACAAATAAATTACATAATAAAAATGTCGATTTGTAGGGTTTTTCTGATGACGTATTACATACATGTAATTGTGATATTTCCAAATTTCCAAAATTTTGATGCAGAAATGTGACCAAGAAGATATACTTTCATACGGAACAAACCGTGTTAAAATTGGTCCAGTAGTATTTGAAATATTCAAGGTATCTGGTGTAGATAAACTTATGTCAACGACGAGACCATGATGTGCGATAATGCCAAATGGCAAAATTCATAAGCGAGTTTTATATGTATATGAATTTTTGCGACGGACAGGGTGGTCTCTCAGAATGAAGGCGCATGATGATCTTCGGCGTGTGTTCAGTGGGTAAAACAAAGCGCTTTATTTGTCGATTAGCGTGACTTCATGGTGATTGACTCAACACAGAACAAGAAGACGTCCCATTTATATTTATATTGTCAGCAAATTGAAGAAAATTCATCTACATTCAGCAGTGTCGAAAGTTAAAATGACTTGCATTCACCTTGTGTGTATTTATAAAGAAACATTGATATGAGTCGTGCGTGTAAATCGTGAGGAAAATTGAGAAGATGTGAAAAATATCTACACTACAATGTATATGTGAATCGGAAGAACACTTAGTAATAAATGCATCATTTATAAAGCCTTCCCTACATGTAGTAGCAGATCTCTCGCCGTGTATTTAACCGTAAATGACGTCACGCCAGGACAAAATCTTTCTATTTGATTGGTCAATCGGACACATTTGTTTGCAGGACCCCATTTTGCTTGAAGTCGGACCAGTCTCGACATCCATAACAGGTGAAATGATGCGAGTGTTTTTTCGCCTGGTTTACAAAAATCTTTGCAATTTTGGGGACGCCTGTCACTGCTGGCGTCATTTCCAAAAGCAATTACGAATAGTACAGGTGTAACGTTTTTCAGTGTGGCCATTTTTCTGTGTGATTCCCATGCGGAACACACTGGGAAACGGTCTCGCTGTTTCTCTGTGTGCCGCCCATTGTCAAGTTGCTGCTTATTCCGTCAATCTATTGTAATGTCACACTGGCACACGGGCCTCACTGAAAAACGTTACACCGGTAGTTAATGGGGCGTTTTATCTAATGTTTATAAGTTGGTCACAAGAATTCTTCGGAACTCGGGCGATGGGATTTCGTAAACAATTGCGGTCTTTTCTTCATCCTCAAGTAGCGATAATGTTTCAAAATGCGAAATGGAAGATTCGGCACGCCGCGCAGCATTTGTGCTGCTGGGAGAATCAATCGAGATACCCGGATGTGACCGCATCGGTGCAGTTGCATCTAGCCGAAATGTGGGGCTATCCGCCGAAACGTTCAGAGACAACGACCTCCGTATGATGCCCTCATTTTTATTGGTAGGCAAAAAAGGTGTCGCCGCGCACGGGCTTGTTGGTGTAACGTTCATTGATACAGCTTGTCGCAGTGGCAGTCCGGGCAAGCCGAGCGAAGCTGGCAGTGTGAGGCGGAGCTGCTGCGCGATGGAGGAATCGTTGGGAGGTGATGAACGAACGGGGGATGTAAACGGCGAAAATGCCCCGAAGTGCCAGCTGTGCGAGCGGGCGTATCTTTTCTTCGACGACCTACGGGGACGGTCCGTCTCCAGAGGGTTGCGGCTCCTTCGCAGGCGTTCTTCCTCCATTAGTTTCAACTGCATCGCAACATGTTTCACGCGGTGCTGGCGCGAATGTCGACCAGGATCTAGTTTGAAATTAAAGTAATCCTCGTAGGATTTCTCCTCCTCTACTTCCCTTTGTTCTCTCTTTAGATATGTCACGATGCCAATGATAATTCCAATAGAATAGAATAGTAGGACGACGACGATGTACCATACGGCCTGCTGGTCGGATCCCTGATGTTTGGCTACCACTCGAAATGTCTTAGATGTTTCGTTGTAATTCACGTTCCGGCCTAATGTGATGATCACTGTTCCATTCTTGCACGATAAATCCAAACCAGCAGAGGACCGAGTCATGGTTGTGTAATGTTGTCATTGGTTTTTATTCACCTGGAAGTAGAATGGATTATTAATTTATTCACTTGGAAACAGAAATCAACCTCTGCGCCAGGTGTCAGGACCATGATTTAAGTGGCCTTAGCTGACTCGAGACCGGTGTCCCGTTTGATCCATCTCCGTGTAGACAGCACAAAGCCACTTTAGGTAAGCTAGCTTCAACTGGCTCAAGGAGAGCAGGTGTGACAGGAATTAACGTCCTAGGAATGCAAGTCCGCCAAACAATACCCGCTATTGTAAGGTTAATATTCGAACGGTGATGTCTCCATAGCCATATATTCTAATCCCTCGCTGAACAATAAGACCGGACTTTGATTCCGGGGGACTTTGATTCCTGTCACACCTGTCCGACCCCTTCTCGTGTAAAACTGGTACCTTAAATCGCAAAGAAGTGTAGTGAGAGAGACGTGAAGTGGCTTTTTGTGCCGTGAAAAAATCATGCGACCTGTACTATCCTTCCCTTTTCGTCGTACAAGTGAACTGGCCTCGAACCGACAACGTGTAAAATGGCCTTATGTGTAAGACCCGGAGTTCCCGCATGCGAAGCCGACATCATGACATGGACATTGTGGCGAGATGTGAGCCTCTCGCGCAGAAGGTCTCCGTTGGAAAGTCGTTACTTCATGATTTGTTTGAAAAATATTCAATCCAGGTGTGTTAATGAAACGGACGTTCTGCCGGCTAAAATAGGTACCACTACAAATTCCAGTTGAATGCATCGCCCTCGTCAATTCACGCCGGATAAACCACTCCGAATCGACGAGACATTTTTCACCATTATTCACCATTATGCGTCCATCAACGGAACTCTCTCCATAATATATCAACGTTGTAATGAACTAAAAGCAAGACTAATAGCATAATGAAGTGATGGATTCCTATTTTATGTGCTGCTGGCCATTGCATCAACCGTGTTCAGATTTGTTGTTCACAAGGTGACCCTTATTATGATTTCCGACCTCAAGATCGGAAACCATATTGTGTTTGGTCATGGTGTCTGTCTGTGTGTCTGTCTGTTCCTGTGCCCTCGTAGCGCTCATCTAAAGAGGACCATCTGGTTCTCACCAGTCTATCTGGCCTGACGCCCATCTAGCCTAGTTTGAATCCACCACATTTCCCGCTTCTAAGGAGCTCCGAGCCTCAGCCAATCATCGGTGTGCGAAGGCTAATCGATGTACCAATCAAAATCCGTGTTACAAATGTGTGCGGGAAGAGAAGAGAAAGTGCCAAATGGCGATTTGTTTCACGAGTTCTGATTGGCTCGGAGGCGGGGTCAAGTAGGGGTCAGATTCAATTATAATTTATGAGTTAACGCAAAAGATGACATGAGTGGGACAAGGCTAAAGACGCATTCGATGGCCTTGTTTGGACAAGATGAAGAGGAGAGCCTCAATATTGAGCTTTAGAAAATCTATGGTACATTGTACTTGTAGTGTCCCATGTCCTCCATGGCAATGGCATGTTTGCTGCATGCATTAACTCCTGACCACTACAACTACGTGAGTGCTGTCACCACCAGGCTTGTGATTTCCTATATCGTCCAGGAATTTGTCTGTCATCAACTACGAGGAAGTTAAATACCGCAGTCATCGAGTCAGAGATAATGTTACCTGTGGCGCCATTCACGTCAATGTTTATCTATAAAAAGTAAGGTCCTCCCAAAATTGCACTTTTTACATGTATACATTATCGCTTACCGTTCTTGTAGATTCTTATACACTTTGTTTTCTACCTGGTTGATATACCTACGATGCCATCCATACTGGCGTACAATCCATCCGCAGGAGAACGATATTTTATAAGATAACCGAAAATAAATTGATCTTGGATTCTTCCGAGTGAATGGCCCA
>NMRB01000758.1:0-24020 GCA_002633025.1 Notospermus geniculatus | reverse complement strand
CATTGCATCAACCGTGTTCAGATTTGTTGTTCACAAGGTGACCTTTATTATGATTTCCGATCTCAAGATCGGAAACCATATTGTGTTTGGTCATGGTGTCTGTCTGTCCGTTCCTGTGCCCTCGTAGCGCTCATCTAAAGAGGACAGGAACCAGTCTAGCCTTACTATTGAACTTTAGAAAATTTATGGTACATTGTACTTGTAGTGCCCCACTAGTGTCCTCCATGAAAGTTAAAGTTAAAATTTTGGGTTTATAGTCTGATATCAACAACGGTAGAGGTGTCATCCGACTTTACGCTTTAACCCCAGTCAATCCTGAAACCTTTCAGTAGAACTCAGATGAGCTGCTCATTCAGCGCTACAATCCGAGCATTTCCGACCGGTACCCATTTATACACCTGGGTGGAGAGAGGCAAAGAGACTTGCCCAAAGTCTCACGCCCAGTGGGATTCGAACCCGGAGCCCTCTGACCGCTAGTCGGAGGCCCGAAAAACTACACCACCGTGGCTCCACGGCAATGGCATGTTTGCTGCATGCATTAACTCCTGACCACGTGAATCTTGTCACCACCAGGCTTGTGATTTCCTATATCGTCCAGAAATTTGTCTGTCATCAACTACGAGGAAAAAAATACCGCAGTCATCGAGTCAGAGATAATGTTACCTGTGGCGCCATTCACGTCAATGTTTATCTATAAAAGGTGTAAAGGTCCTCCCAAAATTCCACTTTTTACATACCGGTATATACATTATCGTTTACCGTTCTTGTAAATTCTTATACACTTTGTTTACTACCTGGTTGATATACGTACGATGCCATCCATACTGGTGTACAATCCATCCGCAGGAGAACGATATTTTATAAGATAACCGAAAATAAAGTGATCTTGGATTCTTCTGAGTGAATGGCCCAATGTAGAGGACGGCATTGTGGGAAAACCCAAAGCCCTTTTCTGCTTGAAAGAAGAACCTGAATCAGTGTCCATTTAATAGGAAACCTGTTAAGAGTGCTCGTGGCAGCATATCTTCCCACAGCAGGGTTTTGGTCTCATTCCTCTTCATACACTCACCTGTGAGTGGATGAAGAGTAGTGGGGTAAAACCCCCGTGGTGGGAGGATGTCGTGGCAGTAGTTGGATTCGTGACCTATATGATGAAGGTAAAACCACAAGCACTTCATCACGGAAACGTTGTGAGGCCGTTAGGTTTTCATATCTCATATGGCAAATAGTCAACGGACTAAGAACGTTCTCACCAATTTATTCTCATGGATAATCAGGCATCGCCAAAAGTACAGTTTTCGGAATGCAAGTAGCAGCATCGCCCGGCAGCAAAATTTCCGGTAGATCTAAATCCACGCTGGTGATTCAAACACAAAATTATTTTATTCGTACACGAAGTCGTTGATGCATAACTATGGTGCTTGTCGTATTCGCAGTTCATCTGGTAAATGGAAGGGGTGACGGGTGATTACAAAATAAGCTGTCACCCCTTCTATTTGCCGAAACAACTGCAAAAATAGTCAACACGATTAGTTATGCATGAGTAAGATCGCGTACGAAAAAAAGATTTTTAGGTTTGAGTCACCAGCGTGAAATCGCCGAATTGTAGAAAGGCAAAACCGCCGAACTTGATGTTAACGGTGTTACGCCAAACTGTACGTCAATTTCGCTCAAACTGATTGTTCTCGTTCTGGAATGTGGCCATATCCAGATTGGGGCAGAGACCAGTCGCGGTATCACCCTGCGGCATGGTGAGATCAGCAAGCAGACTATTAACCAGCTAACAGAGAAAGTAACGGTAATAAACCATATGGTAGTGGTGGTAATCATCGATTTATAAGTCGCTCTTTATTAGTGGAGGTAACAAAGATATAACTCCGTTGCTATGGTGGTGTGACGACGCCTTTCACCAAGCTGCATCAATATCGCCCTGAACTATATGAAACGTGATTATTGCCACCGACTGAATAGCCTAGTATGCTACGCTGGTTTCGTACTTCAGTGAACGGATATCACTGCAATGTACGCCATGGTTACGGCATGGCACTTCCATTTAAAAACTGCATTGGATGGCTTGAATCAAACAGTGACACAAATCAGAAGCAGACTCATTGAAATAAGAAGTGGACACCGCTGTAAGAATTTTCACTACCCCCCCCCCCCNCCCCCCCCCCCCCATTTGCAAATGGCCCCAACAAAAGATTGACGGATTAAGCAGCAACATGACAATGGGGAGGCACTGATAAACATGTCCTACTGCTTTTTGAGCGTCCGCCACACAATAAAGCGCGCACTCATTACACAGTTCTCTCAGCTTGACTGGTTTTGGAAATGGAGCGACTTTGCTTTTGCCAATGGTGGAGAGCGATGGATCTGCAGTTTCAATAATAATAATGTGTGGACTTATATTTCCTTATTTACAAATAAATTTTAAGAGGGCCAAGGCCGGAGCATCAGTGGCCCTTATAAACAAAATTAAACATATGATATAAGGCGGTGAATAACAGCGTAGGAATAATGTACATGAATATCAGGGAAAGTGAAGTCACGTGGTGAAAGAACACAAGCCACGGACAAACAGAATACAGACAGGATAAAACAAAACGATACATGTAGCTAGCGAGGTAAGAACGGTCAACGGTAGACGCCCAGAGGAACTGGTAAACACCTGTTCAATACGAACAGAACACACTTCACAGCTATAGGCCTGTTCATTCCAATTTCATGTCTCCACTCCCCGGGGAGTATTACAGTCCCAGCAGCCGATTTCAGCGCTCTTCATTTCATAGACCATCACTACCAGCCAGGTACCCCTTTTACACCTGGGTGGGGTGAAGCAAGTGAGGCAAAGTGACTTGCTCAAGGTCACAAGCGAGCGGGGTTTTTTTCTTGGTCAGGACTGGGAATTGAACCCGGGGCCCACTGATCAGGAGTCCGTCTCTCTAACCAGTAGACCACGCCGCTCCTCAGATATCCAGGGTCCCTGTTTTTCAATTCGAGTTACCTTTTATTTCTCTGTTGATTTTTCATATCCAGGTGATATCCATTTTTCCCATCCCCTACTCATCATGCTTAAAAATAGTTGATCATGATGTCGTGTGCAAACATGGCTCCCACGGGATCACTTCATTCGTCAACGAGCCTGAAATGTAATTGAATAATGGGTGCATGGGGAAATTATGCTGACTCGTTTACTTTTCTGAAGTATCTTTGCAGAATGAAATTAGCCGGAGAGCATTTCACTCAATCAGGTGAACTGGGCCTACTTTTGAATCCCCCTCCCCCTCAGGCACACACACGCACCCCTTTCGCAATGTAGGCGCCCGTTGAAATCTGGTCCTACACATCGAACTACTACAGCTACTATACTAGAAACGCATGACTGTTTAAGTTTAGTGAAGAGAAGGCACTGCGGTGTCAGCTTGGCAAAAATACTATCATCCAAACTAAACGATCGGTTTGCAAATTTTTGGATTGGCTGGTTTCCGTCCAAATATAATTGATGGTTTTTGAGAAATTAAAGGTGCTGGGGACTTAAGAGAGGTTTTCAACTTTGGGGAAATCTCGGAAAGTATGAAAGCTATCTTGTTGAAAATTTCACGGTTGACACTATGGTCCATATCATTGGTCATGACATAATATCAACCTGCTCCTTCTATTGTTTCATTACTTACTGTAATTAGTCCGTTTGAATGCCTTAGAAATTGCTGAAGGAATCAATATATTCCATTGAGAGTTTGACTGAATATCCTTGGGATCATGTTGAATAACATTATCCAAAAGAAAACAAACAAGTTCTATCACGACAGGGCTTTTTAAGGATAGAAATATCGGTTATACTGCCCAGTTTCAACTTTTCTGAAGTCTGAGCCACAAGGTTTTATGCATGATTACAAGTCCTGACATAACAGGCCAACATGGGCCTAAACCACTCATGGAGGGGCAAGGGTGATGAATGGGGAACCCGCATGACTGCAGATGGCGCAGTCAGTATAAAGCCCCCTTCACACCTACGTCCCGACAAAGGCCCGAAAATTGGCCAGGTCGGGGAAGGTCGGGCTTGGTCAAATATAGGTCCTGGGTTGATCAGGTAGATCATGGAGAGCGGGAGAGAGCGGGAAAGAATTTTAAACCCTCCCAAAAATAGCGGGGATGATCGGGGATGGATCAAGATCGTGAGTTGAACTGGGATGGAGCGGGGAGGTCGTAGACTAAGCGGATATTTGTCCTATGGCGGTCGGCATAGTCCTGGGTTGATCCTATGTTGATCCTATGTGCAGCGGGCTCATTTTTTTTCACGCTCTACCCAAGACGTACTTCCGCTGTAGATACGCTTGTCCCGATGATCTTATCTTCATCGTATCTTAAGCGGGTGTCCTGTACATGATCTAATGAGGATCAACCCACGCTCAACTTGGGACCTGCCCGACTAACCTAGGATTAAACTAGGCTGTTCCTAGGCGCTTCCCGATATAACTACGATAACTTCTGATGAACCCACGCTGTACCCATGATGTACCCACGCTGTACTCGTCGGCTACCTATAGGAGGCGCCCTGGCTATATAAACAGGCTAAAAATATGATTCTGACCATTAATCTTGTGAAAGCCAAGACAGCAATATCATGGCTCTTCAAGTCTTCAAACAACGCCTTCATAGAAATAATGCTGTAATGATGATGATGATGTCCCTTCAGCAACAGCAACTGGCCTTTGACTTATCTGGCATTCTCTAGTAGCAGCTAGCATGTGGCATACTGGATCAAGATTGACTGCAGATCAGCTAGGAGAGCGGCGTTATTTATATGATCGGGGCCGGTCGGACGAAGCACGTGCGTTGCGCGTGGAAAGCGTATATGCGTCTTATCTTGAGCGTTGCGATCGGGGACAGAGCGAGGTTAGAGCGTCCATTAAACGTACTCATCGGCGTTTGATCGCGTGTCACAGCGTAAGAGCGTCTTGAAAAGATCCGGTCTTGATCGTACAAAGCGAGGACAGAACGGCCCTGCATCGGAGGTTGAGCGTACATGAACCACGATCACTGCAAAAAGTTGCACGATTCTTCCCGACCACCCCGCTTTGGGGCGAATTTTGGTCAGAAATAGATCGGGGTTGGTCAGGATGTAGGTGTGAAGGGGGCTTAAGACTCGAATGACGTACTGACGTCACTTTTTTCGCTGTTGACGTCACGGCGTCAAAGCATGTGTACATTTTTCTACACAATTTTCCGTGGAAATTTCCCCAAAAGACGTTGTCAGTATTGGCATCCTGTGGCATTTCTGACGAAACAAAGCAGTGATATATGGAGAACTTTGAACATGAAACAGGACAGTGTAATTTAATCAAAATTGAACAAAACAGAGTGGTTTATTTTGGGGCAAGAATTAAATGGAAATACTGTTAGAAAATAGGACTTCCGGGTCTTACACTGACAGCGCCACGTCGTGGCGTAGTTCTGCGGGTTCCTCATTGAATAATGTCAAGTGAACTCTTTGCAAGTTTTAAAAGGACAGTGCCATCACATGTCTGTTATGTTTGGACTAGACACACTGCTTGGAAAAATAACCACACAGAAAGGAGACCTGCCCCTGTTCATTTCTGCTGTTATCGGAAACACTCAAAAAGGCCCAGATATGGAAGAATCATTTGACCATTACAAGCTGTTACAGCATTATGGAATAATAGGCAGGGAACCCTGTCCCCTCTGTAAGAATTGGTCAGTCCATTCCCCTTTGCACAATGGCTTTTTAGGCCTACTGCCAAAAGGCTACTCAGTGCAGCCCTTGAATAAAACAGAAACTTGAGAAATCTTACGGTAAAAATGATGCATTTTCAACTATCCCTGTTTGAAAAACTTCACTTTTTACTGGCTGATGTGACAGTACATAGTCCAGGCCGTACATAGATAGTGTTTTGAAACAAACTGCTAATGACTGCTTTCCCGTACAGCGCTCTAAAGTACTAATTACAGATAGTGGTGAAACAATAGAAGGAGCCGGTTGATATTATGTCATGATGATTGATATGGACCATAGTGTCAACCACGAAAGTTTCAAGAAGATAGCTTTCATACTTTCCGAGATTTCCCCAAAGTTGAAAACCTCTGTTAAGTCCCCAGCACCTTTGAATTTCGGGACGTTTTTTTAATCCAACCCATCAATATCAGGTGCCCCCCAAAGACCCATTGAACTTCAGATTTCGATTTTTTGTTCAGCATTTGAAATTCCTGCAATATAAAAATAAAAATATAAAAATCACAGTAAACAAATACAATGCCTGTGTGATATGGACATGTATTTAGGGATCATCTTAAAATTGCTCTCTGGACCCCCTCCTCCTCTAAATGACGAAAAATTCATATGTCTGGCATCAATACTTTTATTTCAGAATTACTTGGTGTTTCTATGGAGGACCAGTAGGGTAAATGATAAAACATGATAATCTTCCTATATTGGAAGTTCTCTGGTTTCTTTCTTCTAATTTATACACGTGATGCCAAAAGTTCCAAAAAAAAGATGAAATTTTGGTCCGGAAAGGGGTGCCCCCTCCCCCGACGAAAAAATTTCGTCTCTCTGGGCATCAAGCAATTTTGAGATGATCCCTAAGCCAGGAACCGAAATGGACGCGTGTAGCCTTTGCTACAATGGAATTTGACGGAAACATCAATCAAGGGCAGGTGGGTTTTGTGGAATAAAGGCAGGAGAGACCTAGATTAGTCCGCTGCTCTGGCCGTAAAATTGTCTATCGATCACATTTTACGAACACTGACTGTAGGAAAAATAAAGCCCCGTCCAGACACTAATGCGACGCAAACCATTCGCAGTCGAGCTAAAAATTTGGGCTCACTAACCAGTGGGGTGGCAATGCCAACTCGAAGCGTCACGTGACGTGGATTTACACATGGTCATAATAGGCCTACATGTAGAGCTGCCACTACCATCATCACAACACAAATTTGCACATTTTTGGAAAGCTTGCAACATCTAGAATAAATAGTTCTGGCCAAAGAATTTTTCCCAAACATGATCTTGTCACATAATTGAGCCAAATACCTGCATTTTGGATATGTAATATAAAAAAGGGGGCACTGATGCTTTTTGGCTATCGGCCTTCATAATCTCACCTTTAGATTGTACGCCATTCAACCGGAACCAGCCATCTGTGGTCAGGCCTGTTCACGACTGTAGTCTTGCACACAGTGCACTCTGATATTGCTCATCAAATCTCCAAAACTGTCTTTAGAAAATACCTAAGACATCAGTATTGAAGAAATTCAAAATCGAGATAGGGTAGGCCCATATATATTGATGGAAAGAGACATTTTCCCACTGGTAGGCTCGTGAACCACAGTTTTTAGCTCAGCTGACCAAAGGTCAGCGGAGCTATTTATATGACTATAAAATGGTTCAAAATCTGTCTGTGTGTGTGTCGTCCGTGAAACTGGCACGTTTCGCAACCGCAAGGCCCACGGTCATGAAAGTTGGTGGAGAGGTAGGCCCTGGGAAGGACTCGAAACAGAACCAAAAATTTTTGCGATCTGACCTACATAATGCCCTCCAGGGGGCATTTTGCGCAAAATGAAATGTCTCAATATCTCAGNCCCCCCCCTTTTCTGTCAACCCTGGATCCGACCCTGTCTATGCAGCATACGTTTCTTTTCACAGACCTCAGTTTATGCCCCGAAACTCTGTTTTTTCGAGAATAATAATTCACAGGGTTTGGCGCATACCTGTAGGTTTATCATATTGTAGGGCCTATGCTCTGAAACTTGACGAGGTTTTTAACCAAACTCCGGGTTGAGCTCAGTAGATTTATCTTGAAAGCCGTTTGTTCCATCGTGGCTCAGGCAAGGTGTGACGTGACATGCCTGACATCAGCATTCTGAACATACTCTCCGTTGTCTTCGAGGCAATTTTCCATTACATGTTGAACACGCAGCTACTCACCTTTCCCTGATAAACATTGCCCCATAACTATACCATGTAAACTCACCTTCACCGTAACTACTATCTCATCAGCTCACCAGTACATGCAAGTAATCCATGTAGACGGTTCTTGCATTTCACCGATTATTTCGAACGATCGCACAAACAGTCCGAGTCGAAGCCTTCTCCATTTCCTAATGTATCGGCGTCGGAATATGGAATTACCAATAACCGGTCGGCAGTGCCACCAAGTGGAAAAAATAAAATGCGGCAGTACACAAAGCGGGGCCAAATGGATCACCGTAGCTGTGCAGTTTCAATAGTGTACATGTACTCGTTGTCAAGGTAGTATGTAATCCAATCGCAAGTGTGATACGCTAGGCGTAACTCGCGTGATTCACATTTACGCCATCTGGACACCGATTGCAACAGGTGAACTGATAATACAATTTCACCAATAGCTATCACGTGTCTCAATAGCTATCACGTGTCTGTGTGGGTTAACTTTCCCTCCGTCAATGTCCGTCCTGAGAAAAGAATTTTGAGGTCGTCTCTGAATTTCGAAGAACTTGACACATACAAAAAGAAATTAATTGCACAGTTCGCCAGATTTATTTCAAGGGCAATTTCAAACGTTAACCCACGCAGCCCTGGGTCGGAAACCGCAACATGATCTAGACAGCATTGCCAGGCTACAAAATCGACGGCATATGGAATGATAAATACCAACAGAGCTGTTGCAACAACTACCAGCATTACAGCCAATGACCTTTCCTGCTTTTCGCGCTTTTTCGCACTCGCATGACCAGAATCTTTTAGTATGGAACTTTGACGCTGTAGACTGAAAATTATAGCTATGTTTAAGAGAAATATCATCCCGAGAGGAATCGCAGTATCCACGGCGGTGTTGATGACGTCGATTGCGAATTGATACGACGCAACATAATCTGGGAGGATGCACATTGAGTAAAATCCGTCGCCATCTTGTTCAACTACCCGGAAGCTATTCGGCAGATAAAGCAGTAGGTGCGACACTGCATTCACGCAAAACAATATCCTAGCTCTTTTCTTAGTGCACCAAAGAGGGGCTTTAAGAGGAAACGTGACCACAATAAACCGGTCGATTGCAATGATTACAATTTGCCAAATTGAAACGTTGTAGAGAAAAAAAGATAAGAAATAATAAGCTTGACAGTGCATGTTACCAAAATGACGTGAGTATAGAAGATCTGGGCGTATGTCAAAGAGAAGAGGCGAAAAGAAACATAACACGAGTGTACAAGTGTCTGTTACGGCTAAGGTCTTTAGGTAGAATGACATAACATTTGTCTCATTTGTGGGTAGGCTCATAACCAAGAAGCTCAAAGTGTTGCCAACAATGCCCATGAAAATAAGTGTTGGGTAGACTCCGAGCCTTATCGTCTTCCTCAAGGAATTGTAATCACGGGAATCATCCATCCAATTGATTGTCGCCATCATGCTCTTCTGATTCCTTTTATTTAGTGAGCATTATAATTGTGTCTCACAAGTGTCTACTTTCGAATTGATGTACTTTACCTGTACAATATCAAACGCAGAATATACAACATGTACGTACGTCAGGTAAAAAAATCAGGAACCGTACCTCACCGGGCAAAGCCTCGTTGCTGGATGCATTGTCTGTAATGACTTTGAAAGGCCGATGAAACTTACAACTCTTAGGCCCGTATGCACCAACGAAGATTATCTTGAACTGAGGTTGAGCCACAACTTTTCCATTGTCACATCATGCCCTGGCAAACCTGAACAATTGAAAAGCTGTGGCTCAACCTGAGTTCAATATAATCTTCGTTGGTACAAACGGCCCTAAATGTTTGCATTTCCCGCCTACATGTATGGCAGAAGTGATAGCGGTGACAATTCTGCAAAACAAAGTGCGCACGGCTTTCGTCTCAGCGATCGCTCAGAATACATGTCATTTACGATTGTGGAGCAAAGAAATTCTTTGCTTGATGTACGACATACGTGTATCGTTTTTGCTGGTGTCATGACTATAAAAGTGAGAGAGGGTGTCGTTTCTCTTATCGTGTAAGCGATTTCTGGTTTAGAATACAGTACGGTATACGTTTATGGCATGCCAGAGTGGACACAATAATATTGCTATTTTATGTGGATGTATGTTCGCATTTTATGTCCATATATAGGGCCTATTCTGACTAATCAGAATGACTTTCTTAAAGGAGTTAGACGCCGAAGTTGTAAACAAGCTGGTTTGTTTACAAATATGGTCGGCAAACTAGTTCTATTCCTTCGTGCAGGTGGCAGCACCCGTGATCGTTAGACTGGTTCCCGGTCCGATGCAACTCACTCGCGATACTTGACGTCAGTACATATCACAGACAATAGGTGGCAGCACCGCAGGCGTCCGTGGATAGAGAACCAGTGAGTGAGTGTTTACAACTTCGGCGTCTAACTCCTTTAATATATGCACAATACATGTAATTCATTTTTTGGACATAAAATCGATTTTATGTACACATAAAATCGATTTTATATACAAATATTTTTGTCTGCACCTAGTTATGGGGAAATTAATAGAAAGTTTACCCTGTTACGGGGACCTGATTATATCTACACATCTTCTATCTTCTATCTATATTATAATTGACCCAAGATACAAAAAAGCACAAAATTGACACACAAAGTAATAAACAAGAAGTCAATCTCCAGAATTCTCGACCCCAACCGGGGTCTTTTTCAAGTGGAACTTTACAATATGAAACTCTAGAAAAGACTGAGCTGAAACCCGAATGTAGAACCTGTGTAGACAGGACAAACAAGCAATTAAGGAAAGAATAGCGACCAAGCCCCACGGGTGGCCGCTGGACACGGGTGGCCAGCGGCCACCCGTGGGGCTTGGTCGCTATTCTTTCCTTAATTGCTTGTTTGTCCTGTCTACACAGGTTATGTAGTTCTACATTCGGGNCCACCGTGTAGATGGCGCTGCGTACGCAACACCATCTACACGGTGGCCGACGGAACCAGGTATAATGCATTGTCTTCAACCAGGCAGGGTGATCAGAAAATAGGAACTTCAACACATAAAACTGCTGCCATCTGCTTCCCATAGGCCTAGATTATTGTCCGAGGAGTTGGCCCCCACTAAACGTTTTCCTCCCACACATAGACGTCCAGCAAAATGCCACCTCTGGCCACTTGCATCCTGTGAATGTGCTCGCCACGGGTACCATGCTAGTAATAGTGAATTAAACTGGGCGAATTCATATGCACACAAATTCCGATTCTATATGGACATCAAAGCAGCCAACCAGAAGAGCGCTTTATATGTGTATACGTGTCCATGTTAACTTCCTTTTTTAAATTAGCTCACTTCCGTATATAAAGGACTACTCTGATTTGCCGATTTTACGTCGATATGAAATCGGAATTTACGTGGATATAAATTCGTCCAGTTTTATTTATGTGTACATGTAGATACAATCGAATTATATGGGCATAAAATCGGTTTTATGTGAATATAAAATAGATTTTATGTGAAATATCGATTTTATCTGTATATAAATCGATTTTACTTGTATATAAAAAAACATTTTATGTGTATATAAAATGAATTATTGTGGATATAAAGAAAGTCATTCTGATTGGTCGGAATATATATGGACATAAAATACGATATATTCATAAAAAATAGCAATTATGGATATAAAGTACGAATTATTGTCCACTCTGGCCTGCCATATACGTTTGCCCAAAATGTGTGTTACAATAAATGATCTAACGTATCTAATGTTCTAATGATCTAAGCGATCCACTACCTTTCTGAGTTCACTCGTCTTGATCACAGCTGAGATCACTGGTCTTGCCTTCTGCCATGTCTGTTGCCTCTGCCATGTCTCTACCGCCCATTTCCACCTCTGGCGTTTGGAAAGTGTCAGCTGGGGCCTGTATTAGCGTTTTGTAGTGTGTCTCCTTCCCCCGACTAAAAAATGTGGATCCGCGGCTGAAGTTTCGGCCAAGTGTTCTTGACAACGGTCAAAGCTTCCCCATGGGGAAAAGACTTACATTCAATTCAATTGGGGGCGTGTGCTGAACTTGTAGGCACTCAATCATCAACGTCCGACGGTATCAGCGATGTAAATTGTACGAATTTGGACTGTTTTTCCAAGACATGCACAATGGAAATTAAAGGTGAAGGCGTGTGGCGACCGACAACTACCGTGTAGCCTATAAGACGAGGAAGGGTCGGAGATTGAAAAGCTTACTGCATTTCATCCAGATCAACTCGTCATTGGGGAAATTTCCTCAGAGTGTTCGGTACTCTTTAGTGTAGGTGCATAATAATCACAAAATGCCATGAGCGTTTTATGTTGATGATGCTAAACATCGATACCGTAATGACTGATAATTGCATCTAATGGGAAAGACTACTTTGGAAAACTGACACCGTCGTTAATGATATCTGCGGCAGGGGCACAGGCCCAATTATTCTTCTCATGTGATACAGGTGCAATAGCGCTGAGTAGCTTGTGATGGCCTCCTCCGTACTTACTAGGGCCAATAATGCTATAGCGTCGGCCCTGACGGAAAAATGAAATACAATACAATACAATACAATGATAATGCACAGTGCATAATGCACTGACAGGTAGCTCCTGCCATTTGTGTCTTCCCCGTACTTCGATATCCCTGTGTGATGACTGCCCTGGCCTCCTAGCTGGTAGGCTCCGGAAATGTCCGAGCCTCTCAAATTAATTTTCGTAGATGTTCGGTTCGACAGGGTGTTCCGACAGCGTCAGCTGAGAAGTGACTGGTTCTACGTGCGTTTTTAGCTTGACCCAAGTTCCCTGTGTCAATAATAGTCCCTTGTAGGCACAGGAAGTCAGGGTCAAGTTAAAATGGACATAGAACCAGTCAATTCTCAGCTGACGACTGATGGCTTGACTCAGGTAGGTTTCATTTCGAATGCAGCAGCACGGTGGGAGTACAAACCGTCGATTAAAAGACTGCGGATTTTGCATTTCTCATCCTGTAGTAGTCTAGAATTTGCGGCTCATCGATGAAACAAATCTGCGCGAATTTCTAGCGTCGCGCATTTACATAATAATCACCTTGACTATGTTTTCAAACCTTGTTTCCATCAATCTCCAACGCAGAGGTCAGTCGATTTCTACCTACGGAGGAGTTGTATTTCCATTCCACAACATCCCTGCACTAAACCACCCCTTCAAATATATATCGTGTGATTAAAAAAAACGCTCTGAACTTTAAGGGTTAATAAATTTCTTTGAAATTAACGTATGACATTGCCACTTGGTTATGACCAAGAAACACACAATCAAAGTTAATTCGCAAAATCTCATTCATCTAGCTGGCAAACGTCCTGAACTATGACAAAAAGTATCACACTGTCTGAAAAAGGCAATATCCATCCAAAGTAAATTGAAAAAGTCATTTAAAGAGGCGATACATTGGCCCTCTATTTTGTTGAAAAACGGCCCTCACACGCGTTTTCGATGATGCTATACGTTTCAAAATTGCCGTACGATACGTGCCCTGTCCTGCCCGCGAATTTTTTTTTCCCAACTGATATATCCATTACGACCAACTTTTTTTTCCCAACCTATATAGCAAAAACTAATCCTAATCCTAATTTTAATCCTAATCCTTATACTACTCCCAACACGTACCCTAACCCTAACCCTAACCCTTACACTAACCCAACCATTAACCCACCATTCACTTCGTAAATTTCATATCGTAATGGATATACTGATTAGGAATCTATACTGGTTGGGAAAAAAAAATTGCGTCCTGCCCCCTCCAGTACGGTACGTATCTGGATTGCATTTTTCAGACAGTGTGACACTTTTTGTCATACTTTAGGAAGTTTGCTAGGTACATGTACATGAATTTAATTGGCAAATTACCTAAGATTGCGTGTTTCGTGGTCCCTGCCAAGGGGCAATGCCATACGTTAATTGTAAAGAAATTTATTAACCCTTAAAGGTGCTCTTGTTCGAATTGTAAACATTACAGTTTGTTTATTTACATGGTTGATTATAATAGTTATTTTTCCTCGGACAGGTGGCAGCACCGCGTATACCAAAACATTAATGTTGTCTATTCTAATTTCTAATTTCAGATTTTGGCAATGCCTTAGCAGGGGATCGCAACTGTGGCAGAGGGCAGCACACAGTAATAAGGTGGCAGGATGCCTTTTGTCTGGGAAATTGATCAGGGCCTGAATGACCCTTTCAATAGTTTTAACCACTAGTGAATGACATCTATTGAGGCGGTGAGTTACATGTAGATTCCTCATTGTCCGATTTATTAACATACAATATTGATAATCGATTTTCTTTTATGAATATCAAGTACTAAATAGAATATTGTCACTACAATATTGTCACTTTATCGCGGATCAATAGCAGAATGGTAATGTTTTGTATCGAAAGTAGAAGTACCCCGCCAGTCATGGGAAATCTGATCAAGCACAAAGCATCGGCAACGATTTCATTATCGATTACGTTTCATTCATTTTGCTTCGTTCTATGACTATTTTACATCCATTTACACAGCACAGAGAGATTATTTTAAAACGAGAAGGCGCCCATGGAAAGGTCAATCAAGGGTAACATATATAACATGCAAGTCATCATTTTGGTCGCTTTTCTGAAAAGGTGGGAGACCATGTTTTCGTTGGTGATGAAAAAAAGGTCAAAATGGTTTTAAAAGCGAACTGGTCGTGCCAGTAAAGGTGTCTGAATAGAGAATCTAATGCCGCCATCTTGCATATATTACATGTATTACTTTACTCACATTAGGAATTTATTAGAGCATTTGTGCAACTGCTATGGCTTTGCTACCTTCCAACAGCACTTAGAACACAGTTTTACAGAAATAATGTCCTCTGCATGGTTCTGTGTTCTCCTTTCGCAACGTCTTTGTTCTCATTCCGCTAAAAAACGAAATTTGTAGCCTAATTCTTTAATTGTGAATTTCGTGGACAACGAAATTGTTCTAAGTGTCATTTTTGACTGCCGCGACTAAATTTCCTTGAATACGGGTTTTCTACGTTTTCTTGTCTCTACGCAGCCTTCGTAACATGAAAACCACATGTAGCGTACACATACATTTTAAATGTGGTTCTCGTGAGATTTTCAAGCATCCCTTACCGGTATGGTCTGAACTATAATCTGAATCTCTTGCATCGTAAAGTCCGTTGTGCCTAAGCGGCCCATATACGATCAATATTATTGCACAACATGAGGATCAAAATGGGCAAATTTATTGCCAATCTTTCTTCCACCCTGATCATGCCAGAACCACATGTACCCCTATTTTGGGCCCATATTGTGCAATAATATTGGCCGTGTATGGGCCCCTTTACTTATTAACTGCTGTCAGTAATGATGTAGGCTATCAAAGACTTATTCGGCACTAGGTGCTCTTTATTTTCATGCTCGATTTTTCCTTTCCGCGACTTTTCTGTGGCATCACGAAACCATTCTCCATGAAACCGCGGCAGGAGCAGTAGAGTGTTACATTGGGTGAGGTCAAATCCTGTAGTGATCGTTATAGTTTTGGTTATACATGTAGTTTAATAAACTACATTGTATTACCATAACTTTGAGATTTGTTCACCACCTGGGATTATGGTTTGCTCATTGTAAACTATGAGAAAATTCAACTATAACGCCAATAGTTACCGTTTGGTGGATTCTCATAGTTTACCTGAGCTCTTGTAAGGCCGAGGTTGAATGAGGACGGCGCTGTACTAAAACCACACGGCGTCGCTGCGAGCGTTGTGACCAAAATGTCGTTTTTCTAACGTTGTTTTCATTTATTTCTGGCATGAAAATAACCCGTTTGTTTTGGTCACCCGACAATAAAACTTACATCATCGTGTAGCAGATGAAATTTTCTTTTAGTCTCATTGCTTATTTTCTTAAAATAAGAGATATGATGGCGATAATAACAACGTTTTTGTGTCATTATTTCTGTAGAAAAGTGTACACGTAATTTCTCATGACCCAACGTCAACACCTAAAATCACGTCAATGACGTCGCTAAGGCCACATCGCTCGCAGCGCCGACCTGTCGGGATAAACAAATTATCGCCATCCCCATTGGGGAAGTTGAGGTAGTTCAGCACTGTGTTGTGCGTGACACTAACGATACAATCTACGTGTAAAGCTGCGTTTCTACGAGGCGTTTGCGGGCGCGGAAGAGAAGGCGGGCGCGGGTGGAAAAAAATCGATCCAACGTATATCGGGTGGGGCAGAAAAAACGATAACACTTTTTAAACTAGAATAATTCAAAAACTATTGAACGTATAACTTTGAAACTTCACAGGTAGTAAGATAGGGATGTTTGACAACTTCACCGCAAATTGCAGGTCCATAGCATAAAAACTGTGAAAATTATGACATGTCATTTTGAAAATTTTCGCTCAAGACCAGAAATGCCGGTCTGAGAAGTTACATCAGACCTACCCCAGTTCACATGAACAATGGACAATGTGTCCCCCGTCTTGCTCAAAAAGACGGCACACAAGCAGACTGACTCAGAACTATCTGAAGGAGGCAACTCCTCACTTTATTAGCAAAGGTGAGTGGCCGCCACAGTCACCAGGCTTGAAACCTATGGACTACGCCATGTGGAGCAGTCTGTCGGAAAAGGTTTATGAAGGGAGGACGAAACCATCCACGGAAAATGAACTGAAATGGGCAGAAATAAGCTTAGAATAAGAAATTCTATTTCTGGATGGAAAAAGCGCTTGCGTGCCGTCTTCGAGCAAGATGGGGGACACATTGTCCTTTGTTCATGTGAACTGACGTAGGTCTGATATAACTTCTCAGACCAGCATTTGTGGTCTTGACCGAAAATTTTCAAAATGTCACAATTTTCAGTTTTTGTGCTATGGACCTGCAATTTGGGGTGGAGTTGCCAAACATCCCTATCTCATTGCCTGTAAATGTTCAAAGTTACGTGCAATAGTTTTTGAATTATTCTAGTTTAAAAAGTGTTTTTCTGCCCCACCCGATCGCGAAACTTCGTCATGAGATCGTATGCAAATTAATGTTAATGTGGGCCGTGCGTATCGGCTAGATATATTTCCCGTCATTGGCACCGCGTCATTCGCCCGGAGCAGCCACAGGCGGTCGTCTAGACGGGCACCAGTTTACTGCGACACGCTGTACAATGCCTACGCCCCTACCCATGCATGACGTCATGACGCCCTGCCCTGTACACACACAATCAAGAAAGGCCGGTCACAAAAAAAATACACCCACAAACTCATCAAGATTTCGATAACTTCAAACCTGCCAATTCGCTTATCAGGCGATCAAATGAGTGTTTAGTCCTTACTTCATCAACTCATATGGTTGTCACAGCGTAATGTTTCTCAGAAAGATGGAAATAGGTGCGATGAAGTGGACTGACACAAACATGACAAAACCTCTCCCCAAAATGTTGATGATTTCCCCGTTCGGCGTCAGTCGGAAATGCGTTCTTCATTTTCATTGGTCGGAGAAATAAAAGCCCCACTCACAACGAGCAATGTCAAGCACATGACGTTGTCTGCTGCTGTACGACGTCAAGATGACTTTGTTGCGTTGTCTGCGGACGACGTCATCTTGACGTTGCGCGTGGCGAGTGGGGCTTTTAATTTTTCCGAGTGACGCCGAACGGGAAATCATCAACATTTTGGGGAGAGGTTTTGTCATGTTTGTGTCAGTCCACTTCATCGCACCTATTTCCATCTTTCTGAGAAACATTACGCTGTGACAACCATATGAGTTGATGAAGTAAGGACTAAACACTCATTTGATCGCCTGATAAGCGAATTGGCAGGTTTGAAGTTATCGAAATCTTGATGAGTCTGTGGGTGTATTTTTTTTGTGACCGGCCTTTCTTGATTGTGTGTGTACAGGGCAGGGCGTCATGACGTCATGCATGGGTAGGGGCGTAGGCATTGTACAGCGTGTCGCAGTAAACTGGTGCCCGTCTAGACGACCGCCTGTGCCCGCGCCTAGGTCTGCTGCGTAGGCCTATTAGGCCTATAGCCCTATTGGTATATCGGCGGTAGCTGCACACGTCCATCCTCCACCCCGCACTGGCAGCAGACCGTTAAAATGATAGAATTTTAGACAGTTAGATTGGTTTCTCTGCTTATGAGGTACTTCAAAGTACCTCATAGGCAGAGAAAAGTAACTCATAGGCAGAGAAACCAAATTCATCACCCAGAACCCCTCCTTCTCCCAACACTTCTATGGCCATGTCGATTTAGAGGAATCGGAGGAATCAGAGGAATCGGGCTGGAAAATCGAGAAAATCACCATAAGATAAAATATAAAATTATCAGAATAGTTAATTCATAACATTTCCTTGGCTATTGAGTTGTTATAATAAACTCATCATCATCGAGGTTGGTGATAAGACAGTTAAAATGACTTGAGGGCCGAAAGCCAGCACTTTAGAAGAAAAGGGCCGAATTGCAAGTTCCACTAAGCTGTTATGACGTTTACACTACCACGTGGCTGTGTTTATATATTTTGTACATGATAGTCATGTGATTTTGTCTGTGACTGATGGGCTACAGACTGAATTTTCCTCTGATTCCTCCGATTCCTCTGATTCCTCTAAATCGACATGGCCCACTTCTATTCACTCCCAGGTTCCAATATTTCTGGATTGGTTTTGAATGGTATATGCGCATTAAGTAAACAGGGCCTTATGGCCTATACACACGATCCAATTTTTCATCCAATTTTCTGAATATGCTCAATAAAGGCCTAGACCTTATGGCCTATAAACACGATCCAATTTTTCATCCAATTTTCTGAATATGCTCAATAAAGGCCTGGATGCGGGTTTCTACAATGAAGCCCCAATAGGCCCGGAATCTGAATTTCCCAAAAATTGCATGAAAACTTGTATCGTGTGTATTGGCTATTAGAAAATATGTTGCAGAAATACGTCCTCCCACTTTTTACATAATCTTACATCACCTGTCTAATCTGAGCCACTGGCCTAATTGCACCTTGCACCCATCTGGTTATAAGTTAGCCATTCCAAGGACAGATTAAGCAATCATGTGTATCAAGGCAAGGGGGAATGCATAATTGGTTACGGCCCAAACATGCTACATGTACAAATTTAGCTTTGTAAAATCGTTAATTTTCATCGGATTTAAAAAGTTAAAGCAGCTTTTTGATATAACAAAAAATTCTCTGTTCAACTGCATAACTTTCAGGCAAGGCAACAGCCTGCCTATTTTCCATTTTGTTATAAATTAGGTAGAGAAGGAAAACAATAGGAAAACAATATTGTCTGAGTCCGGTGGTCGAGTGGTTAGCGCGCTTGACTACCAACCGTGTAATGGGTCGGCGCGAGTTCGACTCCGGGCGAAGACACATAAAAAATTGTGAAATATTAGAGGGTCCGTCGGATGGGACTGAAAGCCGTGGTCCCTTGTACCTGAGTGTCTATGCCAGGGCAAGTAAAAGACCCCACACAGGTGGACTGTAGCCTGTTGTGGACTCCATACCTCCGGCAAAAACCCAACAGGGCTACGACGCCGGTAATGACTAACTAACAATAGGATTACGCAAAATCAACATCTAAGATCTCTTCTCTAGAACCCTCTGAAATGCGTTTCACAGGGGTCAAATGGGTCGGTGGAGCCTAAAGGGCGGTTTACACATGCAAATTTTCATATGCAACTTCATGCAACCTGTTGCATAAACCTGATCTCATCATGATGAGACAAAAAAATTCATCAAAGTTGCGTGTGTAAACGGGCGTGCAACTTGTAGCAACTACCTACTGCAACTTGTTGCAAATTTAGGATCCATATCCTATTTTCTGGTGACCCTAAGTTGCAACACGTTGCACGCCGCAGACCAATGAGAATACAGCAAAAAATCATGTGACGTATATACTAAAGCCAAAATGGCTGCCGGACAAAGGTTTCCACCAAAATTCCTGCAACTTGTTGCGAACTTTTGCAGCTTATCACGGTGGATGTTGCTATGTGTAAACGTCACAGGTGGACTGCAACAAGTTCCAGGTTGCAGCAACTTGCAACTTGGTGCAACCTAGTGTGAACCGCCCTTAAGGGATGTAAATGTAATGTGAATGGTATTTTTACTGGTCACTATACCAGTGATTGGTATATTACCACCTGACTACCACTTGTAATATACTTGATTGGTTTTGAATGGTACATGAATGGGATTTTTACTGGTCACCATACCGATTCATGATTGGTATACTGTAAAGCAAGATAATTTCGCGGCAGGAAATTTTCGCGAATCAAGAATTATTGTCATATTTGCCGTAGAATATTTTCGCGAGTCTCTGCCATTTTATCACATTTTTCACGGACCATATTTATCACTTGCGTGTATTTAGTATAGCCTGTATAGCGTGAAAAGAGCCCACTATGCATCCTGTTACCACCCACTCCCAATCGTGCATTGTGTCGTATATTTGGCGTGTGCAATTAGGGTCAAACAAGCCAGGGTGCTATTCATTACCCTGTAACCTGGCTTTTTTCCCGAAACCATTGACGTCATAGGAATCATCACTATGCTTCTAACTGTTTGCAATTAAAATAAAATGATGATGACCCAAGCTACGGTTGATATCTGGAACGTTGGCACCCATTGCCTCCGACCCTAATCAGCCCCAGTTCCCGAAAAATATCGCCCAAGGACTGGGAAATATTCGCGACAGGAAATTTTCGCGACGCATAGGCTACACTAGCATGACTAGGGAGTTTTCGCAAAGCCCCCGAAACGCCAACGTGAACCCCAAACCCATTGTTCGATGCCACGAAGAGAGCACCGAACAAAAGGATAGACGTTCGCGTTGGCGTTTCGGGGGCTTTGCGAAAACTCCCTAATCTCCCGAAATTCGCGCGAAATTTTCCTGCTTTACAGTTGTATTACAGCCTGACTATAACCACTTGATTGGTTTTGACTGGTATCAACTGGTATACCGGTCAAAACCATTCAGAATTTTTTATGAGGGCGGTTTTATACCTCCAGTTCTCGTCCCCGATCGAAAAATACGTATACCGTGTGCACAGTCAGAAAAGATACGACGAAAGAGATGTTTTAGGACCCTGTTTTGAGAGGATTGTCACTTCCATGCAACTTTCAGAGAATATTCTTAATGTTTAAAAGGAATCCTATCCTGTGATGACGAGGTCCATTATCAATTCTATGACGTTGAAATAAATTCTACCGTCTCGACAATATGCTGTCCACCGAAGATGTAAAGGCAGTAAAGACTACAGGTAGTTCTGCATATCTGAGGAAGGTGGTGTTTGATTGGAGCATATTGAAACCTGATATAGAATACGAGGGAATAATTTCCCTTTTGGCATGTGCCGCCCTCTGTTGTCGGATGGTCTGCACTACGGTTAATGTTTTCTGTGATGATGGATTGTTGTATTGTCGATTAAGTCGAAAAAAAGGAACTTGCATGGAGAAAAATGAAGAGGCGTTTAAATTTTCGGGATCTCGAATGTATCAGAAAAAGGTGAGTTTCTTTCTGGGTTGCACCGATGTAGGCCTATAGCCTACGTTATTTTGGTCAAGATGGAAGTGCAATGAAAACTAGGCACACCTCCCGTCAAACTAAAAATAATTCACACTTCATTGCTATTCAACATCCAGTTGTCGCTTTGGTGTCTATTCCCAGCTCTTAGGAGTCAAGCCTCAAGGAATCCGAAGGGAAAGGTTACCACGGTGCCCAATCAATACATGTATTGCCGTACAGCTGCGGGAGAAAGTTCCGGTCACATACGCTTGGCAAAGCTGAGATGCCAAATTACTATAAATACCATTGCTAAGGGCAAAATGATAACCCTAGGTGAATGAATACACTAAAAAAGGCAAGCTGCTGCAATATCTCCCAGAAATTCGCAGGAGAACGCATCGAAAATCGGCAATTTTCAAATGAACTGTACGACTGCGGGAGAATTCGACTGTACGGTGCGGGAGCGCTTGCTCAGAAAAAATTATCCGAATTGCTTTTTGCTTTTTGGATGTCTCAGGACATAAATCTCTTGAGAATGGCCACCGGCGATGTTAACCGGTATCAGGGCCGTGTGTGATCCATTTGGCGGATGAAGCTGGGAGGTGGTTACGGTAGCAAACTATATCTGCTTCTTGAAAATCGCCGCTAAAATTCCAAGATCGGTAAAAAATCCTCCAAATCAATGGGGCACAGAAATTGGTCCCAACGTATTTCCTCGCTATGTGAAAGCAGCGTCGAAAAATTTGACAGAAGGAATTTTGTAAAGGCATGTTTTCACAACATTTTATTTGCATGATTTGATTCAACATTTTTATATCACTGTATTCTACTGATCGAGCCCTTTCACTCTACATGTATATATTTTCACGTATTATATTTAAAAATGTGATTTTGTGGTACTTTTAGCAAAATTGTTTTGCCCATGCTTGCAACACCTTTGACAGATTCCCTTTATCCAAAGGTCTTGCTGGTAGATAAAATTCAATGGGCATTGAATAGTTTGTGGGATTACTGAGTGCCAACAGGTTGTGAATTGGTAAACCACCAAGAATTTCCGTGGCCTGTTATGGAAATTGACCCTACATGACAGTGTTTTATCTAGAATTTCAGAAGGGCATGGTGCAAAGTTTGTGAAAAGGGCACTTCAACCTAGAAAAGGGCACTTTTCATTCACGACATTTCTACTTAAACGGAATTTGAGAAGCTTGTCAGTTAAAAAGGTCTCTCTCCAGTCAACAGCCAATTTGAGCCACTTTCTAAGGTGATATGACCAAAAGGGTCCATGACAGAGGGTCTCGGGTGGGATGGGGTACTAAAACCTATTTAAAAAACAATTTAGGGGCATGGCACCCAAGGGGGTTAAAAGGGCAGAGTGGCGCCCCACTTTAGAGGCATGGTGCGGCGCCACTCTAAAATGGCCTAGATATAACACTGCATGACAAATACCATGTTTACACTACATAAAAGTCCGGGCTCAGCACGGACGTTTTGCGTTTACACCTATGAATCGCCGTGTCTAAAAAGCCCGGGATTTTAAAACCCATACATGCCTCATACATGCTCAAAAAGCCCGTGTTTATTTCAGACCCGGGCTTCGAAAAGTCCGGGCTTACAGGTGTAACCAAGGCTAAACACAACCGTCAGCCAAGGCCGAGGTTTCTTCATTCATTGTGAACGAGAAATGACAACACTCGGCACCACCACCACTCATAATAGCCTTGGTTACACCTGTCTGAAAAAAGCCCGGACTTTTCGAAGTCTGGGTCTGAGGTGTGAAAGTAACCCAGGTCCTAGTAAGTATGGTCCGCGGGACCCTAACTCCTAGGATTTTAAGTCCTACGGACCCTGACTCTTATGAATCTAAGTCCTACGGTCATGGACAACTAGGAACTGTAGTCCTAGGACCAAGATTCCTAGGAACCAATGTCCCAGGACTGCGCCTCCTTAGGAATAGAGGTCCAACATTTAGAAACAGTGGTCCTAGGCGGACTTCCGTCACGATAGAAATCTAGGATCCCAAGTCCTCCACAAAATTAAAGACCGAAAACGTCAGGGTTGATATACATCTACCATTGTCTACATAACTCAAGTATTCTGCACATATTTTTCATTCGCAGTGAGGTGTTGCAATTTGAAAAGTTGCGCCAAGGACAACCTGATGAAAATGGGGCCGTGATTTGGTCCCTGGGAATAGTCATGACAAGATGACCCTCCATAAAATGTCATGTAAAATGCATATAACTCCGGTTAGAGCGCACTATGGCTCTACCACGGAAGTTTATGCATTTTTAAATGAACAAACAAGCCTGGCGGCGTAAATGGTTCACGTGGAAAGAGTTTGAAATAAAGAATGTTCGCACAAACACACAAACCCTTCGTGCTCAACCTAACACACTAAACAGTCCAATGAACAGAAGTTGTCATAGCCTATGCAAAGTGCATTCAGTTCAGGCCAACAGACCGACTGAAAAAAGTAAACAGATCAACCCTCCCTCTTCATCATGATCAAACAAAACAAGCCAGTATACTCGCACAAAAAGGG
>NMRB01000757.1:256891-286004 GCA_002633025.1 Notospermus geniculatus | reverse complement strand
ATTGAACTGAGAAGAAAAGAAGGCAGCAGACCTATCAGCAAGAATATTGTGATGAATGGAAGGCGCTTTGTTTTGCAATTGATGATTGGCTTGGTTACACTTCACAGACAGCAATTGGGAGTAGGCCTACAGTGAAAGTGCTGGAAAACGTTTGCTATTAGTGATCAAAGCGTTACTGAGAGACCCCTCAAAAATACTGAAAAACCCTGAAATTCAGGGGCAAAATACTGAGAGGGGTATTTAGGGGTTGGCAGGTCTGCATATGGCATGGTCCACCCCTGAAGGGTTAACCGTTTCGCTGGGTATAGAACACAAGTCACGGGTGAAAGTGAATTACCACCTTGTGTGATGTGAACCACAGCTCCTCATCTTGCTATTACCTGCTGGTACTGATAGCTACACACCCACCAGTGGTAGGCTTACGCCAGTGAACAACCTACAGAGCATGGTATGCATTAGTTGGTATATTTAATGATAGATGGCAGCAGTTGGTCTACATCGATGAGTTCTGAGGATTTTTCGTTGAATGCCGGACACAAATGGTATGGGTGCCCATACCTGGGGTAAGGGCGGGTGGGGGACATGTGACTCGACACATCAACATCTGATGATGAGCTTCGTTTAGTTTGATCTGTGAAATAGAGATGGCGCAATCAGCAATGATAAGGTTAAGTGGGCTATTCAGCATCATCGGACTGTGTAAACGGTGTACGTCGATATTTAAAGATCTTCAATGACTGGTTTTTCTTTTGAGTGAGTGCCAGTGTTTCCAGCTCCTGGGCAGGCCGCCGGGTAGGGGGAACCCTGCATAGATGGTATTGGTACTGGGGAAATCAATCGATAGACCAGGAGCGTAGCTAGGCCTAGGCCTAGGGGGGCCAAATTGATTGAGTCTGGGGGAAGCTGGAGGGGGGTCTTGTGGCCCTCTCCCAGGAAAAAAATTAAAAATCTACACCCTCTCAGATGCATTTTCCCCACATCTGATGCTACAATATCTTGGCTTGAAGCGGGGAAATGACCTTTTTAGGGCAAAATATTGTTTTGTCCCTTTTTGCTCGGGGNGGCTTAGCCATGACCATCAATCGCCATCTTGCTCAGTGAGTGTTCAGGAACTGGCAGTAGACCATCAATCGCCAAGGCAGACGCTGCAGGACATGTAGACTCTAGCAGGGTCGCAAAAGTGCATGCAAGAAGCATGCACAGCAAGCGACAAGAGTCTCAAAGACCGTCTCTCGCCCATACCCCACCTGGCTTGCATGACCTGGGCAGTATGGGACCTCGGGTGCACATTAAAGCACGCCCAAGGAACCCCAGAGACAAAACTAGAATATCGGATCATTGGTATTGGTGGTACCTTTTATACTTCATTGTGAAAACTTTCAAGCCTACAGTGTTCTCGCCCATCTTTCTCACACTGGGTGCGACTTACATGTAAGCTGAAAGAGATCCAAGCAGTTCCACGATTTGTGGCACTCGGTCTCGTAAACACCAAAAACACAAGTCCCGTGGGAATATTCATTGCATGTATCAGGTATATTTCTGCTGTTTTATTAACCATTATTGTTTTTTTTGCCAGAACCTAGATGTACACCAGTACAAACATCAGTATGCACAAGGTTTAAGTTTGTGAACATTGTAATTTGTATCTCATATTCGATAATCACTAAATGTTTTGGGTAGTCATGCATTGTATCAGTAATATAATAACGATAATGATGGTGTTGTATTTGATATTGTACCGTTTAACCTGAATTATTAGAAGTGCTTTAATTTCTTCATCAAATATGGGAATCATTCAGTATTCAAGTACTATGACGCTGCACTTCCCATATTTCAAGCAACGACATACATGTAACACAACCGAGAAAATCGCAATGTATGCTCCCAGACCTGCCAATTAGTTGATCAACAGTCTCAACTCTGAAGTTAGTTATCAATGAGTTCACGAGATGTCTCTCTTGGCACTGATCAGAGAATTGAAGAACTTGTGAATATGTGACTGACTGATCAGATGGCGTTTTTTTTTTTGAGGCGGGTGGACATGCTGGGCTAATGTACTTGAACTGGGCTGTAGGTGGTGGAAGTTGTGCTTGCAATGGGCATCAGTGGAAATGGATACTGGTAGGTCCGCCTCGTAGGACATACCAAACGATGAAAAAAATAATCTTCTCATTCTGCTGGAATGCCCTGTGCAAAATTTAAGTGCATGTATGTTCTGGCCTGGTGAAATAAATTGGTTCGAGTATTGATTGGTGCCCACATTTTAATCAGGGTATTGATTATTTAACGCATCAAACGGCAGGATGATGTTTCTCTCCTCATGGGGCCACTTTTGCTGATGTAGAAAATATACGAAAATATACACTTAAAAGCTGACCCATTGTGTGGAGTGGACACAACTGTATTATTCACGCAGCTCAGTGTCGGCCTGGGAAGCTTGCTTGTGTATGTGCACTCACATCACCTCTAGACAAATCCTATCTAACGATTGAACTCAATCTGTGCATATCTCGTCCTCCTAGCAGAACGAGCCCCTTTTCGGAAACATGTCATGCACTCATTTGACATCATGTTGCATTTTCGCAATTCCGTCTTTGCATCTCGACATTGATTTCAACACATGTGCTGGAGAGCTTTGAAGACAATATAAAAATGGTACCCGGAGTGGAGGGCGGTAGAGCGAAATGTCACCCCATTGCTTTCGAGGGGTGACATTTCGCTCTACCGCCCTCCACTCCGGGCACCATTTTTTATATCGTACCGAAAGTCATCAAAGAGAAGTGGCGTTTATCATCACTCAAATGATCCGCATTGCGCTGCACCACGCCTGATGTAATGTCGATGCGGACCTAGATGAACGCACGACACTGGACCCACATCGGCGCCGTTCGCTTGCTCATTTCTTTGAAATTGTGAGCTAACGGGCGACACGTTTGGGCTATTGTGTTGAGGAAAATGTTAACAGTTACCCCATGCTGTTGATGATCACAAAACCTGACAATATTGACTGGTATTTCGACGATTTTGATTGAAAAACCGCCGTGTCATTTGAAGCGAGAAACAAAATGGCGGACGTGGGGCCGTCTCGAAGCATTTTGCGGGAAAACTTTCCAACCGGAAATATTTTCCGGGCGAACATGCCGAAATGTCCACCGGTCACGTGTCCGCTCTCGGCCAATCACATTCACGGAAACTTACTTGAGGTACGATATGACTGAATGTGTTGAACACCAGGAATTTGTATCCAAGCACTGACCGCACTAAACTCTGTTACCAGTAGTGTTAATCTGTAACTTCAAACGTGGCCCGCACACCTGAGACCAAAATCGTGCGACCACTGCCGAGACTGGCGACCACGACGTCGCAGGAAACCATAGCGTGCGAGGTCGCTTGCCGACCACACTTGCAACCATTTCAGCAAACCATCCACAACGACAGACAATCTCCAGAAGCGACTGAAGTCGCTGTTGTGTTGGAATCGTTTGCAAACGAAAGTTTCATCGGTTTTTATCGGTCAAGTGGTTCAAAGTCAGTCTGCCTTTGCAACCGAAAATTAAACATCTTGAATTTTCGGTCTTTTGATGCGATCGAAATTTGTTGGTCTCCGTTGGCCATTGAAACCGGACATTCAGATCTTCCAGTACAACAATATCCCACAAATAATTTAACGACCACTCAAGCGCTCAGATATGAGACAGGATTCGATTAATCAGGGGTGACCGCAGTGGTCGCATGGTGCAGTGGTCTGCCGCAGACGAGGTGACAAATCCTGCAAATCTCCCATCGCTCTAGCAGTCGGAAGGGCAGTCTCCGTAAAATTTGCACGAAAAATCTCAGGTGTGTGCCGTGCTTATGTCAGGTCACACCTACGATTGCCTGCTCTGCGACAAAATAGTTGGGCACCAAGTGAAAATACCATGATCGTGCTGCAAAAGTTTGTGTTCTCATCTAGAACAGGCAGTATCCTGCACACAGAGAATTGTAACTGGAGCCAGAGGATCATGATTGTGACACTCAGAAGTTGAACATGTTCAACACTCTTGCGATTCATGCTATTTTTGATTGGACGGTGATGCTGACCGTCACAGGTGAACTGCAACTGTCATGTATAGTGCTTTTCAGAATGTCCAGTCATTTTTGCACTCATTTGACCTTGCAATGGAACCCAACCACAAACCACAAATTGGCCAGTTAAAAGTGTGCATGATTGCATGATTATCTTGAATCACAGTATAGACCTGAACAAGGTCCTATTATAAGTCGGTCAGCCGTTTATTGGCATGCACATGTACTGGCCAATTTGTGGCTTGTGCTTAGGTTCCATTGCAAGGTCAAAAGAGTGCAAAAATGACTGGACATTCTCAAAAGCACTATAGGCCCTATGCCACACCATCGGCGACTGCACATTTTATCCGCTCGATTGTGGCTCAGATGGATTCCTTGATGGATTCACCAATAAAATGTATCAATACCAAACAACAATTATTGTAACTGTGCTATTTACTTTCAAAAGCCACAGCACATGCACTCTCATCAGCTGTGGGTGAACGACAGTTTTCACAGGCAAGGGGTACCTGTCAGCTTATCCATCATTTTACAATAGTAATTGCATGGTGAAATTAGGAGCTGTCAGTCAGATGACCAATAGGAGTCACTACGGTCCAATTGGGAACTTTCATGCCGTCAGGGGCCACCACGAGTTAGCGGTCCAAGAACGTCATGAAATTTGACGTCACAGGGCAGAAATGCATGCCACAACGTCGTCCATAATGACGTGGGCGCCGTGGCTCACGCATTTGACGTCAAATTTTGTGACGTTCTAGGACCGCTAACAGGCGGCCTCTAACGGCAGGAAATTTTTATCACAGGTATATCAACCGGTAAATATACACGACATACCGGTATCTGACGGGTTTTTGATTTGACCTACTTTTCAAGGTCACAAAGGTCAAAGTTCAAAATTTTGCCATAATTCGTGGCAAAGAAACATGCCAGTGCGTAGGACACTGGCAGACCCTATGGAGGGGAGAAATGCTACATGATGTGTTATTGGGAAGTCAAGGCACACTCTACATTTATGCAGCTATCAAGTTAATCCCGGACCCCCCCTCCTCAGGCACTCGACACTAACTCGCCAGTCTGCAGTATTTTGGAAGTGGGGGACTCGACATGGATACGCCAGTACTATAAAATGTATCAGGTGGGGATTCACTTCAGGGCAAAATAGTATGCGTGGGGCACTAGTTGTTCCCTANGTTCGTCATCGTAGTCTGTTAGCAGGGCACATTTTGTAACCACTGGAGCTATTGAGCTGAAACTTCGTACATATATACCCCTGGGTCAGATGATCTACGACACTAAGTTTTGGTCCGATTCGATTCTTGGCTTGGCCACTAGGTGGCCAAAACAGAAAGCACAAATAACTCATTCCTGAAAAAAATAACGAAATGGATCATCTTCAAATTTTTCTCAGCTACCGATAATAAGGATACACAATGTACTGGTATCTGACGGATTTTTGACTTGACCTACTTTTCAAGGTCACAGAGGTCAAAGTTCAAAATTTTGCCCTATTCATGTGGCAAAGAAATGTGCCAGTGCATAGGACACTGGCAGACCCTATGGAGGGGAGAAATGGTACATATATTCATGTCTTATTGGGAGGTGGCACACTCTACATTTAAAACCAGGTAAAAAATACTTTTCGGATGTCAGGATGCATTCCCCCCTCGCGTTGGATTCACCTTATGCCTGTGAAACTGTGTATTTCCTGAACTTACAAGCTACAGTTACACCTGTTGAAAATACCCGTGTTTTTCCAGACCCGTGTCAAACCCATCTGTACGAAAAGCCCAGTGAGGGGTCACACTACTACATTGTAGTTAAGTAGCCCGGCGACAGGTGCGCTGCATACACTGACTTTGGTCATTTCTATATTGGCACACATTGTTGGAGGTGCAAAAACGTGGTCACTTAATGGCTGCGCCATCTGTAGCCGTACTAAGATCTAACGAAAACATGGGGATTTGAAAAAGCACGGCGAGCTTGCTGGTATTTCAAAAGCCCCTGTTTTTCAGACACGGGTTTCTCCGAAAAAAACGGAGATTTGATGTAGTGTAACCACGGCTATAGAATACTGACAATGAACATTTTATGCTGGGACCATGCATTCCGGCAGTTCATGTACGGTATGTCAATTTCACACCTGCCACTTAACAACGTATTAAATATTCACCAACAGTGACGGTATAATGATACATACTGTGCGTACTTTCTGCAAGTTGATTGAAACCTTAATCAACATAGTACAATGTTGTTACTTGGTGATTCATGTTCGTTTTCCCGTGGCTAGAATACCTACATAATCGTGGTCATAATGACAGCGATATTGCTGTTTCAAGCGACATATGTGGACTTGAGCTGTGCTAATGGCTAAATTGATCCGAACAATCGTCGGGATAGACTCTCCAGATCGGCTATGTACACACTATGCGAAAGTAGCGGGTGGGGAACGGATGCACGCTGGCTCACTTCTGTCATGTCCGTAACCGTCCACTGTTACGCACTGCAGTACCATGCAATTTCGTTCATTACAAACCATTAACCTACTTTGTAATGATTGTCAACAAACTTAGTTCTCGGATTTACCATGCATTCACTATTGGAGGAATTTCGCATCAAAGGATTTAATCTAGGATCTTTTAGGATTTCCAGGATCTGACCTGGCCTGTTCATTTGCCAGTCCTTAACCATTGTCCAAGGAGGATTTGTGTAGGCCTGTTAGTCGGGACAGTGGATTGAGGTTACCTTTTATATGTCAGTATTCAACCGTGTCATACATTTATAATTCGATGACATACTATGAGAGGATAGTCATTGAATTCTTCCTACTGTGTTAGGAATGTTGACTTACTTCTTCGGATAGCATTTTTTCCTGCGTTATTCTTGCCGTACGTGTTTTCATGCTTTTAGTTCCTGCAGGAACTCACCTCAGTTAAGTTAGTGTATAAGTTAATTTAATTCAAAATCAATCAGCCACTTCTGTTGTGTGTTATTTGGCTGTGCTGCCTTTCTGATATGTTACACTTGTGCTTTTCTACGGAACACACTTGTGGATATAAGTTTGAAATAGTGCTTAAATCAATTGAAAATTTATTGTGTTCAGGTGGACCTGGGATCAGTATCATAAACTAAAGGATAGGGTAAATTTTCTCAAAGGGCACGGCAGGATTAATGGCGGTTTACGGACGGCATCAGACGGTTGAGCCAGCGCTGGGATGGAAAAGTGTCTTATTCTGCTGTTTAGGTAGTCAAAATCAGAAAAAAGAAAATGGTGCTGTGGATACTAAAGTTAATGGCAAGGATGTGAAAGGAAAGGATAAGGATGGGAAAGGTAACATGTTTTATTAAAAAAATTTCACCATTGGATGTTTTTTGGCTTTATTGTCAACTATCAGTATGGATGATTCAGAACTTATGGGGATCACGTCGGTCATTGTAGGTTAGGTTATATATGTGATGCTGCGGTGTAGGAAAACCCAGTGGATGTGGCTGTCGAATGATCAACAAGGGCTGTCAGATTGCCTGTGCATTGATCTACTAGGCCTAAAGCTACTGTTTACCTGTTACGTAGTACATGTCAGCTATTGAAATGTGTGGGTTCAGCAAGGCCATTAACATGCACTTTCCTCAAATGCGACATCCGCCGGGTTTTCCTAGACCACCACGCATATTTCTTGGATACATTCCATGGCATCTCCAGTTTCATCTCATTATTTTGTTGAGACCCAAGGAAGTTATGCTGGAGATTCCCCAGTTTGTCTGACAGTTGTATGAGACAGAGGATAAATCTCCAGAAACTTCTTGCGTGTTGATCTTTGCGTCATGTTTGGTGGCAAAATTCCAAAGGCCTAGACTAGACTTGTTGGTCTGATTTGTACACTTATCACATGTTGCATTGCCTGTGTGGGACTGGTATAGGCCCGGCTACTGGTGTGGGTATTCTGTTCCAGATTTAGACTGCGAGTGTAATCTAATTGTGGCTCCCCTAATCATTGTCAATTTCATCATAAAATAATGTGAAAAATATAATTACGGCTTGGAAATATATTTTTACGTGCACCCCTTCAATAATAATTTACGTAAATTATAGAGACAAAATGGGTTGAGGGGATGACAACTCATACGTGCCCGGGATAATTAATATTCCAATGCTCTACTCCGTTTGTTCCGAACATGTGGAGTCCTACATGCATGAGGACAACATGCAATCAATTGAATATTTTCCATATGAACACAATGGAACTTGCTGTAGTGCTTTCTCAATAAACAGACTTTTCACACATATGGTGTAGGCTATGGCGCACTCGAACTGAGGCAATTATAAACCATACTGACAATAGGTTTGTCAGTTGCAGCTGAATTTGAATCATCCAATTAAATGAAGTTGGCAGTTTTGGTAATATTTCTATGCAGTGGAAGTGTCATATATAACATATGAACAATACCACAAAGAAAGGTCTAAACTGGAATGATGTTTCCCTCACTTGTCGTTCGTTCTTCTGGTACATATATCGGGTGTCCCAAAAAAAGTGAACCGCTTTTTTTGACAAGTATTTTCTCAGCGACAGATGAACCGAATTCATTGGTATTTTTCACAGAGTAACCTTAGGGTATCGTCAACAAGTCTGCGAAATATCTAGGAGATCGGTCGCAAATTATGCGAGCACTGTCAAATTCAAAACAGCATGTCAACACCTGCGTGAACATGATGAAGGTCACATTGCATTAGCTCTGATATTGGATTTTTTAACATGCTGTTTTGAATTTGACAATACTCGCACAGTGTGTGACCGATCTCTTAGATATTTTGCGGACTTGTTGATGGTACCCTAAGGTTACTCTGTGAAGAATTCCATTGAATTCGGTTTATCTATCGCTGAGAAAATACTTCCCAAAAAGCGGTTCACTTTTTTTGGGACACCCGATATATAGGCCTATTCACCCAGGTAAACACATGGCTCATGGACCATTTCATTAAGTTGAAATAGGACTCCCTTCTGCTTTTGGTTTTATTTTGCCTCAGGCTGTACAAGTTGTGCAGTGAATTCATTGCCTGTCGTCTTTGAGGTTAAAGGTCATAGATTCCTGCTTACCCATGCCTCATGTGGTGAAGGCGGCAACTCCCTTTGACAGCAACAATTTTCTGCAGCTGCCAGTTTCCCTCTGCACCCCAGTATTGTATGATCGATAATGCTGACTGGGATGCCATATTTGGCCCCAAGCTTTCCATTCTGTCTCCTGGTTGCAGACTTTTCCCAGAATCCATATTTTAAGATGATTGAAGTAATGGTGATTAAATGTATTAGGGCAAGCAAAAAAAATCTTGGTCTTTAGTTTATCGTCCTCCGCCCGCGCCAATTTTCAGCCCCGTGCAAAATTTATTTTTATTTTTTATCAGTGTGAATTTCGCGCCGTGCCGCATATCACAGCGCCACCAAGCGGTAGATCTGTAAACAACAGTTTGCAAAGTGCTCTTCATGCATTTTCAGCATTTTCAATAACCATACAAAATGTAAGCGAACTATGAACCTTTTTGGTGACATAACATGTTCAGGAGGAGCTGATTTTGCAATTTCTTCATACCAAAGTAAAATAAAAAATAAAAATAAAAAGTGCCCCCTTGCCTATTTTCAAGAACCACTCGGATGATAAACTAAAAAAATTTTTTGTTTGCCCTTACTAATTCAAGATATTGGGAAGTAGGATTAGGAATGAACTTGTAGTAAAATGTGGCCCCTCCATGAAAGCAGGTGGTTGTTGCAACCAGGGGGCGGATCCAGGATTCTGGTAAAGGGGGAGGCACAGAAGACCGGTGAAGGCGACTGCCAAAGTCGTGAAGCCACGCCGGGCTCTCCCCCAGAAAATTTTGAAATCTAGAAGGCCGTCGGTGCGATTTCCCAGCATCCAAAAGGGACAAATTACAAGGCAATTTTGTCGCACATTGAAAAAGGGCAATTTTTCCTACGTTGGTCACTGAAAAATTGGGGGGGGGGGCACAGGCCAGGTGTGCCCCGGATCCGGGCCTGGCAATAGCTGAAAGGGTTAGAATGGCTTTACATGTATGTCACAAGCTGAAATGAATGTCTCATGTTTGGTTGACACGACAGCAATGATAATATTTGAAAAAACTGTGAAAAGCAATGATGATCTCCTGCAACAAGCATCTGCTTTTGCTGGAATGGGTCGCTTCCAATTCATGTAACTTTCCTCCGGCAATGTCAGCTGAGATTTGATTCCATGACCGACCCAGCATGGTGCGACTTACTATGACTTAGGTTCATCATTCATTCATCGACACAAATTGCTGTCCTTGTCCAAATATGAATTGGAAGAATTCACCTATATACATCAGCAACCCTTATCCCTGAGGGGTCTCGCACTCGGCAATGCCTTTGCATATTAGATGTACACACCCTTGCAACTCGCTGGAACTGAGATTTTGCCTGTCACCGTGAGTTGTACCTGTATACTCAACTCCCTAGCGACTAGTTGTACCCAGTTTCGTTCAGTCGCTGGGATGTACACGGGCTTGCGACTGATCAGTGCCAGTTTTCTGAACAAACCCAAGTCTAATTGATTCTGAACACCCCGGATATTACCCGAGATGCTGCCAGTCGCAAGTGCGATGTACGCAGTCAGTACATGACGACTGATTGGATCCTCCTAGTTTTACTGAGATGTGTGTGATGTGCGCGCAGCGCGTACATCAGAGACTGATCAGATCGGTGGCTTCCAGTCGCAAGTGCGATGTACGGCTGGCTAGTGTTCCTGACATTCAGACGGAGACCAACATAACCGGTGGACAGAGATAGTCACATCCCTATTTACTAAACAGTTTCAGGATGGCTGCATCCATCTGTTTTTCATCCCAGGAGGAAAATGCTCCAGTTCATCCTTTTAAATGGATAGGAAAGAGATCGCACTGATCTGCTGGTGCATTTCAAAAATTGCTCAGCCAACTCCCATACCAATCAAACCATCCGTCCGTTTCATTGATCTGAATGCATCAGGTGATTTACCAAAATCTTTTACATTACTGTAAACCCCGATATTTTGAAGGGCATCATTGTGGATCCAGGATCATGGGGAAATAAGATGGCAAGGAGTTCCTACGAAGATGCTGTATGCTACATTGTAGGTCGGACTTCAGCCACACTTTCATTAAAGTCTGACTTTTTCTCAAAGCTTCAAGCAAAGAGAAAGTTTAATTTCAGCTAAACCCTTCCACGCTGGGCATCTGCCTACCACCTGCAGCGTCATGCGCGTACCATCCTTGTATCTTCCGAGGATGTGGCGCGGCGTCATGGAAGGCACGCAGTGACGACGTAACGTCATTCACTCGACGTCACGCAACAGAGACGCGATGAACTGAAGTATACCTTCCGTGTCACGTTCTCGGAAGGTACGCGGATAAAGGGAGGTCAATTGTGCAACGTACTGTATACGTTAGGCTAAAGTCCGACCCAAAAGCATACGGCCCTAAACCTGTTGATCTATCTGCCTGTGTTTCCTTATTAACAATAAGGGGAAACACTGGAGAATAGAAATACTGGCAGATGTTACACCAGCATATGCAGACTTCAATTCAAATCAAGTGAAATTGTGTTCAGCTAGATGTAAACACTACTGTTTAGTGTGAAATACACTGGTCTATGTGTATTAATTCTGCATTCTGTGATCCCGCTTAGCTCTATGGTAATATGACCAAAATCTAATGGGTGCAACATCTGTTGCTGGTCGGAATGTGAATAAATCAATTTCAAGGTTTGGCGACTGCATGTGCTTGCACCTGATGCCAGTGGTGGTCGAGTTTTGAAACTTGCTGAACAAAGTTCCTGTCGCAATAATCAGCAAATTCATCACAGACTGACATCAAAGAGACCTGTCACGAAAAACATTATATTACATTGGCCAATGGAAACAATGTCACCTCTAAAGCCTGCCGCACGCTGGAGCTGTCTGCTGAGCAAAAGGTCATTCGAGACCGTTTGCTCAACAGATAGCTTGTGTGTGCGCGTGTTTTCAGTGAGTTTTCTGCCTCGCGATGCAGAATTTGACAGTGTTTGTGTGATTGTGTTTGACTGATCTCGTTGATTTGGAAGTACCTGTACTGTATATTTTTGGATGGCCCATGACATGATTGATCGAACATATCCAATTCAATTATCAACAATGGTTACAAACAAAATGCAGTTTCTATCCACTGCCTTGCCCTTGTCATCACCTGAGACTTCTGCATTTACAAACCCATCATATCATTTTACCCATGTAATGCTCCAGTTTCCCCGTGTTTTAGTAACATTATCCCACCATCAAGGATAGTTGTTTAGTATTGGCTATTATACCATTTTGCTGATTACCCGCAGGCATTGTGGTAATGTGTCATGTCATCATGGATGTTTACCCATCCTTGATGATTTGCCGTCATGATATAATATAACCTGTAATTGCTACGAATAGTGATGCAAACCACAAAAATTTCCTTGTCTCATTCCTGTGTGATGGTTTTGGCAGTTCACCAATATACAACAGGTGCCAGGGGCGAGGACAGCTGCGGCAACATGTGAGCGAAGTCATGATCACTAGCCATGATTTGTTGTAAAATATGAAGCCAAGGTGTTTTCGGACAGATGAAACCACTGCAGGCTAACTTCACCCCTACCGAAAAATAGCATATATTCAGCACACCTTGAGCATATCTATAGCACATAGCATGGAGCATAACTCCAGCACACATTCAGCANAAGTGAGTCTTGCTGCAGAAGCAACACAATTTGCCTTGGATGCCTTTTCGAGAGCAGCATCACGCTTTTTCTGCACATGTAGGTAGCCTACGCGATGCCTAACCACATCCATGCATGCATGCACAGGTCACCGCCGAATTACCCCAACAATTCGGCAAGTTTGTCGTTTTTACCAGCCTCTGAATCAAATAAATTCGATGGTTGCGTTCGTAGTGGCCGAAAACATTAGGCTTTCCCCTTCAACATGTTGAATTCGCTTTTGACATTTCCCAACCACGTGCCTATGTTTTCATTGTGATTCTAAAAATAGTAACGCCATAAAAAGAAATGCTCGGAAGCCAATACCGAACCCTCATAGCCCTAGCGGTGGGTTCGGGAACCAAACTACCATTTTGAAACAAGAAAGGTTGCCAATGGTGGTTCCTACGAAAATGCGGAAGCACGGACAAGGACATCATATCAGGGCGGAACGATAAAACAATAATAGCACGAATAGAGGGGAATATCCTTGTCTATATATATATATAGCCTGGCACATATCCAGAAGTGACTTGTCTGGGCCATGCTTCCCACTGTCACCATTCGGTGGCCCACCGCCGAGTCTGCTGCGAAGTCACATTTTTAGCGCGGCGGCGACGGCGGGAATTTCAAAATCCTTTTGGTATTCGGCGGCCATGTTGATTTCGAGGAATCAGACGATATTTGCCCCTATGTCCAATTCTGTCAGTATTCTGTGCTTGGCTAGGCATCGCGATGTTTTTGGGCCCCATGCTCAGCTGGCATCTGGGGTAAGAAGGATAGGCCTCAGTCTGAGTGCACTGCCGAACGCCGCGCAAGAGACCACGTCTATCAGTAGGCCTACAGCAGGTCAGCCCAAATCGATCAGGCATTTCATGATTTAGCCCTGTTCACACCTGTCCAAACCCTCCAAAAGTGGATGCCGAATATGGCTATAGTCGAAAATCTTGATGCCGCTGATGAATGACAAGTAAAACATGTAAAATGAAGTACCAGTACCTACATGTATTTCCAATCTCGTACCAAGAGGCAGAGATCAGTTTCGCTTGGCCAAGGTTGGATGTCATTACATCTCTGGAGACTGCTGAATCACGCAATTCCCTGTGATTAGCAGCATAGTGCAAAGACCGCAGATACAACTGCGGTATAAAATATTGTAGGCCTACACTAAAATGCCCTTAGAAAGCTTTTTATGAGGGACCTGTTAAAACGAAAAAACAAAGCACTACTAACTTGTAGCACCACATAAACTTGGGGAGAAACGGTCACTATTAGTGTATTCATTCGCTTAGTGTGCGGCTTGGAAGTAGTCCGTAGCAGTCTCCAGAGATTTAATAGCAGAGTGACATCCAACCTCAGCTAATCTCTGGGTACGAGATTGCGAAGTGCATGGTCAGACGATGGACAGTAGTTGTAGACCGCGCTAAGGTAGACTGTCAAAGGGGCTGAGTGAATGGGTTATCGATTCCACTTTTGACCACTTTGATGCCTTAAATTGTGATTTAGATGCCTTAAATTGTGATTTAGATGCCGCAAGTGGCATCCAGTCATTTTTCCTGGATTCCGCCAAATGCAATTTGGATTCCGCCTGCGGCATCAGATGCCGCGTTTGGACAGGCCTGTAAGCCTATAGTCTGCACTACCTATCACAGTCATTCATCCCATTCCATAGGGTTTTATCCAGTTTATAACAGCAAATTCAGGCAAAATCGGTTTGAAATTGAACAGAAACCCAGACATGTATGCAGGAGCCTCATGCATGACTGTCTGGAACAAAATTTGAATTTCCAAAATGGAGGGAAAATGAAAACGAGGCACCAGCACAATCTCAGCATATGCTCCAAATGTGCTGCTGCGATAGCCTCCAATAATACGGTCTAGGTCCAGTGGGAAAAGAGCACATTTTTAGCACATTTGCTCCAGATGTGCTCAATGAGAGCATATTCATAGCATATGCTGAAGTTGTGCTCAATTCGTAGCTTGAGCAATTCAGCACAACTGCAGCACATGCTGTGCACGTGTAACAATTTTCAGCACATTGCCAGCATATCTAGAGCACATTGGGAGCATATGCTCATTTTGAGCATATGCTACTTTTCGGTAAGGGCATTAAAGCTGCACAGTATAGACAGATGGGTCATAATCGGCGAGCATAGTCTCGGTCACCCAGCCGCTGTTTCGAATCTGGGAATCCGTTGAGCAGTACTGTGGAACGAAACGGCTGGCTGCGCAAGACTACACGCAGCACACGCAGCATTGGGGATTCCACAAGTGGATTCCCCGAACCTCGATACAGGATAATGCTATAATGTGTGGTTCTATCGTTCTATACATTACGCACGCCTGTAAACGAGGTTGCACTAAAATTCGGCCGAACTGGAAGTGATTAGCTGTGCGGTTTTAAGCCAGGCGTAGATCGCACTTGCGACTGGAAGCAACTGATGTGATCAGTCTCTGGTGATCTATGTATCACAAATTCAGCAACTTGGAAAAACTAGGAAGGTGTACTGGCAGCAATTCAGGTAACATCCGGGGCGTTAAGACAATAGGGAACGAGCGTATGCGTCGCGTCATGCAATACCGCTGTACTCGAGATACGTGATGACGTCACGCCGTTTTTTCCTATGCTGACACGGCCGAAAAATGTACAAAAAGCCTTCTTTTTCCATCGCGCGTAAACAAAATCGCCATAGATCACCCAGCAATATAAACTTACAGTTCGAACAAGCTTAAATCCAAGCGATGGTAAAAATTGCTATTGAATCGCCAACTGTACCTCGTGGTTTGAAATTCGGTAAAAGCATTATCCAGATGTACAGCCTGGCGAGACGCATGTATTAAAACTTCGAATTGTGCCCCGGCAAGCTATTTCTTCAACTTGGATCACCTGGAACGAGGTAGAAGAGGCTTCCCACATTCTAAATCTCGTATCCAGGAAGCAAATCAAGTAGATATGCCAACTGTACCCGTTAGTGAAAAGAATCGTGTTGAGGCAACTGAAGAGCGAGGTTGCAGCTCTGTGCTAAAAATACCTATGTCGTGACGTCACCCGCAGGGAAAGCTCCTGTTCCGTCAGTGCTGATTCTAAAATTTCGTACCATGACGCAGTGACGTTGTTTGTTGGGTAACGTCATTTTCGCGGCAACATGACGGCGGAATCCCCACGCCAACCTCGTCCGATTGGCGCTATTATGGTCAGCGCCATCGAGAGGTTGTTGAGTACACTATATTTGTCGCGCAACGTCGGCCGTGCATTCATTCTCTATTGATTGGGTGAGACTACTCTTCATTCCAAATCCCCTTGGCGCGAGGTTTTCGGCCGATATCTCCTCAACGGCTGGGCCAAATTCAACATACCATACATCAATAAACTTGTCTTTCTTGCCGGTATCTTTCTGCTATCTTCATTTTTTGCGTAAGGCCTGCATAACGGATCTCTTTCTCAAAACCCATTTCATTTCGCGATGCTGTTCAGTGCAGTTTACACGTGCGCGATGCATTGCGTCATTTCAAAATGGCCGCCATTTCGGCCGTCAGCACAAACGGTGATTTGTGAAACAACTTTTTTCTGTCACGTTTTTCGGGAAATTGACTGTGATGATGGCTGTACCGCCAAGAAAGATAAGTCAACTGACGTATGTTTCATCAAAATCGGCCCAGCCGTTGCAGAGCTATCGTTGATAAACCTCGCGCCAAGGGGATTTGGAATGGAGAGTAGGTTTCGTTTAGAAAACTGGCACTATCAGTCGCAAGCCCGAATACATCGCAGTGACTGAACAATACTGGGTACAACTAGTCGCTAACCAGGAAGTTGAACATGTGCAGCTCGCTGCGACTGGCAAAATCTCAGTTCCAGCGACCGTTTCTGGCGACAGGTAGTCACCTCCAGTTCCAGCTAGATCCTCCCAAGTCGCCAGTAGCTCAGTGGCGACTAGTTGTCTCCAGTTGCAAGTGTGATGTACGCTAGGCTTAAAACCAATAGGATTTCAGAGAGATGAATTAAAAACCACTGCAGGGTAATTTCACTACAGTGAAATGCATTGGGCTCAATTTCTAGGCAGAACTTACAGTTAAGCCAGATTCATACTTTTGACACCATGGGGCCAAATGCACCAAACGAAGATAATCTTGAACTCAGGTTGAACCACAACTTTTCAATTGTTCAGGTTGGCCAGGGCATGATGATGTGACAATGGAAAAGTTGTGGCTCAACCTGAGTTCAAGATAATCTTCGCTTGGTGCATCGGCCCCATGTGATCAAATTTGCATGACACTGTGCATTCGACGCTGAACCTCGATTGATGTTTTCGTCGGCATCCAGCTGTAGGGCTCTAAATGTCTCATGATAATTCTGCCACATCAAAATGCAGACTGTATGGATACTCTGTGATGACAATATCGGCATCTAAATTTGATTGTGCAGCGGATGCCGACGGAAGTGCACATCAAGCTTTAGGCTTGACATAAGACAGACTAGACGTCTTCATTGCAGTAGGCTGAGGTGTTCAGTTTCTACACACATGCGCGAACTGCGCCAGCATTACAGAGGCTGAGAGCAATGTTGCCAATTTTGTGACGAGGATACTGACATGACTGACCCAGCTGGTATCAACGCTAATTGGTCGATTCTGAATCCAGATGTTACAGTCATCCTGATTGGCCATATTGTCTTGGACGGGGTCACATGATTTCAAAATGGTGGCGCTCTATTGCAAGATCACGTGACTGATGCCAACAAGCGCAACGCAGCATCACACAAGGTTTTGGACGTTGCAGCCAGACCCTCGGTGGGGAGACCATGGGTCTGGCTGCACGAGACTATCATTGTAGGCAAAGACTTGTGAGAAAAAACTTGGGCCATATGTCAGAAGTTTTTTTGCATTGATCAGCATTGAGTTGGAGGGAAGGATTCTAACAGGGATAGTCACTTACTTTAAGTGCTGAACATTGATTTGTGCGAGAGGGGCAGCCAGCGGGTTGCACCGAACATAGCAAGTTGGATCTAATTAGCTTGGAGCAGTGCTCATTTTGTCTTGCAGAGATGTGATATGAGTGAAGAGCACCTGAAGGCATGTGGTGCAGATTGGAAACACGTGGTGTCCTCCGTACATTTTTGTGGAAGTGGCTTCGGGGAAAAGGGTTGCCAGGGTGGTGCAGTTTGAACAGGACCTATCACTTCTGAGGTTATGGATTTGATCTCCTTATTGGATCCATCATCACTGGTCAGAGAACAGAAATTAGTCTTGAAATCAGGTCTTCTCCAAGAAGCCTACTGCGGGTACTCCAGCAAGTTTTTCCTGCTTTAAGCAGCTTTTCCACGAGGCGTTTGTGGATGCGAGTGCGGGAGTGGGCATCGTGTTTCCACAAAACGGGAGCAGATGCGGGAGTTTTCACGTGGGTTTGGGTCTTCGGTCGGTGGAGCCTGTTCCAACTTCCATCATTTCTTTATTACCAAGGGAATTCCCAGAAAATGATGATGCAATACCGCATGGGCGGCAAGCGGGCGCGGAAAAATTGTCACATAACCTATTTTTAAAAAAGCGTCCGTGCCATGTTTTCACCTACTTGTGCCAAATCAAACCGCCGTCATTTTGAGCGGTTCAGCACGGTTTTGAACTGTGTTGAACCACCTTCAGAACCGTTCCCATGTGAGGCCTGCTTAAAAATAACTGGCATTGTAGTTTTGAGTTGCCTCAATTAATGTGCTCCATCTTCATTCTTCTTTCTAAAACTTGAAACTGTCTTGTGTAAACACAGGGAAAGTTGACTGGATGAGCTGGAGAATGAATGAAATTTTCCGTTTATTGAATCATTAAAAACATTAATTTCTAGCTCAAGTGTACTCCACTAATGATGCGGAGTCGTTGACTCATAAACATGAGAAAATGAATGTTATTGAAGCAGTTATCTATTTTGTTACAGAATCAGTCACTACACAACAATTATCTCTTGTGGAATCAGTCACTACACAACAATGCATTAACAAAATTGAACTACTATTCCATTTACGTCATTGAAAAATGCAAATAGATGTATCTGTTGTTATCCCACCGAACAAAAGTTCGGTCGTCGGTATATAGAGAGGAAACTCCTGTGTGTCAGTCCGTCCCTCTGTCTGGTGCATCAGTCCGTCCATCAGTCAGGCCATCCGAATCCCTTCCGGCCTATAACTTGGCAACGAAGCCAGATTTCAAGACTATATTTTCAGGGAAGGTGTGTGAGCAGTCAAAGGTGTGTTCCGCACCACACCTGTTGCGATGTGACCTTTAACCTTGATCCTGTGACCTTTGACACAAATATGCCTTCTGGCCTATAACTTTGTGACAAAGACAGATTTTGGGGCAGTGTTTCTGTGAGCAGTCAAAGGTGTGTTGCTCACTATCTGTACCCATGGGTGTTTACTTGTACGCTTCCACCGTACACTGTACGGAAATCATTGCCAATTGAACGTTGTACGTTTGAAGGTCCCCATCATACGTTTTGGAGATTTTTGGTCGGTTGTATGCAGAAACATCATGAAATACATTTAAAAGTAATCGTTCTATGTTAGAAATAGGATTTGTAGGGGATAAACATGATGAAGTTCACAAGTTGTTTTCGTTGTTCTCTACTGTCCTCCCACTGAGCCGCCAACTTAACATTATAATTGTACCCAAAAAATGTAGAAAATACCCAAAAATATTAGTCCATTAACATATTTTACCCAAAACATTGGCAAAATACGCAAACTCAGTCAATTCACATATTGTACCCAAAAGTTTGGCAAAATACCCAATTTTCTGTGGAAAAATACCCAGAAATTTTTTTTTTTGGGGGGGGGGGTAAGCAGCACTGTTTACCTGTCGTGATATGATCTTTGCCATTGACCATCTGACTTATTTCGACTCAAATATCCCTTCCTTCCGGCTCTGAACATTTCAACAAAGCAGGCAACTTTCATTCGGTGGGATTTGCACACGCTTTGCGTTGCCGTTGTTTCCTTTGTGTTGGTCACAATACAAAAAGTTATTCAACTGGAGGAAATATTGATGGCTTAATTCTTCATTCAGGGAATCAACAATCAAATGGTTTTGGGCAGATACAACCTGTCAATAAATTCTTAGGAATATTTTCGAAAAGGTGCAGCCAACAAAGTCCTTCATTTCAAAATCGATTGTAACCAGCTGTGTGGCTCCATGATAAATGCTTTTCATTGATTGTTGTTTTAATCTGGGAGAAAAATTGACATGGTCAATACATTTCATGGTGAAATGAAAGTAATTTAGGTGCGGCTTCAACATTCTCCTCTTACAATTCGTCCATGCAGCTGGCAACTTTACTGGAGAGTCCACCCAATACCCCTCAGAGTGTGTGAAATCGCCATGATTCCTGGCCAAGTTCATGCGGGTACAACTGATATTCACGAATGAAGAGCATGGACATTGTAGGCGTGGAAAACAGGCCCTTGTCCGCTACCTCAGAATGATAATTATAGATTTGTATAGGGGCCTACTGACCGGTATTGGGGGAACATCCAGTATTTGTGAAGTGCAGGAAGACGCTCTGAATTAAGCTCTAGATGAATGTCAGCTTGGCTAAAAAATGAACGCATCATGGTTTGAGATGCACACACTCCACTTGCGCTGACGACAAAGTGCACCACGTGGGTCGCCGACGTCATTTGATGTCAATTTGACCATCAAGATGGCGGATTTTTCCGTGATGATGTCATCTGCACAAGCTCTATACAGTAATGCATTATTTTTCCTGCAGTTGCCTGGAGAGAAGTATTTTCTATGCTAATTAGCACGAGCTATTACATTTGTTGTAGTTTTAGGCCATTCAATCAATCGGTTCACAAAAAGAATCATGCATGTTCATGCAGAGTCTATTAACTGTCAATTATTGTTGTGAGCTTGAGGTGGCCAAGAAGTCGCCATATTCTGGCAGTTGACTTCCTGGCCAAACCATATTTTCAGCTATTCTGAACGGTCTTTTGAGACTGATCACTAACCGTCCCACAAAACAGACCTTTTTGGGGGAGGGGGATTGACGGTTTTAAGAAGACATTTATTGCACTTTTATAAGAGTGGATAATCGCATAAGTACCATTGGATCTTTTTGAAAACCTTTCAGCATACAAGAACAAATTTGTTTCTTGAGCCTGCGATTTTTTTCAGGTCACATGATCAAATATGGCGGTTGAAAACAAATTAACAAACCTCCCTAGAGTCCACAAAAATAATTCTACGGTGATTTATTCCTTGCATACTGTGTTACAGGTTGTTTCGTGTACATTTTGGTTCCCTCAGTCACCGCTAGGTTGAAAGGTGACTTCGGTAGCTACCGCCATTTTGTTGAGACTCATTATCATAATTTGGGGATTCCCTTGTCACATGTCTGACATCCTGCCAATCGGCCATGTTGACATTTTCTGAACACGTGGGTTTGTTTGGGATTCCCCCATTCTAATCAGGTCATTCTGTTTCTAAAAATAGCATCGGGGCGAAAAATTCGCCCCCAAGATGGCGGTAGCTACCGAAGTCACCTTTCAACCTAGCGGTGACTGAGGGAACCAAAATGTTTCGTGTAGGCCTACCACACAAGGCAGGCCAGTGCTACATAAATGGCAAATATACATAACTGGCAAATATACAGGGTGTCCCCCCAAAATGACTAATTTTGATTAGACCCCATTCAGGGTTCACAGTGGTCTCCATGTCTTTGGTGTTGTTCATGTGAACATGCACCAGAAAATTTGCAGTCAGAACTTCTGCTTCAGTTATTACATAGCGACGATCGTTCAACGTAGGTTAATTATGGCACCAGATTCTCTGATAAAATGCGATAAAATTTCATGGTTCATGGCACAGTTGCTTATTTGATAATATTACACTTTGGTTGTTGCAGAAAATTATTGACAAATCTCCCTTGAGGTCGTTATGTCGTGCTGTGAAAAATCCACTCGCCTGTAAGGTGGTTTATCCTTGCCCTGTGTTGTTTATGATAACATTACTGTCGTTTCATTATAGGAACGGCAGAATAATGAAGGAGAAAATTGCATGCTGGACTTCAAATGAAGGGAACATAAACATCGGTGCATTCGTTGTGTGCTGGGGCGAAAAGAAGTCGAAATAGAGTTGAAACTCAGTGTTTAGTCAGTTTAATGTTAAGGCCATTCTTTTTATATTACTTGTTTGGCGAATTTCTTTGCTGTAAACCTAACATAGGAGATAGGAAAAAATAAAAATAAAATTCAAAAAATAAAAGGACCCTAACCCAACCACGGCAGGATTAAGCGGCGAATCCACTGTCGCGATTTGGGCTTGAGACGGGGTTGCGGTCCCTTGCGATCGCCTTATAAGGTAATCGGAAGTCCTTATAAGGTAACCGCAAGGGAACGCAACCGCGTCTCAAGCCAAAATCGCGACAGTGGATTCGCCGCTTTAGGGTGGGTGAAGGCAAAACTGAAGCTACACAGCTGGACACATCAGAGACATGACAGACTGAAACACATGTTATGAAAGTATTACAATGTGCAGTGTTCTCCAACTCCTATAAGCTGCCTACCTGCCGCCAATTCAAAATATTAGCCCGCCAACCCGGCGGCCGAGTTGTGTCCTTCCGCCAACCCGAAAAATTTTGCCGCCAAGTTAAAAAAATTGCCGCCATGTTGAAAAACCACGAGTTCAAATTGAAATCTGTCAAAAGTTTGAAGGCTGTGCAGAGGTATCGGCGGGAATACTCGGAAAAATACCCCGTTTTGGAGCAATCAAAGAAGGATGATTTTCATCTCTTTTGCACCGTTACCGTGTGTAACGTTGAGTTGACTACATCCACTGATTACTTGAAGCCTTCCTCAAATTACTTGAAATTGGGCTTTTTGGGGTGAAAAATTACTGGAAGAGTCGATTTGAGGTTGGCATCTCTGTGATTGTTCGTTGTTGGCCAGCAGAGATCGATCTCATTGCTGCATCACAGGAAGTGATTGTCTCTTGTTGACCAGCAGAGATCAACCTCAATGCTGCTTCACTGGAACTGTTTGTTTCTTGTTGACCAGCAGAGATCAACCTCAGTGCTGCTTCACTGGAACTGACTGTCTCTTGTTGACCGGAAGAGATCAACCTCAGTGCTGCTTCACTGGAACTGATTGTTCGTTGTTGACTAGCACTAGCAGAGATCAACCTCAATGCTGCTTCACTGGAATTGACTGTCTCTTGTTGACCAGAGATTAACTCAGTGCTGCTTCACTGGAACTACTGATTGTCTGGTGTTGAACAGCCAAGGCTAACCTCAGAATTGCTTCACCGGAACTGACTGTCTCTTGTTGACCCCATAGAGATCAACCTCAGTGTTGCTTCACTAGAACTGATTCTCTTGTTGACCAGAAGAGATCAACCTCAGTGCTGCTTCACTGGAAATACTGATTGCCTATTGAACAGCCAAGATCAACCTCAGAATTGCTTCACCGGAATTTTTCCATGACTTCTCATTCACCTCACTGGGGTCCCTGAGGTCAACGATTGTCCAGGGAATAATGATGATGAACACTACTCATCTTATTATCAGTATGTCGATTGCATCCATTCAGAGTTAATTATCTCATTAGGTGTCAAAGAATGAAGCATTGCTGTTGTGAGGTAACCAATGACTACTAATATGCAATGCTTTCACGAGATATTTTACAGTACGTGTAATAAACACAGTGATAATCACTTGTCAATTGAATAAGAGGCGCTGACTATCTTTGAATTATCAGGCTGGTTGCTGACATTATGATACAGGCAGGTTAAAAGGACAGTGAGCACAGTTTGTTGTGATGTAATATCTGCGGTTGAATCGAGTCGTGAGGTGAGGTTGGTGAGTGTATCTCAGACCCGTAGCAGCCGGGGGGGGGGGAGCGGCCCCCCCCCACTTTTTTGCCAAAAATACCTTGGCCCAAATGTCCAATTTATATGTCCATATTTTTGCTCTCAGATCCCACGAAAATGCATCTAAAGCACTTAAAGCACTTCTCACTGCCTGCGTCGAGGTACGCCCCCCTTTCTGTCAATCCTGGATCCGGCCCTACCAGGGCCCTCCACTCATCAGAGAGCTGCTACAGGCCTGCATCTCCTTGAAACTGTCTGTGTGTACTAGTAATGTAGGTGCCTATCCAATCCATGAGAGTTTTGTCATGCGAGTTGGATTCAGCATACCTTGTATTAAGAAAACAAAAAAGTGGTGAATTGCCCATTTTGTGAGCCAACTTCTGCAAGAAATTTCTCCTTTGGTGGATAGGCACCTGAAGGTGACCCATCCATTCGACATGTTCGAATCTCGATATTGTCCTTGATACTTGCTCTGATATTGACAGGTGTTTGAAGATACCCCTGGGGATTCGCAGCATCCTTCTTAGTCAATTCACAGATATTCTTGATAGTGATATCAATGTTTGGCATCTGTGGTGGCCTCATGATACCGTCTTCATTTACTTCTAATTTGGGAGAGTTGGTTCCAGGCATTCTTCAGGAAAATTGAAATTGACACCTGCAATAATGGGCTTTGTGTGCGGCCCGCTTTACGTCTTCACCATGCGCATGACGCTGCATGTGGTACGCGGGGATGCGGTGCGGAAAGTGAGTCAGTTGTGCAGAGTGCTGTAATTTAGAGCGAGCACTGCTGATTGGTAATGGCAACGAATTAGCTCTACAAACAAGGAGGAAGAACGTGCGCTGCTGTCAATTAGAGTTGCTCTCTATCACATGGAAAGCTCCTCTGACGAGGGATCGAACAGAAACGCAGAGGGGACACACGCACCGATGTTTCCTTTGCACCACTCTGACTGCGCTATGGTGATTAATGTCATTTCCCATTGTATCTCCCCGAAGACTTCTTGCTGATGATATCGTTGTCATCAGGAGAACATGTCATTATTTGACTCTGCAGTGTGAAAAGCACTCCCATCTGATGCAGGCTGCCTGTCGGGAGAATATACGGACAAAATACTGAACGCATCGGTGAGTTTGTCACGATTCAACGAAGTTGTAGTATCCCTTGTGAAATACGATGACGTTGCCGTGCAGGAATCGATTGTGGTGTTTAGTGACTGTGGATTGGTTTGTCTGTGGGGTAGCGACTTCATCAGACACCATTCTTGACATCTGATAGATAAACAGAGGAACCTCCCTTGGCAGACATCTCCGTCTGCCAGGAGGACACCTCTCTATTAAGGACACAGGACACCTCTCTATTAAGGACACAGAAGTACGGTCCCAAATTCATCATTTCTGTTCACTTTAACTTCCTTAATCAGGTGTGGAATGGGGGGGGGGGCACCTGGCACGCACCCCCTTTCGGCCAACACATCTGTAAAATTGACCGTGAAATTCTGAAATTTGGAGGAAATCATTGAAATGGGGACCCTACTTCACTGCTCAATAGGTGCCCCTAGTGGTTAAAACTATTGAAATGATACTGACATCCCGGTCATGATCAGATTCCCACACAAAAGGCGTCCATTGTATAGGACCAGGTGTCGGTGTGCTGCCCTCTATCGCAGCTACGATCCCCATTCACCGCAGCTTTCAATGTTTCTACATGTAGCACAGTGTGCCCCGTCTTTTCCAAAATCATGGAAACGCCCCTGTTAATGATGACACTTCTCAATGGGGACCCTAGCCCACTGCCTCAATAGGTGTCACTGGTGGTTAAAACTATTGAAATTAAACTGCCATCCCGGTCCTGATAAATTTCCAAACAAAAGGCGTCCATTGTATAGGATCTGGTTTCGGTGTGCTGCCCTCTATCGTAGCTACAATCCTTATTGAGGACAGCATTATTTTGGGAACCAAAGGTGTCCTTAGAGAGGTTTCACTCAGTTATTTTTGACATCAGGACATGTGCTGAAGCTCTCCCATCCAAAATTTTCTGGGGTAGCACAGAGCCAGGTGTGGGTGACAACACCAAGGTATTATAAGCCAGAATGCCACTCTCCAAGTCATCGTCCAGCCGTGACTTTAATCCAGCTCTGGTCCATCCTTATTAACATCCACAGTAAAACTTGGCAACTACATGTATGTATTAGTTCATTTCATCGGATAAGACTCTGAATCCAGTATTGAGTAACATAAGAACTATGCCAGACAACTTGTTCTATTGATTGAGTTGTTGCCTGGTAGCGTGCCCGACACATCGCACATGACGTGATGTCGATAAAATATCTGAAAAAGTAAAGAGATACTCAAGGTGTTTGTTCTAAGGTGATACGTTGACATCTCTTCCACTCACGCATGATATTATTTCTGAATATCGGTTAACTCAACTGTCATGACTGCGTATTAAACATCAAACGAGAGAGTAGACTGATGCAGATTATATATTAGTAAAATTGCGTGAAGTATTTGGAGATTGAGATTTGGTTTATGTTTGTGATGTTTCAAGACAATGATGAATATGGGTATCTTTTTTTGCCAGAATATGCAGACTGTGGTGTCTGGATGGATGGATGTACGAATGCGGTGCAGAGTAGTCTCTAGCTAGATTGGTGCAGTGGAACTAGCGCCTGTCACCTTGAGGTCCTTGGTTCAATTACTTGAAGGTCCTGGGTTCAAATCTAATTATAAACCGAACACTGTCCTGATTAAAAATACTAGGACAGACGGAAGCAAATGCATAAAACCATCATGGCACCCGCTGGTCTATATTGCTCTTGGAGCTGTAGAATGACGTCACTCGTCGGGAATCCGCCGTAGATCATTTGCTTTCACCGGTCTTCGAATGCAAGCTGCCCAGAAGACCAGGTACCAGTCTAATGTAATTATGCCCCCCCCTCAACGAAGTTGAGATGGGGCATTATGTTCTCAGTGGGTTTCCGTCGTCCACCGCCGCCATTCCGTCGTTCCCTTCTCTCCCACGCGGATAAAGTTCACGGCCTTCAAAGACAATTTAATAAACTAGAGAATAACCTTGCTTCCTCCTTGTGCCTGGTGTAGAGAGGCGGACATTGACCATGTTGACATGTCAGACGCCATAATGTCCGCTGGTTGCTATGGACAACACTCGCGACGCTGGGGTAGGCTTCGCATCTCACGAAGCGTGTGAAGCCGGGTAGCAGCCAAGCGAGGAGTGCAAGGGATGTTGGAAATGAATGAGTCCATGCAGCGGTGAGTCACAATCCAGTAAATCCAGTCATCCAGTCTTCCAGGTTTTTCGAATACCCCTCTAAAAGGAAAATCTGGCTGAATTCCTGAGAATTATACTAAGTAGAAAATGGTTGCCCAATTTCTTTCAATTGTTCATCCTTTACGAGTGTGTTCAGTCAAAAGTTTCAATGTATTCACATCCCATGAGCAGGAGTGTCAAGTCGGTCATAAATGTTTCATTAGCAAACGTGCCAGGTATCAATTTTTGCTGAGATTTGTGGTAAAAACTCACATGATGATTTTCAACGCACAAAATCTGAAGTACATGTACCATGCGTTGGAAAACTTGATGATTTGTACCAAGGTGTACTTTGGATCAAACCCTACACACAAGTGATCCATTCTATGAAACATTAACTGCAAGCTGGGAACACACTACAAACTTTGCCAACATTTTTAGCTCACCTCTTTGAGGTGAGCTTTTCTTATGGCGTGTTATGTCCGTCGTCGTCTGTCGTCGTTAACANCGCTGGCGCCACCACGGACATTGGAAGTCTATTGGGTTTGGAGAGACATTCAAAACATGGCGGACGGGCGTTTGGAACATGGCGGATGGGCACTTGTTTGACATTTAGGCCGCGCGATGGCGCGGCTTATTTTTTAAAACCTCCCGTGCGCTGCTTTTAACGCTCTAGTTCAGCTTTAAGGGGGCGGTAGTGGAAACATACAGCGCCGTTTTAGTGCGGCGGTCGAAGGTCGAACCGTCTTATTTATGAATAACCATGTATTGTTAATAAAATTAGGCGTCAAGGACAAGCTGATCATGGTTCGTTGCCAAAACCTACACTCTTTCAAAAATATTGTCCAGCACAATGCTTTTGTACACCCGGTGCGTCCGGGCGCATAGGCCTATTTTAATGACAATAAAGAGGTTACTTTAATAGCCCGCGTATTTCGAAAAGCGTAGGCGTGTTTAGGCCAAAATATGAAAATTTTGGGAAGACTTTTCTCTTTCATCAGGCATCGGACTTCAGTGGATTCTTTTCATTTGGCAGCAGTATATCTGTGCGCAGGGCGCGACGTTGAGATTTTTTCACTATTCAACAGGATTCGGGAGATATTCAAAAAGTTCATTTTTGACCAATTTTTGGCACAAATTACATAATTATCATTACTAAGAATTAGAATTTGCAAAATAACTCAACGTCGGCACCTGCACGTATGTATTCCCCAACATTTGGTGATAAAACGCCAGGTCCCAGTCGCGTTGTTGCTGAGAAATCTATGACGAAAAGGTCAAATGGGGGGTCTCATTGTTTGCTTAATTAGCTGATTAATGAAAGATGAAAGCACATCGTTTTCAATTCAAATGTGTAGAACAAGAGTAGCAATTTCATAGAAATACATGAAATCGATGCTACCTTTTTGCCTGAAGAAAATATGAATTGTTTTCAGTCGCCATTTGCAGTGCGCTTCCTTATGGCTACCGCCCCCTTAAACATGACAATTTCACCTACCTCCATGTTATCTTAAAATAACATTGAGGGAGGTGAATAATACATTCAATTCAATCATTTCAGGGCTTGGGAACGTATTACCTTGGTTACAAAACCTTCATGACGCACCAAATCAACAAATTCCAACTCCCAGATGGCAGTCGACCATTTGCTAAGATTCCAGATGACACCATCTTCCACATGCAGCTTAAGGACTTGAAGCCATGCAGGAAATCGTGAACTCATAATGTAGGCCTAACACCAACAAAATGTTACAAGCAAGACAAGCAGAATATCTTCATAAGTAGAAAGCTAATATTGAACTCTGTATTGACTAATGGCCGAGTTGAAACTGTTTCACTTGACGCAAGGGCCCAACGCGCCGCGTAGCGGCCAACAGCGAAGCTAGCCAAAGACTTGTCACGGGTCAATCAATAGAACTGGACTCATAGGAAATATGCACCTAATGTCCAGATGGAATATACCGGACGGTTGGTTCACGTTTTTAGTGACTGTGAACGTAGATGGGTACATTATGTAGCGATACGCTGACAGATTTGCTGGGGACTTGCTCTGTGGATGTTGTAAAATGCGATTTTTGGAAGATTATTCTGATTTGCAACGTCATTTTTAATTAACATAAAAATATGTTGAGTAGCTGGGATATGTTTATAAACATTTATTGAGCAGC
>NMRB01000757.1:234932-246450 GCA_002633025.1 Notospermus geniculatus | reverse complement strand
CAAGGCCCAGCAGGGCTTATGCTGTGGTTGGGGTCATTGAGTGGTGGTCTGTCGTGCGTTAGTCCGTACGGCGGTACGTCCGTACGTCCGTAAACTTTGGTTTGTTAGCGCTCTAGCGCCTTTATTTTTCGAGGAATCTTTTTGGTCCTTGGTGGGTGTATATATGGGCCTAAGATCTAGGTCGAGTTCGATTTTGAGTGCGGTTGGATTCCTACTTTGGCCTCCAGGGGGCGTTTTGTGAAAAATTTCAAAGGGCTATAATTTGATAATGGTTTAAGCTATCGTTTTGAAACTTTGTACACATTCACCTCTAGGTTATAGCAACTTACAGACAGAATTTCGGTGAAATCTGATTCTTGACTTTGCCACTAGGGGGCCAAAACCAAAATCACTAAAAGTGCTATTTCTCCCTCACCAAGAGATGGATCTTTGTCAAATTTTTATCATGGGTATATCTAATGAGAATACATAAGATAATACTTGAGTTTTTAAATTTGACCTACTTTGGAAGGTCACAGGGGTCAAAGTTTTCTGAAATTACGAAATAGGCTCTTTTTGTAATGGCTTGACCGATTGCTTTGAAACTTCGCACATACATGTATTGAGGTCATCTCTGATAGAACCTGGGCATTGATTAGGCCCGAGGCCCCCATACCACCCAGATCATGGGGCCAAAACCCAAAACAAAAAGTGTTGTTTCTCCCTAACGAAGTGATGGATCTTCATCAAATTTCTATTAAGGGTAAATGGGATACATAACATAATACTGCTCCAAGCCAAGCGGGCACAGTGCCATTGGCACTATTTTTCGTTTCTGCGCGCATTCGAGGAATCAATCGCATCGCCACAAAATCTCCGCTCTAGCCGAATTGCGAACTAAAGAGTTTAGTTACAATATGGCCACAGTGATGATTTTGGGGGCGCTGCGATGCCATTGTTTCTGGACAGCATGCGCTTGCGTCGTCATTGGTTTTGGCGCCAACACTACCAAAGAGGCGAAGTTGGAAGCTGGTCAAACCAGACGCGGCACATGGCGGAACGCGTTAATTTAAGAACTTTAGAGGCATGCCATGTTGCGAATTGTGTGTTTTATTCGTCAGTTGATAAAAGACAAGTGACTTGGAAGGGTGTTTGGGCATTTTGACAATGTTTGAGCAGAATTTGTTTCTAAACCTCGGCGGGAAGTAGCCGTCGATCACGGCCGAAACAGACGCCGAATTTCGCCGGTCGCCGGCTTCTAATGAAACCCCTGCTTTATATGTTCTCAGTGGGTTTCCGCCGTCCGCCGCTGCCGTTCCGTCGTTCCCTTCTCATATCTCCCGCGCGGATAAAGTTCACGGCCTCCAAAGACAGTTTAATAAACTAGGGAATAACCTTGCTTCTTCCTTGTGTCGGTGATTAAATCGCCAGTAAATTCTGGAGATTTTTCTGGTGTAGAGAGGGGGACATTGACCATGTTGACATGTCGGATGCCATAATGTCTGCTGGTTCCTGTGGACAACACTCGCGACGCTGGGGTAGGCTTCACATCTCACGAAGCACACGTAGCAGTGTGGTGTGAAGCCGGGTAGCAGCCACAACAGCCATCATCTTGAGGAGTGCAAGGGATGTTGTAAATGAATGAGTCCAGGCAGCGGTGGGCAATGAGTCACAATCCAGTAAATCTAGTCATCCACTGGTGAGTCTTCCAGATTTTTCGAATACCCCCTCTAAAAGGAAAATCTGGCTGAATTCCTGAGAAGTAGACTAAGTAGAAAATGGTTGCCTAATTTCATTCAATGGTTCATCCTTTACGAGTGTGTTCAGTCAAAAGTTTCAGTGTATTCACATCCCATCATGAGCAGGAGTGTCAATTCGGTCATAAATGTTTCATTAGCAAACGTGCCAGGTATCAATTTTTGCTGAGATGTGTGGTTACAACTCACGTGATGATTTTCAATGCATGTGATGATTTTCAATGCACAAAATCTGAAGTACATGTACCAGGCGTTGGAAAACTTGATGATTTGTACCAAGGTGTACTTTGGATCAAACCCTACACACAAGTGATCCATTCTATGAAACATTAACTGCAAGCTGGAAACACACTACAAACTTTGCCAACATTTTTAGCTCACCTCTGTGAGGTGAGCTTTTCTTATGGCGTGTTATGTCCGTCATCGTCTGTCGTCGTTAACAAGGGGGGGGGGGGGCACATTTCTAAACTGCTTGGCTTAGAAACTTCAAACTTGGGGTACAGGAACCCTATGGTAAAAACTATTTTTAGATCGAAACTTTGCACTGCTATTTGTACACTCTGGCCTGTAGGGGGCGCTTTGTGAAAATCTTCTTTTGGCCATATCTCTGGAACGCTGATATAGCTAGAACGCTGAACCTTTATCAGATCTCCTGTGGGGAACAATAACCTTACTCCTTTATGTTGAGGAGCATTCGAAAATATGGGCCACAGTTTCACTTAACCACAGAAACTTACCACAGAGGTGAGAACAATATCCCTGGAAATTTTTTCGCCTACACCCATATTTAATTGGAACCATCAGACCCTAAATATTTGTGCTGTCTGTGTGTATGTGTGTCATTCACCAAGACTTCTTCCCAATTAATTTGATACTTCTGCCAACTGTGGTGACTGTAGCCTGTGTTCTATTCTGGGCCAACTCTTTTTGTTTATATTTGACATGTGGAACCACTTTAGGCAGGGATATAACTGCAGTGGTGTGCTTTGCTAACCTGGTTGGCCAACAGTTTGAGCATCAGCAGTAAGACAACAAAATGGCAAAATCCATGATGAGTACAGCTGATACTTACAAATTTATTGAACTCATTCAAGCTAGGCCCGGAATATGGGATGTTTACTTCCAAAGATTACAATTTTAAACACATCAAATCGCGAAATAGAATAGCAGTAGCAAGGGAAATGGGGGAGAACTGGACTGGTAAGTAAAAACTGGTTTGTATAATTCATCTGAATTCTGAATTCTCATACAGCATTCAACTGGATGGATGTATTTGGCCCATGGTGTATGTCACATGTGTGATAGGCCAATGCTGAGCCAGATGTGGATAAATTTCTGAGGAATGTTTAGTCTGGTTCCCTGACCTGCTGTATGATGGCTCTGACTGATGGTGCAATACAGAGGTCAGGTAAACGCCGCCGTCAATACTGATCTAAAAATAGAACATTAGCCATGCGCTGACTATTATGGGATATCGGGGTCCGGTAAACGAGTTGTGCATTGTGTGTGAAAACTGTCAAAATGCCGGGTGTTCTGAATGTTTTAGGTGTACCAGTATCAGCTCTGCCTCTGCCTCGTCCTGTACAGGTATCGCAAGAGAAATAATCCCGAAGTTGTAGGGTCAAAAGGCTGCACAATCGGCTTGATGTTCGATGTAGCGAAATCGTGTTACTGAGGCCGTTACTAAGTGACGTCACAGCAAAATTGTCAGGATCCTGATAATTTTAGATCACATGATCAGTATAACGGTGGCGTTGACCTGACCTCTATATAGCACCATCAGTCAGCGCCACCATACAGCAGGTCAGGGAACCAGACTAAGGAATGTTTGAACTCAAATGTTGAAGAATGAGTGATAGGCCTATGGATCCTAAAGCCTAGTATACATCACACTTGCTTATAATTCAGTGGTATCGGCCTTCGCTCGAAGCTGTCACCCTCAACCACTGAAACACTTGGTGCCAAAGTTCATTTGTGAACACTAGATGTCACTACCTGTTGTTGACGAATGCACCCGATCAACCAGCCAATGAGCAATCAGCCAATAAGAAAATGTTTCATGTTTTCCCCTAGTTGCGTGAAATACTGGTCGCTGGTCGGGTTCATGACAATTTGCGCCATCTAGCATTCAGAAACATGATTAGGCCCCATCTGTGCCAGTGGTTGAGAGCGTATAACTAGCAGGGCCTATTAAGCTCGAGGCCACTGGGGACGAGTGTACACACTTGCATGACTTGCAAACTGGAGACAACTAGTCGCCACTGACCTACTGGCGACTGGAGGATCTAGCTGGAACTGGAGGCGACTGATCAGTTGTCACAATGTCAGAAACTGTCAATGTACTGTACCCTTGCAACACGCTCGAACTGAGATTTTGCCAGTCGCCGTGAGTTGCACATGTTCTAGCGACTAGTTGTAGGCTACCCATTCCGTTCAGTCGCTGCAATGTACGCAGGTAATGCAACTGATCAGTGCCAGTTTTCTGAACAAAACCTAGTCTTGTCGAATCTCAGCGCCTCGGAACTGGCCTATAAACAGTTTCCAATATATTCCATTTTGATACCTTTAATACTAGAGTAGAGAAATATGTCTTGTTTTCAGAACTAGATGTCAAGGACAAATTTAACAGCCTTCGCACATATTACATGAAGTGTGTCTCAGATATCATGAAGAGCAAGGCAAGTGGTATTGCAGCAGACGATGTTTGGAAACCCAAGTGGCAATTTTTCAATGCCTTGGATGCCTTTTTGAGGGTTAGCAGCACCCCCAAGCCAACGGTTACGAATTTGGTGAGTTCCATTTCATTTCAGTAATAGGTGATCAAACACATGATTACTGACATAACAGCCAGGCGTACATCGCACTTGCGACTGGATACAACTAGTCGCCACTGAGCTACCTGGTGACTGGGAGGATCTAGCTGGAACTGGAGGCACGACGATGTATATATTGCACCCTTGCGACACGCTGGCACTGAGATTTTGCCAGTCGCTGCGAGTTTACCATGTGTTCAACTTTCTACCGACTAGTACCCAGTTTCGTTCAGTTGCTGTGATGTAGGGCCTATGCGGTCAGGACATGACGACTGATTGGATCCTCCTAGTTTTCCTGAGTTGCTGAATTTGCGATATCACCACATCACCAGCTACTGATCAGATCAGTTGCTTCCAGTCGCAAGTACAATGTACATGTACGCCTGGCTGTAGACTATCATCTTCATTGGTGTCTTGTGCGAGTGTGTGTACCCACTGCCACGAAATAAATTGTCCGTTTGTGGTAAAATAATCCATGAATTCGTCTCGGATCTCTCTTGCTTGGAGTGATGACCTGTTGATGTCACAGCGAGGTAGATCTTCCGGGATAGTGTTTTCTTTATCAGCCCTTCATTCACAATACAATTTGGGAAGTGCCACAGTTCCTGGAAATCATTGGTGATAGTAATCCATTCATGTCCTGGCCTGTGGTCGAGTGGTCTAACATGCTTGACTTTCAAATCTAACAGGGTTAGTGCGTGGGTTCGATCCCCGGCCAGGACACATACAAGTTGTGAAAAAAGTTGTGAACCTATTTAGGGTCTGTCGGATGAGACTGAAAGCCGTTTTCCCTTGTACCTGAGTCTATGCCAGGGCACACAGGTGGACAGTAGCCTGTCGTGGACTCCGTACCATAGTATAAGCTAAGAAGACCCTTAAAAGGGTTATGAAGCTTCCAAACGATACATAGGGCCTACACAGGCGCAGATCCAAGGGGGGGGCGCACCCACCGCACGCCCCCCCCTTTTGGCCAAAACATCTTTAAAATCGACTGTGAAATTCTGAAATTTGGAGCAAATCATTGAAATTCACCGAAGATTTCAATGTTTCTAGCACAGTGCGCCCCCTCTTTCCCGAAATCCTGGATCCGTCCCTGATACATACATGTATGTACAACAGGTGTGGGAGGAATCTGTAAAAATGAAAGTTATTTTGTGACAAATATAAAGATGTAAAAATATTCTAATTTCAGACACCAAATATTGATGATGAGGATGACGCCATTCACAGCAGTACACCTCCAGCCATCCCTGTTCCAACTACAACTACCAGGAAACGGAGGAGAGCCATGTCGGAAGATGATGCACTTATAGCTGCACTCGAAGTAATGAAACAGCCAATCCAGATACCAAAGGAAAAAGAGCCCCTACGACCAGAGTTTCTGGCTGAGCAAAATAATGACCTTGATCATCTGTTTGCAATGCTGCTGAAAGCACAGTTAAAGAAAGTACCTGAGGGTAGAAGAAAAGAAATGCTCAAACTCCGTATCCAGGAGCTAGTTATTCAGGCTCAATTTGACACAGAGATACCACAGCGGATGTAATGTCAAACGTAGCATTTCAGTGGTATCCCCAATCAATTCCCACCAAGACCACCCTGTTCCAATTATCCGAATGGCAGTCAGCTCGTAACACCAATAGAATGTCACCTGAAGACTAGAGTGGTAAACCTGTTCAGTCACTTTAGGCCTTTTTACCCGGTGGGGGTTCGAGGAAACCTATCTCCACCCTCCTTGGGCGGGTTCGGTTCAGGATGGATTGATCACTTTTACACAGTGCGGGTTCAGTAACCGGATTTTCGATTTTTGAATAAAATGTTTGTTTGATTTTCTATTCGGTATTGCGTCATCATTTCCTGGGAATTCCCCTGAATTTCTGGGAATTCCCTTGAATTCCCACCGACCGAAGACTGATTCGTTTCGTGGAAATACAACGCCCGTACCCATACCCACACCCACAACCGTGCCTGTCACCACCTCCACGTCCGCACATGCCTCGTGGAAAAGCAGCCTAACTCAATGTCAGTGATCATCTGAAAAGTTAGTTACCCATTTTGCCTTGAGAGTATAAACTACATTGGAACATTGGTAATCCTCTCAAATTGGCCATTATGTACATAAGTGGGAGGAAGATTTATCGCAAATTGCACAAGAAAATATTCGTGTAAGGAGTTGACAGAACAGTTGAGAATGAGATATTGCCATAATCTCTGGCTTTGTTGTACTATCAGGAGTTCTCATGGTCCACTCCGTGATTGATCGAGACTGATATTGGTGACTCTGTCCCTTGTTAGCTCAAGGTCATGGTGTTGCAATATTGGTCTTTTTGCATGAATGTGGAGTATCGAGCAACACCAGTCGAAACTCTTTCACATGCAGAGAAATCGCAAATTGATACCTTATTTTGAGAATCTTCAACTTCCATTTCAGTAGTCTTCCGAAATCGGTCTTTTGAAGGCAATTCCTGCAATCTACATGCATTAAATGTGATCAGCTCAGCTTTGTTTTGGTCCACAAGTCTTATTGATTTCTACTCTGATCCTCTCCAGCCAAACCAGGTGGTTTGGTCACTGCATGGGCATTGAGTACCATCACTGCTGTCCACCAATGTCACTCCTCTCAGTGTCAAGAAGGTGCCAGTGGGTATCTGAATATGCAGTTAAAATCTGGCCAGTCTACATCGACACACTTAGAGTGGTGTTTCTACCCGCAGGGACATTCATTTCCAGACTTGCCGAGTTTCATGCATTTGGCAGTAGACTCACGCAATTACAACTGTTCCCACACTCCCGCGAGCTGTGTGTAATCTCATGCATTTCCCCAAAAGTGAAGCTCTTCAAAAAATTGCTCCCCTATTCACAAACTGCGTTTTCCAACTGCGTTTGCTGACTATCATCTTCTCAGGCAGACGCCATCCATTATTCAGCAATGGTCGAGTCTGACGCAACGTCTTCGACGTCACTGTCGTGTGGTTGTCTGCGTTACGTCATTTACATGTAGTTTCAGACCGAGGTTGTGGTTGAGATTTCGGCGGGAGTGCGCAGATCTTTGCCATTTACGTCAATTTGAAAACGGTCTATTGGGATCATGCTGCGTTCAGATGACAAACAGCCATCCCCATTGGCTCTCAGACATGAACTTCTTGTCAACATCAACAAATATTTGCTCGCTTTCACTCATCAAAACATTGTCGCCATTGTAAGGAGTAAGTAAATAGTGTCCCGAACATTATCTGGGCAATTAATCGATTTATCCGGGGAGTTAATGGGTGTGCAGCACTTACCCTTTAATTTGTTCATGAGGATATGTTGAAGATTACTTCAGCTGTCCCTCAACAAAATAAGATATTTGTTCCTTCCTCAAGGTATCAGCCCTGGTTACACCTACCTAAAATCCCATACTTTTTGAGGCAGGTTTTTTTTCCAAACCTGAAAAAACGGCGTTGACACAGCGAGCTGTTACGCTACTTAAAATGCGATTGGTATAGTACGTTGCACAATTGACCTTGCTTTATCCGTGTTTTAGTTCATTGCGTATGGTACGGGTGTGTCACGCGTCTCTTCTGCATGACATCGGCACACTGCGGGCGAATGATGTTACGTCTTCACAACGTGCTTTCCATGACGGCGCGTGACGTCCGCAGAAGATACGAGGACGATACGTGCATGACACTGCATCTGGTACATGGACGATGCGCGGCGCGGAAGGGAGGTCAATTTGTGCAACGTACTGTAATAAGTTACGTAACCCGGCGATAGGGGCACTGCATGTAGGTAACTCTCCGTAATCGAGTGGCTACTGGAGGCATGAAATAGCCTATATATACGCATGCGCATACTCATCGATTTGCATCGCCGTCTGTCGGGGTGCTCGGAACTACAGGTAGACATGGGAATTTCGCAGTTACACTTCATAAAATACCCGTGTCTAAAATAGCCCCAGTGTAGCACAGGGATTTCAGACAGGGGTCTGTTAAGACTCGGCAAAATATAGGTGTAACCGCAAAATCCCCGGGATGGGGATTTATGTAGTGTAACCACTAGCCTACTACTCTTTCCTTCCTCAAGATACTCCTTCCTAGATTCTGTATTCTTTGGTCTCCCAACTTCAAGCTACTTGTCCAACCCCATTTGTGATTTCCTTGTGATTATTAAAACATGATTAATGCTTATGGCAAACCAAGGAGCAAAAGATTAGCTGCTGAAGGAGGAATGAGTGTTCAAGTCGAGACCAAGTACGGCGGCTAGCTATAATCATGAATGAGAAATCAATGGGTCATGAGGCATTACATATATAATTGATGGAATAGTTGACTAATTGCAGAGGGCAATTCAGTTCATACATCATTGACTCCCTGGATATCAACGTTTGTTTGGTAGTTGTTGCTCTCTCTGTGTGGGTGTGCTGATCACATCAGTGTTGGTTTTTTCCCCCATAAATGCCATCAAAAATTGATCTATTTTTGCGGCTATACATCTCAACATTGCAGGAGTGATCATCTAAACTGCGTCCCATTTTGCACCATCAAGACCCAGTGCATTTTGAACCCCTTGCAGCTACTATATGGCACGGCTTAACCCGCCAGCCAGAGAGGATTTCCTTTATGGCCTGATGGTTGGCGCATTGGCCTCCGTGCTAGGAGAGCGCCGTCACTACCTGGATGGGTGACTGGCACGGGTACAAAATAATACACCCAATCAAGCACACTCTTCCTAGTCCCTCATTGACTTCCACGTACATATTGGGCCATGTCGAATTAGCGGAACCAGCGGAAACAACGGAACCCAGCGGAACCTGGTCTGCAGCCGATAGAACGAACACGTGAATCGTCCTTGCTTCGTCCAGCTGTTGACTGAAAGCAACACGCGGCCCGGTGTTGGTAAGCAACACGCGACTGCAGTCATGATGTGCGGATTGAGACCTAAATGTAGGCCCCAGGCGTGCTAGGTCTAGGCTAGGCTACCGGTGGGCCTACATGGCCTAGGCCTACCGTCGACCTACTTTTTTTGGCGCCTAACAATTCAATTTGAACAGTGCAGTTATTATTTAAAAAACAACATTGTTTTTCCTTCAAGTTCCGCTGGTTCCGTTGTTTCCGCTGGTTCCGCTTAATTCGACATTGCCACATATTGTACCCTCTTCTGTAGTAAACAAATCTGGTTTATTCGCCATTTATCATGATTATAGCATTATGAAAGTTGTGTCTTATCATGGACATAGTGATGCAGTCTCTCCTCTGATGCTGTTGGTGTAGTCTTCTCACGTAGCCTGACACTTTGGTGAAAACGATGCCAGGCCCAGCTCATCCTCTTCACTCTGCCTCCTGCACACAAATCTTAGTTGTGGTTACATCAGCTGCCCAGTTATTCATGTCATGAACGCTTACCGGTACACGGGTTGGAAACATTTTAACAAAGAGTAAATTTATGCAACCATTGTCTTTGGCAAAAAGGAACATGTTTTGTGTTACAAAAAATCATTCTGTGATTTTTCAACCCGAACTTTGGGTCATCAAGCATGCTTATCAGGTGGTATCCAGAGCGAGAAAGGACAAACAGCTGGTACATTTAGATGTTAAATACCCTGAGGCTGATTTGTAAAGGATGTTCATCTTAGTTCATCAGTCCTTCTCCATTTACCATTCCGAACACATGGTTAATTTCCTGCCGTATCTATCTAGCTGCCTACGTTACAGAGGGAATCTTTAGGCGAGGTGGGCACCCTGGACATATAAATGAGGATATTATAGGCCACATTCTGCTTCTCAGGAGGCTGTCATCTGCATCTTTCTCATTTATTCCATTGCTGAAATTAGCCGGACACTCTCAGTTGATATTTATTAAAGAATTCATAGTGTTTGTCAGCTGCTGGGTTCGAAAGGGGTTTATACATGTTTATACAAGGCTGATTCCGAGTACTCTACAGGGTGGCCTGAAAAAAGGGACAAGCCTACTTCAACTGCACAGAGCTTAACTCCTCCCGCAGTTTTCTGCTACCCACTACCATTCGGAACTTCCAAAGGCAACTGCTCGGCAATTTCTGTAGACACTCGCATTTCCCCTTGGACACAATTCCAAGGCAGCCATCTTGAACGCGGAACGATTTCAATGCGTTCCTGGTGGTTTGGATGCGGTCGCCTCATCACACCTGCAGCACCTACGCACTCGGTCACACAGAAACGTTGCATTATTATGCCCCCGCTCAACGAAGTTGAGATGGGGGCATTATGTTCTCAGTTGGTTTCCGTGTCCGCCGCCGCCGCCGCATCCTATTCCGGACTAAGAACGGGTTGTCGGATTGATCTCATATTTCTGTGGTGTAACCGGGTGGATCAGAGGAGGTGCCCTATCGATTTTGGTTGCGATCCGATATTCAATATGGCCGCCAGGAGGATATCTTGGAGTTTGCATTCCGGACCGTAACTCAAGAACGGGTTGCCCGATTTATCTCATATTTGCGTGATGTAATGGGGTGGATCAGGGGAGGTTCCCTATCGATTTTGGTTGCGACCCGATATTCAATATGGCCGCCAGGAAGACATCTTGGTTTTAGCATTCCGGACCATAACTCAAGAACGGAATGCCCGATTGATCTCATATTTGCATGGTTTAATGGGGTCGATCGGGGGAGGTTCCCTATCGATTTTTGTTGCGACCCGGTATTCAATATGGCCGCCAGGAAGACATCTTGGTTTTAGCATTCCGGACCATAACTCAAGAATGGAATGCCCGATTGATCTCATATTTGCATGGTGTAATGGGGTCCATCGGGGGAGGTTCCCTATCGATTTTGGTTGCGACCTGATATTCAATATGGCCGCCAGGAAGACATGTTGGTTTTAGCATTCCGTACCGTAACTCAAGAACGGGTTGCCTGATTTATTCCATATTTGTATGGTGTAATGGGCTGGATCGGGGGAGGTTCCCTATCGATTTTAGTTGTGACCCAATATTCAATATGGCTGCCAGGAA
>NMRB01000757.1:207312-220582 GCA_002633025.1 Notospermus geniculatus | reverse complement strand
CCCACCCACCCACCCACCCTCCTGGCAGGGGTGATCCTTGGTTGCGTCTATCGTCCAGTTCCTCATGGAATAATGTTCGATCTCTCCCAATACTCCTCATGCGGGACGATAGATGTCACTGAGGATCTCCTTAATTGCAATTTTAATATAAATTACACAAAATGGGACCAAAAAGCCTACGCAAAAAGTGATTTCCACTTGCCAAAAGCAATTTTAAAACATCCTTGGCATTCAGAGGCACAATGTTTCTATGGTGGAACTGTATTAGTTTGTGTTGCTCCGTTTGGCGCAGATTCTGCTTTGATTATCATTTACAGCCCTGAGCCTCTGTCAGCAGATCTGATGGAGTTTGAATTATTCACTCGTTTATCGCTACAAATCTACATAACGGCCATATCTGCTGACCAAATGATATTTATTCTGTGAACTAGGAAATTTTTTTGGCTGTTGATTCAAGTTGCTAGCAACATCTTATCATCAATTATGAAAAAGTGCACTCATGAATGATGAGTTCCTTCAAAACCCTTAGGCTTCCTTTACATAAAAGTATACGGTATATGAAAATGCCGGTTAACAATGGCTTCACGGTAGTGAATCCATTTGAAACCTTTGTTAACCGGCGTTTTCGTATGCCGTATACTTCTATGTAAAGGAAGCCTTAAGCAAAGGAATCTTTGGGGTATAGATGATTAGTCTCGAATTCGCAGATCTGTGCACTTATTCTGCCGAAATCGCAACCACAACCTCGATCTGAAACAAGCTCACATGACACAATCCATGATTTAAATGGTCGACTCTGGCGCAACGTTGTCGAAGTCACTGTTGTGGGGAGTTCTCTGCATCACGTCATTCGGTTTCAGACCGAGGTTCTGTTTGCGATTTCGGCGGAAGTGCGCAGATCTTTCTCGTTTACGTCAATTTGGGATTTGTCTATATTGAACACGAAATATTCCACCATTTGCAATGAAGGGAACATCAATTGCTTGAATATCAGTCTGCCGTCGATTGTGTCTACAGGATCTTATTTGCAACCTGGTGCTTAGTGTAAATCTTTGCTTAATTCTTTTATCATCGCTAATTCCAATCTATAGACACACCCAAAGGCTGACACATCATGTGCCCACAGTACCTGATCAGTTAGCTGCGTATAAGAAGGGCTTCCCTCAGTTTGTGCAGAGCCATCCCCAGGAGGCCACCTATAATTTGCGGGCTGTGGATCATTCCAAATACAGAATGTGGTCTGCAGATAATACCCTAACCCTAACCGTGGAGGAATTATACTGTCAGTATAATTCCTCCATGCCTAACTGTCCTGGCTATTCTATTGGGAATATTTTTTGGGCTTGACTTGATTGATAGGTCAATTAAGAAGATACCGGTACCCACACAGATTCTGCAGAATCCATCGCATGGATCCGCAATTTACGAGATGGCCATCCCCAGGAGACCCTGGTGCAATGTTTCAAAAGTTTCCCCATGAATCTTTGGTTGCAGACCTGTGATCTTCTGCAAATGGTTCCTCCAGGTCATTGTTAGGGCTGGGTTGTTCAAAACACCGTTTGTGCTATTTTGGCGTATACATCTCTGACGTGGCATTATCTCCAATGGGCTTAACTGATGGAGATAACACCAAGATAGACCCTGGACCCTGGCATTGCCGGGGTCCAGCACTAATGTCACGTTAGTGACAAACACTGTTTTGAACAACCGGCCCCTGGTGCAGTCACAAATAGATTTCGTTATTATTTATGAACGGATCAGGAGATTGACTCAGGCAGCTGCCTAGGGCAGATCTGCCAACCGTTACGGATGTTCCGTATTTCTACGGATTTTGGCCGAAAATCACGGCTCTGTTACGTTAGTACGGAAAGGCTTTGCAAAGTACAAATTGTCGAAAGAGAGCAAAAATTTTTGTTCATTTTCTTGCAATATTGTAAAGTAAGAAATATATGAATGTTTCTTCTGTGTTCTTTCTTTCTTTCCCCAAACCCGAAAACATCGGCCCCTCTTCCGCTCCATTCAAATCCTACCCCTTAATTGTGTGTGTCGGGGCTTTCAACTTGGTGCCGGCAAACACGTGCGTATGGCACTTTCCCGCCTAAACAATAATGCATAGTTCTACAAACTGCCACGAAGTTGTGGTGGCACTGGAGTGCTGATTCCTTGAAATCATTCAGATTGCGTGGATCGTGACTGTCATCCGTAATGTGCCTTTGATGGGTTATACACAATGTAGGTGTTAATGAAAGACCCCCTAAAAATACTGAAAATCTCTGTTTTTTTAGCTCAGCTGACCAAAGGTCAGCGGAGCTAGTCAAATAGGTATTCAGTGGCGTCAGTCTGTCAGTCCACCAGTCCTGCAGTCCATCACTCCATCTGTCCAACTATGCCCGACGTTTTGTAACCGTAATAGCTAGAGACCCCAAATTACATCTGAAGGTAGCCCTTGGTGAACTCTCCTCGGAAACAGAAAATGAGCGCAGTTTGACCTATATTAGGCGCACCAGGGGGCGTTTTGTGTAAAATGAAATATCGCAATATCTCAGCCCCTATGGTAAATATGTAGACAAAAAGTGATGGGATAGATAGGTTGATATTTTCTACATCAGTTCAAAGGGAAGTTAATCCCAGATCTGTTCGCCAGGGGGCGCTATTCAACAAAATAAAAAACAGGGGTATTTGAATTTCCCGCCCTTCAAAGTTCCTAGTGACTCTGTACCTGGTATCCTGTCCACCTATATGTAGCCAGTGGTNAGCTTTTCCATGAGGTGTATCTATTTTTAACGCTCGGAATTCCATGGCTGACGTGACATCATCGTGGGTTCCCCAGAGCTATTTATAGAATTTCCCGCGATTCTGCCCTGGACGTGCTTGACCAGTGGCGCCAGCTGGTTGAAGCTTTATGGTACTCATAGTAGCCTAATAGCCGGTTCCCTCTAGAGTCCCTTTAACTACAATGTAGTAGTGTGACCTCTCGCCGGGATTTTCGTACACACGGGTTTGACACGGGTCTGGAAAAACACGGGTATTTTCAACAGGTGTAACCTTAGCTAATATAAGAAGTTGCAGTTTTAATGTAAATTACACAAAATGGGACCAAATAGCCTACCCAAAAAGTGATTTCCGCTTGCCAAAAGCAATTTTAAAACATACTTGGTGGAACCGTATTTGTTGGTGTTGCTCCCTTTGGCGCAGATTCTGCTTTGATTATCGTTTACAGCCCTGAGCCTTCTGTCAGCAGATCTGATGGAGTTTGAATTATTCACTCGTTTATCGCTACAAATCTACATAACAGCCATATCTGCTGACCAAATGATATTTATTCTGTGAACTAGGAAATTTTTTTGGCTGTTGATTCAAGTTGCTAGCAACATCTTATCATCGATTATGAAAAAGTGCACTCATGAATGATAAGTTCCTTCAAAACCCTTAGGCTTCCTTTACATAAAAGTATACGGTATATGAAAACGCCGGTTAACAATGGCTTCACGGTAGTGAATCCATTTGAAACCTTTGTTAACCGGCGTTTTCGTATACCGTATACTTCTATGTAAAGGAAGCCTTAAGCACAGGAATCTTTGGGGTATAGACGATTCTCGAATTCGCAGATCTGTGCACTTATTCTGCCGAAATCGCAACCACAACCTCGATCTGAAACAAGCTGACGTGACGCAATCCATGATTTAAATGGTATACTCTGACGTAACATTCTCGAAGTCACTGTCATGGGGTTCTCTGTGTCACGTCATTCAGTTTCAGACTGAGGTTGTGTTTGCGATTTCGGCGGAAGTGCGCAGATCTTTCTCGTTTACGTCAATTTGGGATTTGTCTATATTGAACACGAAATATTCCACCATTTGCAATGAAGGGAACATCAATAGGAGCAGTCAGCCGCGCGTATTGCCAAAAGATGGCAGCAAAGTTCTAGCGGACCAATACACAGGAAAATCTATGTGATTGGTGCTCGATCGAGAATGAATGGGTCCGCTATATGCATTGAATTGGGCCGTAGTGACACCTATTGGTCAACTCACTGACAGCTCCTATTGCTTGAACATATGAGTCTGCCATCGATTATGTCTACAGGATCTTTGCAACTTGATGCTTAGTGTAAATCTTTGCTTAATTCTTTTATCATCGCTAATTCCAATCTATAGACACACCCAAAGGCTGACACATCATGTGCCCACAGTACCTGATCAGTTAGTTGCATATAAGAAGGGCTTCCCTCAGTTTGCGCAGAGCCATCCCCAGGAGGCCACCTATTATTTGCAGGCTGCGGATCAGTGGATCCAAATGCAGAATCTGGTCTGCAGATAATACCCTAACCCCAAACCTCCGAACTGTACTGGGTATTCTGTTGGGAATATTTTTTGGGCTTGACTTGATTGATAGGTCAATTAAGAAGATACCGTTACCCAAAATACACAGATTCTGCAGAATCCATCGCATGGATCCGCAATTTACGAGATGGCCATCCCCAGGAGACCCTGGTGCGATGTTTCGAAAGTTTCCCCATGAATCTTTGGTTGCAGACCTCTGATCTTCTGCAAATGGTTCTTCCAGGTCATTGTTAGGGCTGGGTTGTTTAAAACACCATTTGTGCTATTTTGGCTTATACATCTCTAACGTGGCATTATATCCAACTTACGAGATGGCCATCCCCAGGAGCCCCTGGTGCGATGTTTCGAAAGTTGCCCCATGAATCTTTGGTTGCAGACCTGTGATCTTCTGCAAATGGTTCCTCCAGGTCATTGTCAGGGCTGGATTGTTCAAAACACCGTTGGTGCTATTTTGGCTTATACATGTACATCTCTAACGTGGCATTATATCCAATGGGCTTAACTGATGGAGATAACACCAAGATAGACCCTGGACCCTGGCATTGCCGGGGTCCAGCACTAATGTCACGTTAGTGACAAGTACTGTTTTGAACAAACGGCCCCTGGTGCAGTCACAAATAGATTTCGTTATTATTTATGAGCGGATCAGGAGATTGACTCAGGCAGCTGCCTAGGGCAGATCTGCCAACCGTTACGGATGTTCCGTATTTCTACGGATTTTGGCCGAAAATCACGGCTCTGTTACGGTAGTACGGATAGGCTTTGCAAAATACAAATTGTCGAAAGAGCGAAAATTTTTGTACATTTTCTTGTAATATTGTAAAGTAAGAAATATATGAATGTTTGTTCTGTGTTCTTTCTTTCTTTCTCCAAACCCGAAAACATCGGCCCCTCTTCCGCTCCATTCAAATCCTACCCCTTGTGTGTGTCGGGGCTTTCAACTTGGCGCCGGCAAACACGTGCGTACGGCACTTTCCCGCCTAAACAATAATGCATAGTTCTACAAACTGCCACGAAGTTGTGGTGGCACTGGAGTGCTGATTCCTTGAAATCATTCAGATTGCGTGGATCGTGACTGTCATCCGTCATATGCCTTTGATGGGTTATACACAATGTAGGTGTTAATGAAAGACCCCCTAAAAATACTGAAAATCTCTGTTTTTTTTCAGTAAAAATATTGAATGACCAAAATTAAAGCGTCTGTCCAAAGTGGACCAAAAAAAAAAAATAAAACAACCCGTTTTATTCGCAACAACAACTAGTAAATGCATTGCGGCGGCCGCTCCGGAAGCTGTTCTGTGGAATCTTTGACTCGGCGTGAATAGTCTGCTTTAAGGTTGGCAGGTCTGCTATGGAGGGCTGATGTAAACTGCATGCTTATTATTCATGTCCACAAAATCATCTCTTTCTAGGTTCCGCGTATGCCTATGAGGAAGGTGACACCTCGTCAGACAGCGACGATGAAGATCTCAAGCGGTACGAGCAACTCCAGGATCGTCGGGAGCGTAAGGCCAGCATGCACAGCATCAGCAACCGCAGCGGCAAAAGCAGTAGTAATTACTGTAAGTATCGTTTGATTTACAGCTGGACTTAGAAACATTTCCAGTATCATCACCAGCGCGTAGAAAGTTTGGTGTTTGACATCATTGTGACCCGTCACATCAAATCAGGTATTAAGTCGCTCTGAACTTGGCAGGTTGAGACCAACGTTTTGTCAATTTCAGTAGGCCCCGGCTTATTGTCTGCCTTTTGTAAAATCTGAGCAATTACATTTCATCCTTTATCTCCTGGAGTTATTTTAGTTCATCCTGGTTCCTATCTTGTGCGACTTATACCTATTTGATGTGATTGGTCACATTTAGCATGTTTTCAAAGTAATCATGGATTTTCACTGGTGGTTCTATCTCTGAACCCCCTCTCTAAATAGAAGGTGTGATTAGATGGCCATCCGGCCAAGTTACACCAAAATCACAGTTGTAAAGGTCACAGAGGTCTGGTATTGACGGGGTCCGCCAACTTTTCCTGTTGGTGATGTCAGCATTGTTCACCTCACAGCAGGCTGTAGATATCTAGGGGCGAAGGCTGGGGGGGGGGGGGGGTGCACCGGGTGCAGTGCACCTCCTCACAACATTAAGAGAGTTCTGCTCTTGGCAAGCAGAAGAAAATCAACTTTGTAATCATGTAAATTTTGGCTGAGAATAGCACTGAAACATTCAAAATTTTCTGGAGGAGACCCCCCTCGGGACCACACTGTGAAATTTCATGCTTAGGCTACAGGAGGAGTTCCGCTTTCACAAAAATGTGCACCTCCCCAGGCTCAACCCAGCCTACCCCCTTGGCTTTTGATATAATATTGTTTGAGATTAAAGCTTGATCCCAGTGGCAAAGCCAGGTCTCTTAGACCTTCGTCCAACTGTGATTTTGGTGAAAAATTTTTCTGGCTCGGTGATACTTCACCAATCCAACACGATTTCACTCGATTCCATCATAACTTTGTTCCAACAATAGGAGCTGTCAGTGAGTTGACCAATTGGTGTCACTATAGAGCCCAATTCAATGATAGCGGACCCATTCATTCTTGATCGAGCACCAGTCACGTGGATTTTCCTGTGTATTGGTCCGCTAGAACTTTGCTGCCATCTTTTGGCAATGTGCATTGCTGACTGCTCCTATTTCACAGGCTTCATTTTCCCCATACACATGACACACTAACAAACTAAAATGTATTGCAAAGCGTGTGAGTTGACAAAATCAAATGAAATTCTTCAAAGCGATCCGTTGTGTCAATTTTTTGCGTAAAATGGAGATAAAGCAGAAAGATTTCAACCAAAATGTGATGAAGTGAAACCATGTATCAATTGGTTAGAAATTTTATACACAACCAGGGATATAAAAACCGACGGATCTGGAAATAGAGAGGCAGCCTCTTGAGAAAACGTCTGAATCTAATGTGTGGAATAGTTATCTTGTTAAATTCTGTCTGTTTTATGTTTTTTCTTAGTCTTGGTAAATGATACGTCTGCTGGGATTTTTATGAGATTGTTATAAAAGTTTTTTGCATTGTTTTGAAATGTTTTGCATTTTGTTCAAACATAAAAATGCCATTTCAGTTCTTCTGGATTACATTCAAGGTTCTGAGTTGGGTTCAGCACAGATCCCCCTGGATCAATTCAGGGAATACAGATTTAGTGGATCTTTCAAAGTCAGACATTTTGGAATTATAAATCCCATCAAATGCCTTAATTATAGTGGAACAAAGGATGCTTTACAAGTGTTCAATTTTGCTTCAATGCATATTTTAAATAGTTTGAATAAAAATGACATGAGAAAAAACTTGATGTAGCCCAATACACATAGTGCAAAAATCATTCTTTATGTTCTGCAGTTAATTATTCATGTGGCCCTCACATCAGAGAGAAGTAGGCTAATGAATTGAAAGGTGCTACCGAAACTTTTAATACAGTAGGTGGTGTAAAATCACAAACAATTGGTCTGAATTCATGCCCACCACCCTCACCCTACGCCAGTGTCTTCCCAGTGTTATTTTGGTACTGTTTTGGTGTTATGTGCCAGTACCAGTTTGGTGTCATTCCAGTGCAACTCCATAAATCATAAAGCTCACGCCAGTGTCATTTTGGTACTGACTTGGTGTCATTTTGGTACTGATTTGGTGTCATTCCAGTGTAGTTCCAAATATTTAAATTAGCACACTGGCATCCCAGTGTGGTATTTCTCGTTTGGGTAGCACTCGGATGGTACCAAAATGACACTGGGATCCTGTGTTGCCAGTGCTGTTTTGGTGGCAGGTTGACACTGGAATTACACCAGAATGCCAGTGTCATTTTGGTACTTGGTGTCTTTCCAGTGTAGTTCCAAATATTTAAATTAGCACACTGGCATCCCAGTGTGGTCTCGTATGGGTAGCACTGGGATGGTACCAAAATGACACTGGGATCCCATGTTGCCAGTGCTGTTTGATGGCAGGTTGACACTGGAATTACACCAGAAAGCAGGTGTCATTTTGGTACTTTGGTGTCTTTCCGGTGTGCTAATTTAAATATTTGGAACTACACTGGAATGACACCAAAGTGACACTGGTACTCCAGTGTTCTTCTCCCAATGTAAAAAATCAAAATATGAAAAGTGAAATTTCTAAGCTTAGGCTATAATGGTTGCACTAAATTGAGATTGACAAAGACCAGAATAGAATCAGGCTACACACTCAGGCCTAAATGTAGGCTCCATATAAATTCTGCAGTGCACTACAGTAGCAGTAGCAGTGGACTCTGTTACCAAACCAGTATCATGTGGGCCTGAAGTAGTCTAGTTGGGAAACAAATTCAATTCTGCAGAACTTCTCCAAACGAACCAAAATCCTAATGGATTGTTTAGAATGAATCTTAGTAGAAGGGCCTATAAGAAAATGGTGGAAATCGATCTTTGATGCAGAACAAACCTGTGCTTATGACAAAATTTGTCAGAAAAAATTGGCACTCGTTTAGTGCAGGTGCTATTTTTGATTGTGGTCGTTGTTAAGGCTGCACCACTGACCGATTCCACCAGGGCCTGGGACAATTCTGCCAGTGCTATCCCAGTGTCAGAGTGGAGAGATAAAATTACTAAGTCTTTCAAGTGTTTCGCCAGTGTCAGAAGTCAAAAGTCCCAGTACAATTCCAGTGTTACCATGGAATAATGCAAGTTTTTCCAGTGCTGGTTTGGTGTCTTCCATACTTCCCAGTGTCGTTTTGGTGTCATGAACACTGGGAAGCCAGTGTTCTTTTGGTGCGAGTCCAGTGTTCTCATTTCTGCCAGTGTCAATTCAGTGTCAGTCCAGTGTCATTTTGGTGTACACTGGGATGTCAGTGTACACTGGCGTTGGGTGAGGGCACCATACATGGTCAAACCTTTTATCATAATTACTTTCAGTACAATGCAAATCAGAATCATCATCATAATTTCTAAAATGTCATGAGAAAAATTTGATGATGCGCAAGGAAATTCAAATGGTCATTGCAGCAACAAGCAGTTAATAATAATAATAATAACAACATGTGTCTTACATAGCGCAGTATCCAGTCAATACTGGCCGCTCAAAGCGCTTGAAAGGCCTCACAGAAGAGAAAATGCTTCAACTGACCCTTGAAGGAATTGAGAGAGGTACAGTTCCTCACAGATGCAGGGAGTTACCAACTGAGAAGGCTCTGCCACCGACTAACATGGCAGATTGCACCATGTGCATTGAAAAGGAAATTGTCTTGCTTGCCACAAGCAATGAACAATAAAAATCAAACATGGAACAGTGTGCGCAAGAAGTGATCTTGAAAACATTTACATAGGCAATGTTGCTTTCTATGAAATTGCTCACTTCACAAAGAAACATTGCTTCGTGTAAGCATAAGGTTCTCTCCAAGTGGATATTTTGTCATCAAATGGATTTTTCATCACCAAAATCATCTGTATCTAAAATCATGTATTTTTGTTGCCTACGTTAGAAAATTCATTTGTCTGTTTCAAAATCTTTGGAATTTAGATTTGGTTCATCGACAAAAAAGTCGCGTCCCCTGAAATCGTGCATTCGAAGACCATCTTCGATACAACAGTTTCAAAAATCATATCCACAAAAAGTCCAGGGTTTACAGTCAGAAAGTTGCGATAATTGGTTGTTGATGATTGATGTCCCGACCTGCCTGCAATTTCTCTTGTTTGCCAAGTCCTCCATCATTATTATGATTCTGTTGATCCATTCTGCTGCTGGCCATTTATACGTTTGCATTGATTTCTAATATTATTGGCCATCAGCATTATTGCCTCCAATTGACTCAGATATCAAATTCTTAGCTGCATTGTGAAAAAAACAGAAAATATCTTTACTTATTGGCAATAACAACTAACTGGAGCATGAATACCTTTTTTAGTTCGAATTTGAGGCGAGTTTGATTAATAGGCTTGAAGGGAAGAAGTTGGAAATTTTTAACATGATATGATGGTGGATGGAAGGCCTGTCTAGACCAGCTGCAACATTTCCAAAACACCGTTGTTTTCAGTTTGTTGCACAGTGTGGACTGGACCTGCAACTTTTGCAAAACAATTTGAAAACATGTTTTGGTACATGTAATATTGCAGAGTGTAGACCAACCCTGAAACAAGCCGCAACATTTCCAAAACAGTTTTCAAAATGTTTTGTCGCAGAAGTGTTTTGAAATGTTGATGGTGTAGACAGCCTTGACATTTGAAGACCTCTGAAAGTCTTCAATGTGGTAGGCTACTCAATAACAAGGGGAGTTTTTGACCTCTTAGCTGCAGTTAAAGTTTAGAACAGACCTGGAATGCCATTGAAGATGACAGGATTGCCCTTTTTGCCCCCCAAAAAACAAACTCACAAACAGCCCGTGACAAATCATTGATATCAAAAAGTTTTGATTTTGTGATGGGCCAGTTGTGCACCATTTTAGGGCCTTGTGATCTAATGGTTACATTTGAACACTAGTATCCATTATGTACTAGATATCTTACTAAGACCTGCTTCAAGCTCCACCGTGAAAACAAGCAAAAACACAATTAAGAAACTGTGAATGAGGAGCCCACGTGCCATTTATCCTGACAGGTCGGCACTGTGAGCGGTGCGACGTCACTGACGTCGTTTTACCATGGAGGTATTATACCTCCATGGTTTTGTTGACGTTGCATCTTGAAAAACTGAGCTGTACATTTTTGTACAGGAATAATGAGATAAAGACGTTGTCATTATATTGCCATCCTATATTCAAAGCGCTGAAAATGCAGAAATTTTCATCTCCTACAAGATGATGTAAATTTCAATCCCGCGGCCAAAACAAACGGGTTGTTTTCATAAATAAATAAATGGAAATAACGCTAGAAAAAAGGAACTTCAGTCACACCACTCGCCGCACCACATCGGAACGTTAGTTCTGCCAGTTCCACATTACGGTTTCGTGTCGAACATCTGTCATGACGAAAGAAAGTTATTTCCCCAATAGGAAATTGTAAGCTTGGATGATTATTCCATTATGAACGGAACCTATCCTCTTTACCAATGACGTCTTGCAATAATCTGTCTACCTATCTTCAATTTTTTATCAGTCATCCCTTGTTAATAGACCAGATATCTCATAAACGGTTGACAGCCCGGTTTTTACCGTGTTTGCCACAGGAAGTGCTCGGGCTAGTAAACGTCTGTCTTGAGTACGATATGACAGTTCTGGCAGCCTGTAACGTCAATGAGTTCATATTTCATATTTAGTTGTCATGTTCCTGGCATTTGGTCATTCCTAAGAGGGTTATGTACACTCACAGCAGGATGTGGTCCGGGAAGTCGGATTTCCTGGCAGTGGAAGTTTTGGAGAGGGAGAGACCATGGCTATGGATACTAGAAGCATTCACATCCTGTTGATTATAGTTTAGACTTGTCACAACTTCCATGTAGCTCTACAGGTGACACTTTTCACAACATTAAACCTTCGTGTAGGCTACCTGTTCTGGCACTTGTCACACCTTGATGAACCTGTCATGACGCTTGTCACAACCTTCATGTACCTATTGTCACACTTGTCACACCTTTGTGAACCTGAGGTGACATTTGTCACAACCTTCCATGTACCTTGTCACACCTTGATGAACCTGTTGTGACACTAGTCTTGTTACAACATTCAAGTACCTGTTGTGACACTTGTCACACCGTGATGAACCTGTGGTTTCACTTTTCACACCTTCATGCACCTGTTGTGACACTTGTCACACCTTGATGAACCTATGTCTCTTGTCACAACCTTCATGTACCTGTTGTGAAACTTGTCACACCTAGGGCCATATGCATCAAACGAAGATTATCTTGAACTCAGGTTGAGCCACACCTTGTCCATTGTCACATCATGCCCTGGCAAACCTGAACAATGGAAAAGTTGTGGCTCAACCTGAGTCCAAGATAATCTTCGCTTGGTGCATACGGCCCTAGTGTCACTTGTCACAGCCTTCATGATGTCCCTGTTTCGACACTTGTCACTTCTTAATGATCATTAATGTGTCACTTGTCACAACTTTCATTATGTACCTGTTGTGACACTTGTCACACCTCTTCATGAAACTGTAGTTACAAATGTCATAACGTATAGAGGATGAATGTTTTACAAGGACATACAGTGCTTTCAAGGCCATGTTCTTGCTTTATAGCCTGCTTGCCTTCTGTATTTTTCGCGTGCCGGTCACCCATCCACGTAGTGATCGCGCTACCGAGACCAACACTAGTCCATAAAGGAAATCCTCCATGGCCGGCGGGTTAACCGCGCATATAGTAGCTGCAAGGGGTTCAGTGCACCTTTCAATGGCTGCCAAGTTCATCACCAGTCATCTGAGGCCAACTCAGTGCTCATCCATTGCATGAAATATTCCAGACCATACCTTTTTATCGACTCCTACTCCAAGTGAGTACATGGTCCTCAGACATTTCACTTGAATGGTGGATGTGTAGTTCAGAAATGCATCGAGGAATTTCTAGCTGGTCGAAGCACAACACATTTTTCCTGTCCCTAGCCTCTGGCCCCACCGGGTTGATATAAAACCGGAGGATAAATATTTCATCCGCCTCAATATGTAAATTGATTTACTATATGGCTTGACGTAGATATCATCAATACTCCCGGCTGTCACCTAACATTGTTATTCAGGAGCGTCTGGTTATAAGTGAGCCATCCTTGGGGATGAATGGAGAGGAGTTTGCAACTTGAACAGGAATATGATTATATCATATGCGGTTGACCAAACCTGTCATGTTTTGATAGTTCTGTTGATTTATTTTGAAGGCTCTCGGCTGGCTGGCGGTGTCTGATTCTTTAGTTGTTTAGCCAGAGGCAGATCCACGATGTAGAAAGGTGTGGGGAGCACTGATGCTGCGGCTATCAGTGGGGGGGGGG
>NMRB01000757.1:194776-206560 GCA_002633025.1 Notospermus geniculatus | reverse complement strand
CCCCCCCGGATCTGCACCTAGTCCTTTTGCATAAAACAGAGGGAAAATGAGATTGAAACTCAGAACGTTCACCCATAAAGCAGTCCAAGCTAGTATCTTGCACGATATTGCATGCATGAAGTATGAAAATAGAACAAACTTCACTTGTACTGAGAAGCTCTGATATCATTCGCTCAGCAAGCGGGGTTTGAATCCAGGCCAATGGGATTTCATTTCTGGCTCTTCACGTCCGTCGCATGGGACAGTATAAGCCATGGTGCCTTGTACCTTGTTTCTTTGCAAGGGCAAGTAAAAGACCCCATCCAAGTGAGGGCCAAATGATAATGCTATGGCTTCCGCGGCCTTGGAAAAATCAAACTACAATACAATACTTATAATTTGGGATGAATTCAAGCATCACCAACCCTTGAATTCCCCTTCAATGTGATCACTGAATTTCTGTGCCGGCCATACTCATGCTCACATCAGCTTCACCTGATCAAAAAGCAGTCCTAGCAAAAAACAGACAGAAAATGAGATTCAAACTCAGGACTTTCACCCACGAAAAGCAATCCAAGCCACTTCGTCTTGCAGATTATTGCATGAAGTATTTTTTCATTCGTTTACCTTGACTCTGCAGGTAGATGATGAGATCCAGATGTCCTTTTATGTCAGAAAATGATAAAAGAAATCTACCGATGGGGAGGACATTGCTACAATCCATCAAATCTGCTCTAAAATATTGAACATATTGATTGAGGATCCAATGAACTGTGGCTTGTTGGTAATGGATTAGGATGGAATTAGGGATTTTTCCAGGGGGCCTACAACATAAACATGTATGTTTATGAATATGGACCCAGGACCACACTGTACATCCAAGATGGAGACTGTGGTAGCCATCTTGAATTTATTGTCTGTCAGTTAAAGGAGCTCGACGTCCAAGTTGTAAACACTCACTCACTGGTTCTCTATCCACACGACACCTTCGGTGCTGCCACCTATTGTCGGTGATATGTACTGACATGAATATCGTGAGTGAGTTGCATTGGACTGGGCACCAGTCTGACGATCACGGGGCGTACTGGTGCTGCCACCTTCACGAAGGAATAAAACTAGTTTGCTGGCCACTGTTTGTAAACAAACCAGTTTGTTTACAACTTGGACGTCGAGCTCCTTTAAGTTGAGAATGCTTTCAACGATCAACCTGAAATTTTTTGTGGGTGTTGAGGGGAAGGTTCCTTTTAATGATGACCAGCACTAACACTTCCCCCAAGTGTACCACCTAGGCCATGCCCACAAACAACATACTAGTCAGGGGCATAAGCCATGGTCTGCATTGCTGTTGTTGACGCTTGCCTTAAGTCTAGCACACTACAGTTGTTGTACCTTGGTAACGCACAGTGTGGTATCCTCTTAGCCCTCATCCAATGATGAATGCAGTGGCGGATCCAAGGGGGGGCGTGCCGCATTTAATCAGACCCCTGATTTTCAGTAAAAAGAAAGTTCAATTTGGCCTGCCCAGGTGCCAGGAAATCGCGTTTCGTCACTTTTACCCCAAAATATTCGGCGCTTCACGCCTTTGGGGCTCAGGGAATGGGGGTTGCCCATTCCACGCCCCCCCCGTTCGGCAACTCCTGGATCCGCCACTGGAATGTCTTGTTGTGGGTGAGTGAATACACTTGCTAGCTGCAGCTGGTCTCCCTAATTCTCTGAGAATATTGATTGTCATTAAACGAGAGGAATTTTTTTCAGAGCATCTTGTCATTACTGTGAATCAATGAATGAAATCAACTTTTTGACGTGCGTTCACAATGATCCTGACCATACATGAAGGCCTTGATGTAGTTTTCAAGATTTGATAAAGAAAATGGCGAAAGTTGTATCACCTTGTATGTAATGTAGGAGGAAACTGGCAGCCCCGGAAATCATACACTGTCAAAGAGAGTTGCTCTCGTTCTTAAAATCAAATTAGTACCTCAAGGCCTTAGGACCTGATCTGACCTGATATTGACCCAGAGATCTCAGCGATGACAGATGCTAGATGTTTCCACCTGGTCTGACCTGATATTGAGCCAGAGATCTCAGCACTGACAGGTGTTTGATATTTCCACCTGGTCTGACCTGATATTGGCCCAGAGATCTCAAAGCTGACAGGTGCTAGATGTTTCCAGCTGGTCTGACCTGATATTGACCCAGAGATTTCAGCGTTGACAGGTGTTAGATGTTTCCACCTGGTGTGACCTGACATTGACCCAGAGATTTCAGCGCTGACAGGTGCTGGATGTTTCCGCCTGGTCTGACCTGATATTCACCCAGAGGTCTCAGAGCTGACAGGTGTTAGATTTTCCACTGCACCACTATGATACCCAGCCCAAAACTTCAGAAAAGCCATGACTTTCCACATACCACGTGCAGCATCATGCACGTACCGTCCTCATATCTTCCACAAATGTCGTGCGGCGCCTTCGAAGGCACGAAGTGAAAGTGAAATCGTAACATCATTCACGTGACAGGCACGATGGTCATGTGGAAGAGACGTATAAATTGGTGCATATCTTCCGCGTGACGTACGCAGAATATACGCGGATAAGCAAGGTGCAGTTGCATGCGCCATACTATACCTGTTAATTCCAAATTTCTCTCAGGATGGAAAATGTTATTATACACCATCAACCTTGAATAGGAACAACCATGATTACACACGAAAACTAACCCAATTAAACCATCCTTCACTGGATTAAATTTCATTTCCCTGTAATTTGCAATCCATTGACAAGGGAAGGACCCTTAATTTGTGAGTTTCTGCTTTAATGGTGGCAATTTGAAACTTTTTTCTTTGGCTTAATCAACGTTTGAAGCAACATTTTGGTGTCATTATGGGTTATGCCTCTTCTATAAATAGATTCAGTGAAAGGACGAATCTTCATTCATGGTAGGGGAGGATGGTCAGTTGAAATAATAGGTCTATTTTGCTCTAGAGTATAGAGTAGTGCTCTACTAGAGTAGTGTAGAGTATACTGTTAGGCGAAGCTAACCACGCTCCCCTGATTTTCAATGGCAATATCTTTTATGCTGAGTTCAGATGAGTGACAGTTTCTAAGGAAACGGAAACATGGGATTTCACGTAATTCCCGCAGCTGTACATGTTAAATTTTTCATGAAATTTTCTGCCTACAATAGGCTGAGATGTTGGTTGAAGCCTACATTAAGACGTTGGCCATGAATCAGAAGATAAAGACTGTATGAAGAATTGGACTGGTAGTGTGATGGGCATCCTGTGCTTATGTTCCGTCATAAAATTCGCATCCTCCGATTCAAATAAGATCGTTATACAACACTTTAGAATGGAAATACAAATATAATGAAGGAATTCTGTGTATTAACACTTTCTAAATGATTTATTTTTACGTTTCCACCAGTTCCCTGTCAAGTGGCAAATTTCAGTTGACCATGACCAGGGACCAGGGCCGACCGCACAGAAAGTCAGATAGTGCTACCGGCGCCTATCGGCAGTTGGTTATAACGCATTTTCCCGTTAACTAAACTGCCGATAGGCACCGAAAGCACTATCAGACTTTCTGTGCGGTCGGCCCAGATGTCACGCAATCATGATGGCCGTACCGGGACTAGATGTCACTTGACAAGGGATGAGATGTCACTTGAACAATGACCACAGATGAGATTTCACACGATTGCAATCACTTTATGATAACTGGGGACCATTATGTCACAGGGATGACATCTTGACGATGACCATTGACCAGATGTCATGTTGATGACCAGGGACCTGATGTCACTTGACGATGGCTAGGGACCAGATGTCACTTGATGATGACCAGGGACCAGATGTCATATTGATGACCAGGAACCAGATGTCACTTGACGATGACCAGGGACCAAATGTCATTTGACAACAATCTTGACGATGGTCAAGGACCAGATGTCATTTGACGATGACCAGGGACCAGATGTCATGTTGATGACCAGGGACCAGATGTCACTTGACCATGACCAGGGACCAGATGTCATGTTGATGACCAGGGACCAGTGTTACTTGACGATGACCATGGACCAAATGTCATTTGGCAACAATCTTGATGACGACCAGGGACCAGATGTCACTTGACAATGATCAGGGAGACCAGATGTCATTTGACGATGACCAGGGACCAGATATCATTTGACGATAACCAGGCACCAGATGTCATTTGACGATGACCAGAGAATACTCTTCATGGAATCGTCATAAACAATCATACAGAAAGAGTAACCAAACAATTCCTTCATTAAATTCAGATGAAATTTGCTGGAGAAATCAACCATGACATCCGTGTCGATCAGATATGAAAGTGACCGCGGTCGTTCTCGAGGCGTATGCAAATTTCATTATCCACCAATATCCTTCATCGTGGCTTGCCACAAAAACTTCCTGCTGCTGTCAATACACCTGCTTCCTTTAATCAACATCGTGATTTCATGCTAATGTTTTTATTCTCAGTACTTTTTCACCACGTAAAAATAGGTTGTCAAACATGGTGTTGGCTACCGAAGTAAGGGTCATTTCTTTAATTAACACGTTGACTGCCATGGCTAAAATATCATTTTATCCGCCATCGAGATTAGCAGCTTCACTATCTGGCTGCTGCACGGTGTTTGGGGCGTTTGCATCCAGTTGTGAATCAGGTTGGATCTCTGAGATCAATTTCACTAGCAGCCATCTTGGATCGTTGCCTTGGTGGAAAGGTTGGGGATCCTTCATGAGGGACAGGCATGACGTTGAAGTCTAAAACATATCAACCATCAATCCCAAATTGACGAAAACGAGAAAGATCTGCGCACTTCCGCCGAAATGGCAAAGAGAACCTCGGTCTGAAACTGAATGATGTGACGCAGAGAACCCCGACCATGTGACGACAGTGAGTTCGACGACGTTGCGTCAGACTCGACCATTGCTGAATCATGGATTGCGTCACGTCATTCAGTTTCAGACCGAGGTTCTGTTTACAATTTCGGCGGAAGTGTGTAGATCTTGGAATTTGGGATTTGTCCTTTGGCTGACTCAACACAATAACTTAATACTCAGAAAATTTTACAGTCTTTATTAAATTCCATCTTTTCAATACCTTCTAGTCATCTACGACCCTCGTAGACCTAGTTTTGGCGAGGGAAGGAGAACATCGTTTTCCCCACGCACACCCATTAATGTGTTTGAGCATGAGCCTCGTAGACCAAGTTTTGGTATGTACTGTAAGTTAATGCTTCATTCTAGCTTAAATGCTTCAAGAAAATTCTTGCTCAAGTATTTTGAATTATTTACGTATTAGTTTATGGTATTTTACATTGATTAATTTTTTTCCGGAATGGCTAGGTATGTAGTCCGGAAAAATCTTTTTTAAACATTTTATATTTGATAATTTTGATTGCTTTGCTTCCATTAAGACATCCGGCATTGTTTTCTAAATCTAAATTTAATTTTTATGACTCTTGTACATTTGAGGATTCACTAACAAAATGTGCCATGGCAACCCAAGGTGCAAACTTTGTCAAGAAAATAAATTCCACCATTTTCTAATCTCCAGGGTTCATATTCATAAAAATACTTAAGTCTGAGTGTGACACTTATCCTTTGTTCAACACAAAAGATAAGTATCACACTTTGACTTAAGTATGTTTATGAATACGGACCCTGAGGTTGTTGCAAAAAAGTGCATAGTGAATCACAAATTAACTTTTGCCAAGTTGTTGCAATAGGCATGAATACGCAATGACAAGATTCTCAACATGCACTGGAAATTACAAAAATATATGATCGTGAATTTTCTTCCATTTTTTTCTCATCAACTTCAACTAACATCAGGTTCTCCTTCAAATTTGTTGTTCTAGTTTTCCACTATTTTTTTTACTCTTTTCGTTTAGTATCAGGAGGTGCAGAATTATTTGGAATATTTGGCAGTGTTGATTTTATGTCTCCCAGATTTTCAGAGTGCTCCTCCACATACCCCAACAAAATACAACATAATCAACTGTTGTTTCAAGGCAGGGCCACAGAAACTGCACTGAGGTCAAATTACTCAGGAATGGCGTCAGGGACATTCAAACTATGCATGGGTGTAACTTTTGGCACAATTTAAGGACCATGGGGCCCTATGCATAAAACATCTTCTTAAGTGTAAAATTTCCCCTAAACTATTGTTCCAAACAAAAGATAAGGGAAATTTTACACTTAAAGGGAATTAGTCGCAGCAGTCAAAAATGGCACTAAGAATAATTTTCTGTCCCACAAAATTCACAATTTCAAAAATTACAAATTTCGTGTTTTAGCAGATTACACGGCAGTTGCGCAAATATGCTCTTAGTAGGCAATAAATTCCCGATTTGAGTAAACTAATCTATTCAAGATGGCGGCCTTTGATTCTCTATTCAGACTCCTGGACTGGTGCGACCAGTCCCCGGGAACTAACCAGAAGTAGAAGTTGGAACACCTTGGTTGTTGGACTGCTCAAGTACTGCTCTAAGAATCGTTTATCTGCCTGGGACACAAGACGATGACATTGGATGAGAAACATAACCGCATGATTGCGAATAACTCCTACAATTTGAGAGCATCTCAAAAAGTACAACCAAAAATACACCGTAAACTATACCCTACTGAACAAAATACCAAGAGTAAACTATTTTTTGAACAGAGTGTGAGCGAGATTAGTTTAGGCGTATAATGTTTTAATGGATGATGTAAAACATCACACGGCACATCTCCATTAGTGTGATCCCAGAAGACACTTACACCTCTGTAGCACCACTTCAATGTTTTATGGAAAAATCTCTGTTGCTAATCAAGAGAGAATTAAACATTGGCTGGGAGTTCTCATCACCTGGAGATGGGTTGTGATGTGGAAGGAATGGGGAACCCACACTGCGGTTCATCCCGACAGGTCGGAGCTGCGAGTGGTTGTACTGAAACGACGTCATTGACGTCGTTTTAGGTGTTGACTTTGCATCATGAAAAAATGAGCTGTACATTTTTCTACAGGAATAATGAGATAAAGATGTTGCCATTATTGCCATCCTATCTCTTCATTTTAAGGAAAACAGCACCGAAAAATGCAGAAATTTTCATCTGCTACAAGATGATGTAAATTTTAAAGATAATGTATCACGGGTATTTTCGCGGGCCACGAAATTCATTGTTTATTTACATTTTGTTTGTTTATGTCCAGGCTTTCTTTGTCTTATGAGTAATTTGTTGATGGCATACCCCTCTAGAAATTCTGTTGATTCCAAAAGTATTCATTTTGGTGGGTTGGCATGTCCCAAAAGCCCCAAATAACATAATGTAAACATCCATGTTTACAAACATTGAATGTAAACAATGAAGTCGTGATATATTATCTTTAATGCCACACGGCCGAAACAAAAGGGTTGTTTTCACGCCATAAATAAATGTAAGTAACGTTAGAAAAAGAATCTTCAGGCACATCACAGCACCACGTCGTGACGTGACGTTAGCTCCACAGGTTCCTCATTGGAACTTCAGCTGGACGTTTTCCGTGGAGAACTGGAGTCGGAAGAAATCCTGTGAAGGTCTCCATGGTTATTCTGTTGTCATCAGGAAGGGATGCAAAAAACTGCAGTAATCTACATAGTTGGGAAAATTGACCTGTGCGGATGTTACTCTCATGAGACTAGTTATTTCACAATCACAGGCACACAACTGTCGCTTACATTTTTAGCTCACTCGTGAGCTTATATCGTCCTGCGGTGTCCGTCGTCCGTCGTCGTCGTCGTCCGTCGTCGTTGTCCGTTAGCAGGGCACGTTTCGTAACCGCTGGAGCTATTGATCTGAAACTTGGTACATATATACCCCTAGGTCAGATGACCTATGACACCAAGTTTCGGTCCGATTCGATTCTTGGCTTGGCCTCCAGGTGGCCAAAACCAAAAACACAAAAAGTGGAATAACTCCTGAACTAATAACTGGATCGTCTCCAAATTTTTATCATAGGTGTATCTAATTAGGATACATAACATATATAACGGGTTTTTGATATGACCTACTTTTCAAGGTCACAGAGGTCAAAGTTCAACAAAAGTGACGAACCTGCCACAGGTCTTCGTTATTTCACCGAGCGTCTTCATATCTTGCATAAACATGTATTAGAGGGGTACCTTTAAAACTACCGAGTTTCGGTTCGATCGGACATCCAATATGGCCGCCAGGTGGCGTAACCTGAAAATTGACCAAGTGCTATAACTCAGGAACGGCTTGACCCAGAGTGCTCAAACTTGATATTTACCTCTCTCTAGGTGACCTTTACAAGCACGTCAAATTCCGGCCTAATTAAACTTCCAATATGGCCGCCAGGTGGCGTAACCCGAAAATCATGAAATTTGTTATAACTCAGGAATGACTTGACCCAGAGCGCTCAAATGTGCTATGTGGCTCCCTCTAGATGAACTTTATGTGCATGTGAAGTTTTGGCCCGATCGGACATCCAGTATGGCCGCCAGGTGGCATAACCCAACAATCATTGAAGTCCTGCAACTTGGGAATGACTTGACCCAGATTGCTCATAACTGACATGTATGTACCTCTCTCTGTCATTGTGTCATTACACTGTTATGTCCAAACGAGTGAGCACATGGTCCATGGACCATTTCATTTCCCACAGAGACAATAATCCGTCCCCCTCGTAAAATGGCCTTGTTGCAGAGTCAGTTGTGGTATGACTGTTTTTCCTACTTCTCTGATTTTTATCCCACCGAACGTGAGTTCGGTAGGGATATAGAGAAACCCCTGTGTGTCTGTCAGTCAGTCAGTCAGTCAGTCCGGGCCTATAACTTTGCAACGAAGGCAGATTTTGGGTCGGTATTTTCAGGCAAGGTGTGTGAGCAGTCAACGGTGTGTCACGCACCGCAACCGGTGCGATGCGACCTTTGACCTTGACCCGGTGACCTTTGACACAAATATCCCTTCCGACCTGTTACTTTGTAACGAAGGCAGATTTTCGGTCGGTGTTTTCAGGCAAGGTGTTTGAGCAGTCAACGGTGTGTCGCATACCACAACCAGCGCGATGCGACCTTTGAACTTGACCCTGTGACCTTTGACACAAATATCCCTTCCGACTCACAAAATTTCAATGAAGGCAACTTTCGTTCGGTGGGATTTGCACACGCTTTGCGTTGCTCTTGTTGTGCCTCGCAGTGGACCCCAGTTAACTCTTTCTGACCACCACAGGATATCTCGTGGTGTCGTACAACTTGATACAGTGCTCCCTCGCTCTTACGAACCTTGATTTTATGAACTCCTTGATATTACTTACCCAACCCTTGGCTCCCAAAATTCCTGCCCGCACGGACGAATCCTCGCTATTACGAACTCCTTGCTAGTACGAACTTGGCCCCGAAGGATCGTAATAGTAGGGACCTTAAGATCCGTCACGTCGCCGTCCCCGTCCCTGTCGTGATTCCATTTCTGCGTCCTATGTCATCAATTGGTGGGGATTCCCCCGCGTGGACGACGTCGCGGCGGACTGTAATACGGCGTGGAAGCTCTGACGACATGAGCAAATTTCCAACTCTCCGTCATGAATTTTAACCAGTTTACTATCGAATTTCGTGTATATTTAAGGCATATACTTTTGCTTAAAGTCTCGCAGCGTGCGGACATCACGTTTATTTACTCAATCTTTGAACAAATTCACGACAATCGATGGTTTTTCTGATGCCCCAAAACCTGCTCCGTGTTCAGGAATCAGCAGTGCATGACGCCGTGACGTTGTTTGCCCACGACGGGTACGGGGACGTGACTGATCTTAAGGTCTCTAGTGAGGGAGCACTGTATTCCCAGCCTTGTGATCTCAAAATGGGCCTGATTGTTCTTCTTTGCCTCATGAAGATCACCAGAGTGTCATCTGATATGGCAAATTACATGTAGTAATAGGGAAACGAAGTTACGTCATGTACTGTAACTCGTGTGAAGGCTAGGTCGATTAACCTGCTGATTGGCAATACCTTCCTATGTCGGAAAATGTTTGTCTTTCAGTGGTAAGTAGGCCTATGGGTACAGGGATCAAGTTCTGGCCAAAAATTACCCAGGGCTGAAAGAGTTAAGTTGGGCAAACTGCAAGAAAAAGCAAGATGGTAACACTGTCAAAGGATCAACAGGAGTATTGGATATGTTATTGAAGGTGCCCCTTTCCAGGTCATCTTGGGATGCCACTTATATGGCAATCACCAGGCTTCCAGAACATGGTTTGCCTTTCTTCAAAGCCGGTGTCAATTCATTACAGCAGTTATTTGCAGTCGGTGATGTGGTCCTTGGCACAACTGACCTCATAAGTTGAAGATGAATCGCTGACCCTAAGGGGCTACGGAGAGAAATTTCCTCTTCAAAGACGTCTTCTCACTTGATTGGGAGAACATGTCAAGCAATAGACATGTACTGTCGGGAGTTCTGGATCAAGGGCATTTAGGTGCTCCACCACATTCATAATGAGAAACCGGTGGAAGTAATCCGTGACGTGGCGCTGATGAACAACTCAGTTAAAACTATGACGTCAAAAGTCAAGCCAAGGTTATTTGCCATATAATTCTGAAACTACACCCTACTTCTGGCCCTATAATATACCTGAAATAGTCCATTGAATTTCGAATTTTACACATTTATCATCAAATGTAGGACTGACTCAATGTATCTGAATGTTTTCAAATGAAAATTCAAGCGTGAACATGTTGAATTTCATCAATAAAATTGACTATTTTAACAGACTGAAGAGCAACGTCATTGATTCTGAATGACGCATCACACATCACGTCACGAATGATGCGCATCGTCAATGACGTTTTCAACGTTGTTGTGCATGCCTTGCCCTTTGTGTTAAGTCTGAATTGTTCCCCATTGCCTCTTTTGGGCACGCCGATTCCCCATTTGGCAGTTTGGGTCTTGCACAAGAGATCGCTGCTGCCAAGGGGTGCATTTTGACTCCTCCATGTTGTTCCCGGAGAGCTCAGCGGCGGGGTGGGGGCGGATATACCAGAATGACAAAAATCCATGTCAGAGTGGTATTAAATTGTTGACAATTTTTGCAGCTGGAAGGTATCACTGACTTGATGAATGTCTGAACAGCCTATAAACATAGCGGTACCTTGAAAGAATCAATTCTAGTCACCGGTAATGCACAGTTAATGCAGTGTGCTTCCATTGTATTGTCCATCTTTTGATTGTCGCATAATTGAAACGTTAAAAAAAGCAATAATACAGCAAATTGCATGGTAGAGAATCGCATAATTTCTGCCTAATAGGTAGAATCTCATTTATTGATTAGTTGTCAATAATTGAAGAGATTGCGTGCTGCATCATCACCGTAGGATGTCGATGAGATGTCGTCTTCTTCGGGATGCGTCTTCTTCCTTTGGGCTTTCATTGGCATCAAGTGAGAGATTTTCGAACGTTTTCTTGACAGACTTTGGTTGATGCATTTGCACGGGGGCAGTATACCAACACATCATAATGCTGGTTTCTTGAGCAAAATTCATTTCATTCAATTTCCTAATTGTCCCCCGGAGCCCTCGGAGGGGGACTTGAAAATACCGGCCGTCCGTGCGCCTCTGCCGCTCGGCGCTCGCCGCTCGCCGCTCGCCGCTACTAGTCCCTTCCGCTCTATAACTTAAGAACGACTGAAGATTTTGGATTCATATTTGGTGGAGGGATGTATCATGGGCCAAAGGTGTGTCGCGTGAAAGAATCGGCCAAATCCGATTCTCCACTTTGCCACCAGGGGGCCGAAAGCCAAAACACAAAAA
>NMRB01000757.1:132518-142832 GCA_002633025.1 Notospermus geniculatus | reverse complement strand
TTCATTTATTTATTGGGTTATGGGACCGCCGACTTGCTTTTTCCTGAAATCTGGAAAAAAAATAAATTCAGAAAATGGCCCAATTTTGTTTTATTTTGCCGACCGAACCCACTTTTTTGAATAAAAAATGGCAAAGAAAATAAAATCTTCTCATTTTGCTTTTTAAAACCTGCCGATGATGGCAAATGTTCACGATTGAACTTTAAAAACGAAAATAAAATGAAAAATATCGTATAATAGAGAATCGAATGGTGCATTCAACAAACTGTGAACTGACCCTTGGATGGATTTCGAATGACAGCTTTATTCTGCAAGAATTTTAATTCTTCCGGTCATACATGGGAATTGGAGTCTAATTTTTATTTTTATTTTATTTCGACCACCCGACCATAACTTTTGGATGCCATCTCCCGTAAACCAATAAATATAAAACACGTGGCCTAACGTTGCAGGGAACGACCTGTGTTGTTGAAGAGATACACTTTATATGCTGGGCTCAAGTGCAATGATTTCTCCCTTGGTCAATATGTACATTTCGTTGTCACTTTGTCATTTTGTTAAATATCATAAGCCCCTGATCTTGTCCCCAGAGCAGAGACAGGGCTCTAATATTAAAGAACGTGTAACTCTCAATTACTTCTGTGAGATTGAAAATGTGTCTGTGAGCTGTGCCACGGACATGAAACTCATAGTCTAGAGCGAGAGTGGTAGCTCACAGAGGTCAGATTTGTGTGTATGTTAGGTGTGTGGGTGGCTGAGTTATGGGTGGTGCCACTTCTTGCCAGCGGAGTACAAGCCCACCTAGGCCTATTCCTTTTGGTGTGGGTGTAAATTAAACTACCACATATGTTCAGTTTGTCATTAGCTTGTACATAGGCTTGCGTATGTCTATTGATTTTCCTAGGAATACCATGTGCACAAATGATTCAAATATTTCTTGGAATATTGACTGTATATATAACATGGGCAGGCGTGTTATCATGTCGCCGTGCCTCTGAATGTCGGGATATTGTGATAATTTTCATTTTGTTTTGTGTCAGACGTTTTCTGTACCTATTTTAAAACATCACTTTTATATCGATGTTGAGACATTTGAAGAATGACTATTGATAAACACAAGAACACTTACATAACTTTTAGAAGGATTTCAACGTACCGTAAAATTGCTCATACATTGTTATGTGACAATCTAAAACACTTAGGTGCTGGTATATAGCATACTTATTGGGGCTTTTAAAAAAAAGTGGAATATCAATTTCAATTTGGGTGAAGAGAAAGTACATCAAACATGTCAGAAGTACAGGGTGACCCAAAAAAAATGAGACCCATGAACATGTTAATAAAAACTTTAATTTTCAGGCTACAGCAACCAAACTTCACACATGTTATCTCAACTTAATGCAAGGCCTGCACACCAAGTTTCATAAGTCAGGGCTTATCAATTTCCGTTTAATGACGTCTTTCCATAATGATGAGCCCCTCGGCGCTGGTGGCACACTTGAACACGATGCGCGAAGTTCTCAATGACTCGAACGCACTCCTCCTTTGGAATCTCACGAATCTTCGCAGTTATGGCCTCCTTCAACTCGTGAATGTTTTGGGGATTATTCCTATATACATTGTCTTTGAGGTAGCCCCCATAGGTAGAAATCCGGGGGGTTCAGGTCTGGCGAGTGTGAAGCCCATTCAGGGTCACACCTCCGACTGATAAGGCGATCCTGAAAGTGTTCGCGCAGCCAATTCAGCGAGTCATTTGAGGTGTGGGGAGTTGCGCCATCCTGCTGAAACCATTGATCCTCCCTTATAAACCCCCTTCGTCGGCCGAGTACAGCCCAAAACTTGCGGAGGACCCCTAGGTAACGCTCTGTATTCACAGTGACTGCACGCTCTTTCTCATCCTTAAACCAGAATGGCCCGATGATTCCATGTGTTGATATCGCAACCCACGCAGTGCACTTAACAGAAAGAAGAGGCCTCTGTAGGCAGTCCTGGGGTCACGAGTTGAAGGAGGCCATAACTGCGAAGATTCGTGAGATTCCAAAGGAGGAGTGCGTTCGAGTTATTGAGAACTTCCCGCGTCGTGTTCAAGTGTGCCGCCAGCACCGAGGGGCTCATCTTGGGCACATTATGGAAAGACGTCATTAAACGGAAAGTGATAAGCCCTGACTAATGAAACTTGGTGTGCAGGCCGTGCATTAAGTTGAGATAACATATGTGAAGTTTGGTTGTTGTAGCGTGAAAATTAAAGTTTTTATTAACATGTTCATGGGTCTCATTTTTTTTGGGTCACCCTGTATATGGGACAATGACATATCCACTTAGGAATGTGGTGTTTGATGGAAAAAAGCTGAACAGCAGCTCAAAGCCTCAATCCAAATCCTTCTCACATGTAGTGCATCAGACGAAAGTCTTACCGACTCTTGTGGTCAGAGCCTAGTCATGCTAGTGTAGAAGGCAGCATCGATGGTGAGCCAGAATGCAAACCCTCGCTCAAGTAAACAAGAGAAGACGGGGCGATTGTGTTTCAGATATTGAAATTGAATTGTGGGGACTGTGCTTTAACTTTGATTTTAAAAATACTGTGCAATTTGTAATGTAGGAGGAGAAAACCTTCACTTGTCACTGTCAGTGAGATTCGATGCCTTTACCAGTACCACATTACCATTTGGTCTGACTTTTAGAATTGAACCTGTCGGTGTAACATCATCCAGTGTTTCTGTGTGTCGGTGTGTCCCTTTATTGTTATGGGAACACAGGCAGATAGGTGGACACGTTTCTCTGTGTGTGCCCTATTGTCAAGTCACAGCTTATTCCGTCAGACAACAGGAAGGGAACACTCACCGATGGGGAACACTGAAAAATCTTACACCGGCACATACAGGTCGGTGACCTTTCCACTGCACCGTTTATAGCTGAAATAGCTCTGACCTTGTCTCATTCCTGCTTGTTTTTTTTCAGGTGAAAGTTATGGTGAAGTGAACGGTTATGGCAACCAGATGGTACGCAAGCGGAATCCTGTCATCAGTCGAATAATTGGCCAGGAGGTAAAAATGCGGCCGCAAATACGCATCAGCATGCCAGAAGACTTTAGACGCGTGTCTGCAATTATTGATGTGGACATTGTCCCCGAGACGTGTCGGAGAGTGAAACTTATGAAAAATGGGACGGACAAACCTTTGGGATTTTATATCCGTGATGGTACAAGTTTGCGGGCGACACCGGGTGGGATCGAAAAAGTCCCAGGGATTTTTATCTCGAGGTTAGTCCCCGGTGGTCTGGCCGAGAGCACGGGATTGATCGCTGTGAATGATGAAGTTCTGGAAGTGAATGGGATTGAGGTTGTGGGTAAAACTCTTGATCAAGCGACAGATATGATGGTGGCGAACAGTGGGAATTTAATTATTACTGTGAAGCCAGTTAATCAGCGGAATACGTTGGCTGGGCCGCATCGTGGTGGGCATCGTGCCTCGGCTATGTCGACCTTGTCGGCGAGTTCGTCACAGTCAAAGACGTCGGTGGATTCGGATGAAGTCGTTGACTTCATGAATAAAGAAGATGAAGAAGAGGATGAGGATGAAGTCAAGGATCACCAGGAACCGTACTCAGAAGCGTCGCATGCAGAGTCGAAAAAAGATGATACGAAATCTGACACGAGTCAGGATGTGAAAAGTGAGACTTCAGACACAAAACTGGAATCGAAAAAAGACGATTCTACATCAGAAAAAGCTGAAAAAATAGAGACTGATTCGGCGTCTGAAACGAAGAATGAACCAGTTGCCACTTTGTGAACTTTGATGAAAATCTTCATCGTACATTAGGCGACACTTATTTTATTTGTTGTTTTACGGATCCGCCGCACTTGTTTTTCCGATTTTGGAAAATAACAATAATTGAAAAAATGGCATTATTTTTTTGCCGCCGCCCACAAACTGATTATCCAATGAATAAAAATTAAAATCATGAAAAAAACGCTTTATTATTTTACCGCCGACATGCTGGACAAACCTTGCATGAAGAAAATAATTCACAGCGGTTGTAACAATCATTCTCGTTCCCATTCATTGAGTGTACACACTATTGTGCATACTACATGTATTATAACACACATTGTATAGGGACGGGATTGAATGTTACATCCACTGTATAATAATATACACGGCATTAAGGCGCCCGGATTACAGATCATGCAGATTATCACCAGCTAGCTGATCACATGGATCAATTGTAGATAAATAAAAAAAGGATCATGAATTTTGGTATATTTTTGTATATTTTTATTTTTTTCATAGCCGCCTACATGCTTTGACAAATATAATAAAAATAATCAAATATATAATTACAATTATTGTTATATTTATTTTCCACCTTCCTGTCAAGGTTTCCACGAAAACCAAATGAAAAAATTATTTTTATTTTTATTTTCCTCCCTCCTGTCAGGGGTTTCCAGGGAAAAAATCCGTAAAACAACAAATAAAATAATTGTGGCCTTATTAACCAGAACCAACCAGTTGCTGTCATGGATTTTACTTGGAGTGTAACTCATTGCATGCATCGTTTTCAGGTTGACTCTTCATACATAGAAACGAAAGTCATTATTTGGGCTCATTTTTGTGCACCCAGACTTCCGTCACCCTACCTTTTCAGGCAGTTTCATTCATGATACCATCATCAGCATTAATGCTGTCTGCTCAAGGTGTTTTTGTAGGCGAAGGTGTCTGCATGATGTGACCTGAAAATAATGCACGGGATCATATTTCATACAAGGAATTCTCATAAAAAAAGCAAATTTGGCATGAGATAACATTATTATTTTTTATTTAGCCCAGCTGACCAAATGTTTCACAGCTGACCAAATATTTCACATTGGGTTGATGTGTCTTGTTTTATTGAGGCTATCAACGACGGAGGGATAGGGAACTCTTGGTGTAATCAGCTGAAGTCGATGACATACTCTCGCTCTCCACAATGGAACAGCGACAGTCATGTATTTTCTATAATTTGTTTTCATTTCATGGTAACCGAGAACAGACCAATTCTGTCCCCGCCGTGGCTTTTCCTAACTCAACGTAGTGAATGTTGAACTGTCAGAGACAGTCAACAAATTACGTGTTCTACGTATTGAATGGGAGACGACATTGCCAGATCAATTACTCGCAAATTTCCAACCCCACACCAGAGTCTTCTTCAGGCACTTGCAAGTCCTTTGCTTGATAACCATTAAAAGGTGAATTATACGTACTTGTCTCTCTTTTCCCGTTTCAACCTCTTGAGTTGGCAGGTCATAGTCAGCTGAGTGCGAGGCCCATGGGCTTCTTGTTTATGAGAACATCTTGCTTGGCAGTCCTCCATGTTGGTACACTGTATAATGACGTCTGAAGTATTACACACGATTTCAATATCAGTCGGCCAGGGGCCCAAAGGATGGTAAAGTTCACCCGTGGTGGCTGCATGTAAGAAAATTACTGTACATGTAGAAACAGCATTGACGAAGTAGTTCTGTGCACATGTGAGTTACACTGAGTAAAATAGACACGTAATGCACAGCACTGTGTGGTTCACGTTACACATGTATGACGCCAAAGATTGGTTTCTGCGAATATCCGCTATTTTTTCAAACGCGTGCTTTACGATTGCAACTGGACCTGAGAATTTTTTACTGTCTGAGGACTTATCAATTTCTTCTGTCATCAGAAAAACACATTTTATGTTAAGTTTCATATTATTTGTCATTGACGTCTATTGTCGGAGAATGTAAGATGTTACTTAGCCTCAGTTTGTTGGTGGGGTGACATAAACTAGGCCCGTGAGATGTTGCTTAGCCTCAGTTTGTTGGTGGGGTGACATAAACTTTGGCCTGTGAGATGTTGCTTACCCTCAGTTTGTGGGGTGACATAACTAGGCACATGAGATGTTGCATAAATGTGATTTTATGAACATATCATTTTAAAGAATCCATTCAGTGGTTGTGTATTTTGTATATTATTCCGCTTCACATTATTTAATAATTCGTTGGTTTTTGGTCATCTCTCTTCATTATTCTATAATATTTGAGAAGTTTTGTTTTTGGCCTTGGGCCAGACTTCAAAGTGTACTAGTGTAGAATACAATGGAACCTCTTGTCTATGAAGGAGATTTTTGGGACTGACAGATAATTAACTCTTTAGCACCTGAAGTCGTGTAATATTTTCCATTTGTTCCCTGAAGGGTTTTCACCCAAACTGGCACTAAAACTAAGATTTTTCAGAACCCAAAAATGTACCGGTATGGATGAAGTTCAAAACTGTAACAAGTCTGTTCTTAAGCTAGCAGCACACTGGCTGCCAAATCTGGCATCCAGAAGCGTTCGACTGAACGCCTCTTGACGCCAGAGTTGGCTGCCAGTGGATCCTGGTGAGAGCACACCTGCCCAGACTTGGCGTTCAGTAGCATCTTTTCGGGCCACTTGAGGCTGCCATTTTGAAATCATGTGACATCAAGACGCAAGCTGATTGGCCAAAGCCTCGCCGCCGACTCCAAGTCTGGCTGCCATCGGTAGCACACTTGGCTGCTTCGGAAGTTCACAGGCGTCCAAAATCAAACATGTTTGATATCTGGAGTTCAGTCATGTCAATGGCGTCTGGGGGCGTTCTCGAGATTCCATTCATAGCACATTGGGGATTTTTCTGACGTCTCTGGACGCCGAAGTTGGCGGCCAGTGTGCTGCATGCTTTATGAAAGAGTGTTAGCAGGTGACCTTTCATTGACCTTGACCTACTGAATCAAGGTCAAAGCAGAGGCATTTTCATGGCACTTTTGGGGGGGGGCTACAGGGAGAGGTGCCTCAGGCGATACAGGTGCTATAGGGTTAAGAAAGAGAGTATCGTGATTATAGAGTTCAAAATGAAAAAAAAAAATGCCAAATTTGGGGCTGAACTTCAGTGTTTTTGAATAGAGCAGGCGCTGATCCAGGGGAGGGTTTTGGGGGTCAAGACCCCCTTGCTCTCCACCACCACCATTTTTGTCTCAATAATTTGTGACATAGCAAAAACACGTGAAAATAAACTTCCGTTTTGATACTGCGATGCCAGATCGCTTCTACGGCCTTCTAACGTCAGGTGATTGCGGTTCGCCACTTTCTGACATCACGTCACAACCCGCACCGCAAACTGACAATTTTTTTCGTTGACCCCCTGTCAGAACGTAGCAAAAAATGATCATCAGTGTCAGCATGGGCGCCTGCCGCCCTTCTGCCAAAAATCCTGGATCCGGGCCTGTAGAGAGGGTCCTCCTGGCAGGGGTGTCCATTAAGCAAGGTTCTACTAACTACTGCAGCTGGTTGGTATGTGATTATGAGCCCAAAATTTCAGGATCACATCAGAGAATGCTAAGTGGTTGTGTGCGAAAAGGTGTCAATGTCATTTTATGCAGGTAAAACAGTGAATTTTGCATTTTCTGTGTCATTTATTGGTATTTATGGATGAAAATAGGGTATTGGGTCAATGTCAAGCCGCCAACATTTTTTTAGCTCACTGGGGTGAGCTATTATGATGGTGAAGCATCCGGCGTCGTCCGTCGTCGTCGTGTTCCGTTAGCAGGGCACGTTTCATAACCGCTGGGGCTATTGATCTAAAACTTAGTACATACATAGCCCTAGGTCAGATGACCCATGACACCAAGTTTCGGTCCGATTCGATTGTTGGCTTGGCCACCAGGTGGCCAAAACCAAAAACAAAAAGTGCAATAACTCCTGAACTAATGACTGGATCATCTCCAAATTTTTATCACAGGTGTATCTAATGAGGATACATGACATTTGTAACGGGTTTTTAGCCCGCTTGGCCGCAAGGCCCAGCAGGGCTTAAGCTGTGGTTGGGGTCATTGAGTGGTGGTCTGTCGTGCGTCAATACGTACGTACGTACGTAAACTTTTGATTTGTTAGCGCTCTAGCGCCTTTATTTTTTGACGAATCTTTTTGGTCTTTGGTGGGTGTACATATGGGCCTACATATGGGCCTCAGATCTAGGTCGAGTTCGATTTTGAGCACGGTTGGATTCCTATTTTGGCCTCCAGGGGGAGTTTTGTGAAAAATTTCAAAGGGCTATATTTTGATAATGGCTTGAACTGTTGTGTTGAAACTTTGTACACATGTACCTCTAGGTTATAGCAACTTACAGACAAAACTTCGGTGAAATCTAATTCTTTACTTAGCCACCAGGGGGCCAAAACCAAAATCATGGAAAGTGCTATTTCTTCCTAACCGAGAGATGGATTTTTGTCAAATTTTTTTCATGGGTATATCTAAAAGGATACCTACGATATAGCACTCGAGTTTTTAATTTGACCTACTTTTCAAGTTCGCAGAGGTCAAAGTTCGCCTGAAATTACGAAATCGGCTCTTTTTGTAATGGTTTGCCACTATCGCTTTGAAACTTTGCACATATCTACCTCTAGACTGTAGTGTAACAACTGGGATGAATTTTCGGTAAAATCTAATTCTTGACTTTGCCAGCACTAGGGGCGCCAAAACCAAAAAAATGTAAAGCGTTATTTCTCCCTTGGCCATCACCATGCTTCAAGCCAAGCGGGCACAGTGCCATTGGCACTATTTTTGATTTGACCTACTTTTCAAGGTCACAGAGGTCAAAGTTCGACAAAAGTGACGAACCTGCCACAGTTTGTCATTATTTCACCAAGCGACTTCATATTTTGCATAAACATGTATTGGAAGGGTACATTAAAAAATACCAAGTTTAGGCCCGATTGGACATCCGGTGTGGCCGCCAGGTGGCGTAACCTGAAAATCAAGTAAGTGCTATTACTCGGGAATGGCTTGACACAGAGTGCTCAAACTTGATATTTACCTCCATCTAGATGACCTTTACATGCATGTCAAATTTCGGCCTGATTTGACTTCAAACATGGCCACCAGGTGCCATAACCCAAAAATCATGAAAGTGCTGTAACTCAGGAACGCCTTAACCCAAAGCGCTCCGATGTGCTCCCTGCAGATGACCTTTATGTCCATGTGAAGTTTCGGTCCGATCGGACGTCCAATATGGCCGCCAGGTGGCATGACCCGAAAATCATCAAAGTGCTGTAACTCAGGAACGACTTGACCCGAACCCGGGGGGTCACTCCCCACACTGGCCATACACCATGTGTGTGGTTTGCTTTTTGAAAAGGCCCCCTCTGGCGGGATCAGCGAGTTCATGATCCCCACCCCCTCCAGCTGGCAGAAAGAATATCTCCCGCCCCCCTCCCGTACGATGAACACAGTCAGCGTGCCATTTTGGTTCCCGAAGCCACCGCTAGGGCTAACCAAAATGTCAGCGCGCCAAGTCCCGCTGCCTTTTCCGCTCTGTCAGCCGCCTCCCGCTGCTGTTGCCGACAGAATATTGCGTTTTGTTGCGGGCAGGGGAAAAGTTATAATTCAGGATGGGCCTTGTGCGAGAGAAATATGCTGGCCCCTAGGCTTATTGTGTGAATGATAGGGAAATGAGGGGCCTCTCTGTGATCGCGTGGGCCCGCCGAAAATCGGCAAAATCACCCCCTATTCCCGCTTTTTTAGGAACGCACATGGGGTAATGTTGAGCCAGGGAGTGACCCCCCCCCCCGGGGACCCAAAGCGCTCCAATGTGCTATGTTGTCCCCTGCAGATGACCTTTATGTGCATGTGAAGTTCTGGCCCGATCGGACATCAAGAAGTTAGGAAGATAACCTTTTGCAAAAATAGTTTTGTATTTAGTAATTCTTACACTATCTCCAATCTTAAATTTTGGTAAACCGAAATCATGCGTTAAAAATACACCGTATAAATTGAACCAAACTGCGCCCTCATTTTCCTCTTTCCTTGCGTCTATAGGTTTCATTCCAATTGAAGAGTGAAATGCCCTGTTGTACCCAGCCACTAAATCTGGTAAAATATCTACCCATTTATCTGTTTCCTTTGCAGTAAAATATTTCCACATTCTGGTTTTCAAAGTTCTGTTAAATCTCTCTACAACTGCAGCTTTTTTATCAGAATATGATGAAAACCATTCTATGTCATTTTTCTCTAAAAGGTCTTTTAAATGTTTGTTGTAAAATTCTTTACCATCATCGAATTGTATTTTTCCTGGTACAGCTACCTTGAAAATAATTTCGAATAATTCTCTTACTTCCTCGCCTCTTTTACTTTTTAACGGTAAAGCCCAAGCATATCTACTAAATAAATCTATAACTGTTAGAATGTAATTATAACCTTTTTCGGCTCGCGATTTCATGTCAACTAAATCTGCTTGCCATTGTTGATCAATGTAAGAAACCATAGTTTTTCTGTAAAGGAACTTTGTAGTA
>NMRB01000757.1:97979-120848 GCA_002633025.1 Notospermus geniculatus | reverse complement strand
TTTTTGTAAGATGCAAGATCCATGTAGACAGGTAGAGAATACATGTATTGTAGCAATCTACATCAGTCCGTCGGTGAGGAAGGTTCGTCGTCTCTCTCCTGAGTGTCTGGAATATCATCTGTGGAACTCTTAAAGGAGTTAGACGCCAAAGTTGTAAACAAGCTGGTTTGTTTACAAACATGGTCAGCAAACTAGTTTTATTCCTTCGTGCAGGTGGCAGCACCAGTAGCGCCCCGTGATCGTTAGACTGGTTCCTGGTCTGATGCAACTCACTCACGATATTCACGTCAGTACATATCACCGACAATAGGTGGCAGCACCGCAGGCTTCGCGTGGATAGAGAACCAGTGAGTGAGTGTTTACAACTTCGACGTCCAGCTCCTTTAAGTTTCAACAATTCTGGCCATCTTTTTGAAACATTCCAAGTAACCATCATGATACAGAATTTTTTTAGCATAATAATACACTGATAATTGTAATAACATATTATTTTGAATACCAATAGATGTAGGACAGTCTGATTATTCATTACATTTTGTAAATTTAGGTTAGAAGTAATGTAAAAATTGATAATCGATTACCGGTAATCCTTCTCATACAGGTCATAGTCATTGCAACTGATAACTCGTGGATTCGTTTCTGTGCTTTCAAATACCAGGGCCTCAAAAGATTTTGGATTTTGGAGATTTTTGTAAAGGAGGAGGGGAGGGTAACCAGGGCCCGGTTTCACAAAGAAAACTTAAGTCAGTAGGCTTAAATCACTATTTTTGGCTAAGCTAAGACACTGACTTGAGCCCATTTCACAAAGCAACTAAAGTCTGACTTAGCTAAGTCAGTAGCAGTGACTTAAGTCATGCAGAAATGGAACTCTTTCGCGAAAGGAGGTGAGAAAGCGAATCACATGACGAGTCACATGATCCAGTCACGCTGAAAGGGTAAATGTCGTCCTTGGTATATACAAAGATTACCCAGGGGCCTTATTTACGAAAGGCACGCAAAGTTTGCGATCACGCAAACAGTAAAATCGGTATTTACGAAGGGCACGCTTCGCAAAAAAATCGCAAATTTAGCGATCACGCAAGAAAATCGCAATCGCAACGCTAAGTTTGCACAATATTTATGAAAGCCACGCAAACTCTGCGTATCGCAAACGGCCACGCAAACAGCCAAAATTTTGCGGGAGGTCTAGAACCACTCGCAAACTTTGCGAGGTATAAAAATCTGTCTTATACACCAAAATGGCGGCAAGAACACTGAGTTCATGATGAAGATTACCATCTACACCAATGATATGTTTGCCATACTTCCAAATTAACAATCACCTGCAAGGTCAGAGGTCAGCTCATGTTGAATTTGTGATATATCGGCAAACATCTCCTATGTTTGATGCGATTGGTTTATGACGGTGTTCAGGCAGATTATGTTGACGTATATTGACGTCGGAAAGAATTAGGTTGAAGGTCAAACCGACTTGGAAATTATGCTGCAAACGAATTTGACCCGAACTTCATCAAGTATGTGGATTTCCCCTGCCGTTTTCGATACAATTTTTTGGTCAAATTAAATTTCATCGTGTGGAGCAATCTTTACGGTCCTTACACACCAAAAACGCGCCTTGAATGCCGCAGAAACGCATTTTTTCGGGGCAAGCACACTGGATCTGCAGAAGTTATTTCGGGCGGCGACGCGTCGGCGAGCGAGCGTCATTTTTTGCCGCTCGTCTTTGCTCTTGATGTGACCCTTTTATTGAAAATCCATTGAACGTTTTTTTCTCGGCGGTGAACGCGCGTCGTTTTTCGCCGTTAAGGCCCCCGGCGCGGTTTAGGTGTGAAGGGGCCTTAAAGCCTTGTTGACACAGGCGGCGCGGTTGGCGGTGCGAATTTTTTCTGTTAAGCCTATACTGTACACACTTGGGGTGCGACGCAATACAGTCAGGCTGTAGGAGACGACGTCGAGCGATTTCTACCACCCCCGATCGCTCTTGGAGTACTTTTCTGCGTCGAATCGCCTATCGCGTCAGTCTTCACCGCGGCAATAATGTTGAAGGACATTTCTGTCACAATTTGAATCAAATGACCACTGCCCCAACCGCGTCCCGCCGTGCTGCGCTTTGTCAAAACTGACACCGCTTGTCGATTTTTTCAACGCACAGCACCGCCAGTGTGAACAATGCTTAAACCACGCGTCGGGAAGCGTTCAACCGATCAGGCAGGCGAAACACGAGGGACCTTGAATTTCCGATCTTAGGATCCAAAATATCCCAGCATCACTGCGGTGTCTGTGCACCTTGCGTTCTTTGCGACAGGTCAACTACATGATGATTCAGTGGATGTTCAGTGTATACGCGCAGCTTTGATGATTTTCAACAGTATTATGTACATGTATAGACAAACCATAGATCCACATGTTAGCGATCACGCAAACTTTAGCGTGATCGCTACTTTAGCGTGATCGGTGCGAGGTCTTGATAAATACCACGCATCGCAAAGTTTGCGTGTCCGCAAAGCCATCGCAACGCAAAATTTTGCGATCTCTTTGTAAATAAGGCCCCTGGATCCCAGTCTTCACTAAAACAATACCCTGGGTGTAGTTTCGGTAGCCGAACATCACCCAGCTTCCACAATCTGTGCCTAGGAATGAGTTCTATTTAGAAATCCAGTGGAATCTCGCGGTCTCGCGCCGCGGTACTTGTTGAGTGTAGCTGTTTATGACATTCTACAGGCTGTCACGCGACCACGGGCGAGACAACCTCGAATCCAGGTGTCGTACTACCATGCTGGGTGATGTTCGGCTACCGAAACTACACCCTGGGTATTGTTTTAGTGAAGATTGAGATCCTGGGTAATCTTTGTACCGGTATATACCAAGGACGACATTTACCCTTTCAGCTCCAGTCACCATGGTCACCAGTGCAAACACTCAAAATGGCAGATTCTCAAGACAAACGCCTAAAACGAAGCCACGTTCATGCATTGCCTACCACTTTGGCCATTGTTTTGGACGGGGAGACTTCGGGTGGATGAACATCAACCTTGTCAACGTCATCATGCATGCACAGTCATGATGTGTGGGCCTAGGCCCATCAAGCCTGCAACAGTGGAATGCGACATCCTAACACGAGATCCTCGCACTGACACTGAAAGAATCATGACGCAGCGCGGCGTGGGTCACACTCACGTCAACAATTCAGCGTAAGTGGGGTCATTAGTGCGTTGAGACTCCTAGGGGGACCCGAGGCCTAGATACACACAAAAATATTCGCGAAGTGGGAGTTGTCTCAAGAGGGCCGCCATATTTAAGTCAACTCCAGCTGACTTAAGCCTCCTAGCTACCCGTCTTAACTTTAAGACACTTTTTTGACTTAAGTTTTTTTGAGAACTGCAGATTTAAGACTAAGTCGGGTAAATTGAGACTTAAGTCAACAAAACTGACTTAAGATTCTTTGTGAAACCGGGCCCACGCCCTTCAGTGTACATTTATTACTCATGTTAGGTTTGGACAAAAGTAGCTGGCATGGCTGGGTACATATGAGATGGAGTAAGGGCTGTAATTTTCTAATCTCCCTGCTACTTTTTAGACCTCTACTATGGTATCAAACTTAGAACTCGGTGCACGTTTTGGCAGATTGGTTAACTATTTCACCGGTAGGACTACTCTTCATTCCACATCCAATTTGCATGAGGTTTATGGCTGATGTCTCCGCAAAGGCTGGGTCAGATTTGACGTACCATACATCAATCGATTTGTCTTTTTGGCCGCTACAGGCATCATTGCTGTTGTTTTCCCTGAAAACATGACATAAAAAAGTTCTTTCACCAATCACAGTTTGTGTTTACAGCCTAAGTGGTGGCCATTTAGAAATGACGCAGTACAGCGCACATGTGTAAACTGCACTGAACATTTTGGCGAAGTGAAGTGAGTTTTGAGAAAGGGATCCGTTATGTTGGCCTTATGCAAAAAATGAAGGTATGTGTAGCAGAAAGATACCGATGAAGGAAGACAAGTCAGTTGACGTATGTTTTATCAAATTGGACGCACCCATTCCGGAGATATCGGCGGAAAACCTTGCGTCAATGAGATGTCGAATAAAGTATAGGTATTGAGATGAGAAGTGCAAGCGATATAGAACGCGTTTATTTGAGGAAAAACCATTGATTTCTCTTTTGTTGAATGGGCTTTTGGGCCGCTCATGTGAACTGGACAACAGATACTACCGATCTCAGCATTAGTCCTAATAGTATTAAGTATTAGTCCTAACGGTAAGATCGGGCAGCAGTCTACGGACACATATCATGTATATATTTTCTACAGCATTGTTGGTGTACCGTAATTGCTCAAAGGCCACAGGCTGTTGCAAGGCTGTTGGAATTTCAGCAATGCCATGGCCTGTATTGTAATTGTCTCTTCCAAGAAGCGGCCATTAATTCAAACAGCAATACAGTGTGTTTACATTTGTTTAAAATCAGTGTTGTGACCCTTTCACCTTGATATCATTCACTGCATTCCTTTAGTATCAGTATGGTGTGACATCCACTAGGCCACATGTATTGCATTTCTTGGTTTACAGGAATGAGATTACAGAAATATAAAAATGAGGATGAGAATGCCTCGTGAAGTTGTAGGATCAGAATCAAAACTCAAATGCAGGCCCGTGTTTAGAGGGGGGACGTTGCCCCCCCAAGACGTCTCTGAAAAACGTGTGTTTCTTGCAGATTTTTGCCGAAAAATGGCTTTTGGGGGGCAAAACTACATTTTTTGCCAAGTGCCCTCCCCAATAAAAAAAGTCAGATACAACCCTGAAATGTGTTGGTCACAAAGCTGCCAGTGGATTAAAACAAAATAGAAAATAGACTTTGGATGTCTTTTGATTGAAACAAAGCGAAATACACAGTTTCAGAATTTCATATTTTCTAAATTAACTGTCCCATAAACGAGGAAATAGAAGATATGCGGCCTTAAGGCCTCCATACACTACATGACAAAAGTCGAAATTAGTCGCTGCTATGGTCAGTTCGACAAGACTTGATCTGGCGACATGTTGAAATACTCCACAAAAGTGTCACAATATTTTAACATTTATGGAACGTTTCCACAAAAAGTATTTTGGAACGGACAATTGTAGCGACTAATTTCCACTTTTGCCGTTCAGTGTATGGAGGCCTTTACATGTATGTGTTGAGTAATACAAGTACATGTAGCATTGAAACAATGACAGTATGTTAGAAGAACTTGTGGGGTGTGCCAGGTAAATTTTGTGTCTTGAACAAATTCAGTGCATCTCTCAGTGTACAAAATGCGGGTATTTGTAAAGAAGAAACAAAACGAAACCAGAAACAAAGTAACGAAGGAACAAAACATATAAAACATAGAAAAACCTGGTAACTCAAATGGCGATGACTGGCTTTTTTGCCCAAGGCTGGGGTTTATCCTACCTCAGGCTGGGTCCTGAGATTCGTATAAATCTGCAATAAAAATGGGGTTAACATCATAGGCACAGGTCTGTAGGCTTTTCAATACCGAATTGCCCGCTCTATCAACCGTTCTCATCGTCCACACGCTCCGTAAGATGGGTGGGGTAGTTCACCAAACCGGGATCAGACCTGGCCAGGCAGATGAGACATCCAGCCAAGAATTGCGTGCAAAAAGTGATGTCAGCAGTATTGATTTTTCTTTGCCGTAATCAGCAACCTCGGCACAGGACACGTCTGATCTGCATACTAGTCGTCGCATTGACGAAACCAGAATAGTCCACCACTCGTAGCGTGAATGAATTCACTGTAGTATCGTGACCTTATTTGGATTTGGGTGTAAATTCTCCTGACCTTACCGCCTCAGCAGCGCATTGATTGGCTGAGACACCACGCATGCTGCCGTTGTAAAAATGGCAAAGTAGACGGCAAGTATACTGGTAGCCCGCTTCTCAGATGCCAGGAAATCGTGTCTTTTACCCTTAAACTTGCAAAATTTTCTCCCACGAGGGGACACCACCCTCGTGCCCCCCCCCAGTCTGGCCTTCAGCCCTCCTTCCGTGGTGATTACAGCCTTCGGCCAGTCTCATGTCTGAAGATTGTTACGGTACCAAGATCCTTCACTAGGTGGATTTGTGGTGTGGGTCTGCAAGAGAGATTTTGGCCATTCGAGAAATGGATTAAGCCATGCCTATATTACCAGTTCATTTTCAGGATTTTTTATGAGGTTCGTAGAGATTGCACAGTTCAGCCATTCCTTACTATATTGGCAACCATTTTAAAACACTCGACTATACCAGCCCATAAATGTGCCCTGGGGCCTTGTTTCTGGTTTCGTTTCTTATTTGTTTGGCAGTCTAGGAAAACCCGGCGGATGTCGCATTTAAGGAAAGTGTTAATGGCCTTGGTGAACCTGCACATTTCAATAGCTGACATATAATACATAACAGCTTAACAGTAGCTAGGCCTAGTAGATCAATGCAGGCAATATGACAGCCCTTGTTGATCATTCAGCGACATGTGCCGGGTTTTCCAAGACTGCCACACATTTTACAAACACCAAAAAAATGCTTGCTTCAACCAGACAACCATGGAAATCTTCCCTCCTTGTTTTAATGCCACAAAAAGTGAAAGAAATGTACCAATGTATTTATTTAGTGATTTCACAGGTTAACCACTTCAATGCGAGTTGCTGTTGCACCATGAGAATATCAAAGGTTCTTAGCACTCGGTCTCTTCGTCCTATATACATGTACATGTACCTGTATTCTTGCTAACACTAACAGATTGGTTTGTAAGGAAGGAAGCCTGCTATTGTTTTCTTTCACCATACTTTCAGCATCTTCTTGTGATAATGTACAGAGATATTTTTTAAAGCCCGGCTATTTTGTAGACTGGTCCCCGGTCTATAAATATAAAATATATAGACCGGTACTGCCTGCGAGTTTCATGGCGTTGATTGGTCCAATTCGAAAACCAACGGACTTGCCACAATCGGTTGGAAAATCAGCCATGTGTCATTCGCTATGGCACGTTTTAAGGATTTTGCATGCATTGGCTTCAAGGACCCATACTCAGTCTTTCGTCTGGCATTGATTATCGCTAAGGCACGCTTTGTAGCAAGCGAAAAGCGATATTTATTCACTGCAATGTTGATATTTACCAGCCGCCGCCATGATTCCTCGTTGCAACTGGTATCCGGTCCTTCATCATGTGGTTGTACGTGTTCTAAGTACAGTCATGACTAGATACTAGTCACTTCCGGCGGCAGCCAGATTTCTGCTGTCCTCAGTAGCCAGGACCGATCCTCCGCTACATCCAGCCCGCCAGCGCCACCAGCGGAGGATCGGGTACCAATCTAGGCTATTTTGATAAATGCGTGAAATCCTTATTCTCTTTCCCTTTTAGATCTTTTGACACAATACTAAATCAAATTATTTGCATTTTTGGATCACAAATTTGTGCATTGAGAAAATTGTAAGATTTTACCCAAAGATTTTTAGCTCACCCGTGAGCTTTTGTCGTGGTGCAGCGTCCGTCAGCGTCGTCGTCGTCCGTCAGCGTCCGTTAGCAGGGCACGTTTCGTTACCGCTGGAGCCATTGATCTGAAACTTGGTACATATATACCCCTAGGTCATATGACCTATGACACCAAGTTTCGGTCCGATCCGATTCTTGGCTTGGCCTCCAGGTGGCCAAAACCAAAAACACAAAAAGTGCAATAACTCCTGAACTAATGACTGGATCATCTCCAAATTTTTATCATAGGTGTATCTAATTAGGATACATAACACATATAACGGGTTTTTGATTTGACCTACTTTTCAAGGTCACAGAGGTCAAAGTTCTACAAAAGTAACGAACCTGCCACAGTTCTTCATTATTTCACCGAGCGTCTTCATATCTTGCATAAAGGTGTATTAGAGGGGTACCTTCAAAATTACCGAGTTTCGGCCTGATCGGACATCCAATATGGCCACCAGGTGGCGTAACCTGAAAATTATCCAAGTGCTATAACTCAGGAACGGCTTGACCCAGAGTGCTCAAACTTGATATTTACCTCCTCCTAGATGACCTTTACAAGCACGTCAAATTTCGGCCTGATTAAACTTCCAATATGGCCGCCAGTTGGCGTAACCCGAATATCATCAAAAGTAACTCGGGAACGACTTGACCCAGAGCACTCAAATGTGCTATGTGGCTCCCTCTAGATGAGCTTTATGTGCATGTAAAGTTTTGGCCGGATTGGACATCCAATATGGTCGCCAGGTGGCATAAACTGAAAATCATTGAAGTCCTGCAACTTGGGAATGACTTGACCAGATTGCTCATAACTGACATGTACCTCTCTCTGTCATCATGGTCATCACACGAGGAGCCCGATACCCAGTGGTTATCCCGTCCGCTTAGCAAGCGGTAGGTCCCGGGTTCGAATCCAGCCCGGGCCATGTGGGATTTCATTCCCGGCTCTTCACGTCCGTCGCATGGGACAGTAAGCCGTGGTGCATTGTACCTTGTGTCTTTGCAAGGGCAAGTAAAATACCCCATCCAAGTGAGGAACATGAGTAGCTTGTGATGGCCTCCTCCGTACTTACCAGGGCCAATAATGCTATAGCATCGGCCCTGACGGAAAAATGAAATACCGGTACAAATACAAATACAAATGGTCATCACACTGTTATGTCCAAACGGTGAGCACATGGTCCATTGACCATTTCATTTAAAAATTTTGTCCGTTGGAAGATACATGTAGGTTCAGTTGCAAAAATGCTATCTGAGGAATTATCAAACTTTGTGAGGCCTAATGTCAGAAGAAACGCTTAAGTTATTCCGGTCAATTTATTATCCAAAATTTTGGGGATTTTACCCAGTGACTTCAAATTTTTTGGCAGCTTATGCGCAAGGGAATTCTGGACTTTTCCCCAGATATCTATCATGTCTATTTTTAGCCCGCTTGGCCCATAGGCCAAAAGGGCTTATGCTGTGCTTGGCGCCTTTAGTGGTGGTCTGTCGTGCGTGCGTGCATGTGTCCGTAAACTTTTTCCTTGTCAGATGGATAGCGCCTTCAGTTTTTGACCGATCATTTTCATATTGCATATGGGTGTGTATGACCACAAAATCTAGGTCAAGTTCGATTTTGGGTGCGATACGATTCCTACTTTGGCCAGTAGGGGGCGTTTTGTGAAAAAATTCAAAGGCCTGTATTTTGCGAATGGCTTGAGCTATCACGATGAAACTTTGTATGCATGTACCTCTAGCTTGTGGTGACTTGCACACGAAGTTTCGGTGCAATCTGATTCTCCACTTTGCCACTAGGGGGCCAAAACGAAAATATCAAATTTTTCCTTGTCAGATGGATAGCGCCTTCAGTTTTTGAAGGATCATTTTCATATTGCATAAAGGTGTGTATGACCAAAAAATCTAGGTCAAGTTCGATTTTGGGTGCGATGCGATTCCTATTTTGGTAGATAGGGGGCGTTTTGTGAAAAACTTAAAAGGGCTATATTTTGATAATCGTTTGAGCTATTGTATTGAACCTTTGTATGTATTTACCTCTAGGTTGTAGTGACTTCCTGACGAAGTATTGGTGAAATCTAATTCTTGACTTTGCCGCCAGGAGGCCAAAACCAAACTCGCAAAATCTGCTATGTACGCTTTGGTCACAGATATTGTCAAAGATGGCTTATATGGGATTCTGATATGGCTTATGCTTTCCACCACTGTGCTAAAAAAGCCAAGCGGGCACAGTGCCTTTGGCACTATTTTTCTTATCTGTCATGTCTATTATCATGTCTGTTATTGCTTGGTATTTGTGCTAGATTTCGTGAGAACCATTCATAAAATAGTGTTATCTGATTTAGAAATAGATCCCATTAAATTAGCCTCATTTCCATGGTGTCAGTACACCCCTCTCGCAGTGTTTTCGTTTGCTCTGTATGCTCCGCTCACAAAACACTGCTTCGAATAGCCGGTATTCTGCCGATTTACCGCCAGATGACACTTTTTCTGTCCAACCAATCGGTGCCCGCCATCAGGCTGCCGCTGAGCAAAATCCTAAAACACTTTCTCCGGTGTGGCAGTAGGGGTGCCATCTGTCGGTAGAATTCCGGCTATTCGAAGCAGTGTTTTGTGAGCGGAGCATAGCGAACGAAAAGACTGCGAGAGGAGTGTATGGTCTCAGATGATGTAAATGAATGAGGAAGTTTGACGGAGCCCCCAAAACATCAGACAACCTTGATAGCTTTGGCATCAAATAGTAAGAGGCAGCGACCAGTGTCTATGAGGGGAAGGTTCCTTATGATAACCAGCACCGCCACTCCAAGATAGTGGCTCTGGTGGACGTCTTGAATTCGGTTTCCGTATCTTGAGAATGCCCCTTGCAATCAACCTGAAATTTATTCTCCCTGGGCCATGCCCATACCGGTCGGGGCATACATAAGGGGCACAGTCCGCGTGAGCTACTGCGAAACTAATGTATTAGGCCAGCCCTGCATACCACGATATATAAATACACACAGTACACCTGGATGACCTAATTTCTGTCCGCAGTGAAGTACACCAGACTGCGGACAAGATTTTGCAGTAGCTCATGCATGCGGTGTGTGTCCCTAATGTAAGTCCACGCTCTGCATTGCTCTTGTTCCTGCATTCACACACCTCGCTACATGAACTCAGCTGTGTATTTTAGTATTTTATGATTGGTTCACACTTCTCATGAACAGTTCACATTTAGTGCGAGCGTTGTATCATCCCACTGTCTTTCGCAATTTTCGATGGATTTTCACCATTTCCAAAGACTTCAGAAATGTACATATCTCTACATTGTAGAATCTGTAGTTTAGTTGATGAGCTAGCAGAAGCCGAGTCAGGAACAAAGGACCAAAATTATCAGAAGCCATTGTAACTTAAGCTGCGTTCACACTACGGTCTTATACCGGTTTGAAACCGACTTGAAAACGATATAACGCCTTAAAGCGTATTAGCCATTCAGACTACATTTGCCTTATAACGGTTTCAAACCGCTCTAGCGAAACCACTTCATGAAGTGGTCTCACACAGCTTTCATATCACTTTCACTGTGACGGTTCGGCCGCAACTTGTGTCTGAACGCCTCAATGCGCAATAACCATATCGATACAGCCACGCACATGCGCAGTATACCGCGATACTGTACTGTTTCACAGGTGACGTACTTTATAACGCATTGGCATTGGTTGTGTGTAAACGGCCCAAAGCGGTTCGAAAGCGGTATGAAAACGCCTTCATTCTGTTAGTGAGAACACCCAAATATTATCAAACCGTTTTCCGGGGACCGTTTCAGGGAAAACGGTTTGAAGTCGCTTTCAGTGTGAACACAGCTTTAGCCTTGGCTTTCTGAAGAGCTGTGAAACTGGACTTAAATCCAGATTTGTGAATTCTCTGGTGCAGTTCATGGAGCCACATTTTGTATTAAAAGAGGACTAGAAAAAAAAACATATTGGCTGGATGCATTCATGATTAGGCAACAATATCACAAAAAAATCAGGCTTTATGCTGCTTTTGTGACTAATGAAGGGTTTCCTGAACTGCTTCTCGTTTGAGGTTATTACATAAAACTGCTCCTTAAATTGCTCCAGAATGTTGACAAACAAGGCGCACGCTGGGCGTGGCGAATAACCAGGTTTTCGAAGTGGCGGCGTGAATAGCACTTTTCCTGTTTTCACATTTAGCCCCCTATTGGCCAAACCTTGAATCAAATGATGCTGAATATCGAAAGGAAACAATGTCTACTCACAAGCAACATGTCCACAAAATTTCACAAGAAAATCTGAAGTCGTTCCCATGTTATAACACTTCGATGATTTTCGGGTAACGCTGCCTGGCAGCCATATTCGATGTGCGATCGGCCCGAAACTTTGTATTTCAGAAGGTATCCCTGTAGTACACATTTATGNATGTCTGGACTGTGGTCCTGTTCAAGCCTCTGCCTTCACAAATAAACTGCATTTTCATTCATATTCCAAGGGCTTCAATGCATTGACACTTTACACAGCACGTATTGTTATATCAGGTTTTACTCTATTTTACTATCAGTATATAGATGGAGCCACTTTCCACAACAATGGCTTGCATCTCTGTTGTACATTGTACATTGTGTATATATCATGATTAAAGAGCTATAGTCAAAGAGATAATCATTTGTCTTTGTTTATATTTCTGGTGTCTTGTCTTCTATCATTCAAAAGATGACACCGAAATAGATGAGTTCAGAAATGTGGATGGATCACGCTTGGTTCGACAGCACCTTTGGTATCAAGCTCAATGATTAAAAATATCATTTGTGACCCACAGAAGCAGGTGCTTGTCACAGTAGAGGAAAGGGTTAACGGCTTTACGACGCAATAGCAAGTGTACATCTCTGCAGGTTTATAACAGTAGCGGACAGCTGATGAAGGTTGAATATTAAATTGACCAATAATGATCACTTGCAACAAGCGCCTATACTTTTGCCAGAGCGTCTCGCACATATTCCAAGGAATAGTGTCAAAATCAGCGTATATTCTCTCAATGGATCAAGAAAATGATTCTATAGGCCCTAACATCATAGTGTTACTTCTTGCCTAATTATTAATTAGAGGTATCAATACCGTGCTCCTTTAAAAGGAGCACGGTACCTCTAATGTGTTATTTGACTGCCGACGTAGAGGGAGCCACCTAGCGGCAGCAACAAGAACTACTAAAATGCATTACAAAATGTATGTAGTGAATCGGGTAAATTCGCCGACAACGTAGTTAGTGCCTCAGGGGTTGGAGAGTGGCGGCTGTCAAGAAAAAGTTGTGGCAATACCGTGGCCCTTTAAGGTTGAATCTGTGAGGAGAATACTTATTTGTGTACCGGTAGGCCTACCGGTACTTCTAATTTAATCCTCCCGGTTTATAGTCCTCAAACCGCAAACTAACCACACGTAAAAATTGTTTTTGCCATATATGGTCATCACGCTTCATGAGAACGACGTGCGCACAAAGCACTAGGTTCAAACAGTCATGAGCCATAGTTGGCACTGCAATGACCAAATTCAATCTCGCTCGGCATACACCATTGACACTTTGACATTCAGCCACGAACCCAACTGCCTCAATTCATGTAGAATTCATCCTGAGAATCTCAGGTCATTTACAGTCTTGCCCTTCCTTGTGCGAGGAGGGGAGCGGTTGTGAGGATGTGTTGAATTTAACTGAGTCACAACAGGCCTTGGTGCACTTCGCCTTCGGTACTGGGAAACAAACGGAGAAGCAAAGAATGAATCGTCAGATAATTTTTTATTTGGACGGATTGTGAGGAACCCCACAAGAGATATCCTTGAATACACAATAACATTGATAAATGAGTATTTATACGATCTAAAACATGAAAACTTCAGTACTTAGACTGCATACTGATACAGTTACCAGTAGTACTCCTAGATTACATGATTTGATTTTCTCTCAACAAAATGCCTAGTTTGTACTAACGAGTCGTTAGAAATGTAAAGCCAAACAGAATTTGTAATATCACACACAGGGTTACGGTACTGGTCTTTCACAGAATTCAGTCAGCATGTGTTCAAGTCATCTGTGGTGAGATGAACATCATATCCAAAATAGGACCATGGGAAACCACAGGCACGGATCCAGAGGGGGGCGGAAGGGACGTACGCCCCCCCCTATTTTTGGCAGAGCAATGATTTTTTTTGGAAGAAAAATTCAATCACATAAAAAATCCGAGTATTTTGTTCTCAGATGCCAGGAAAATGCATCTAAAAGCACTTAATTGTCAAATTTTCCTGGGGGAGGGCCCCCAGACCCCCCGTTTCGGCTTCCTGCTTTCGTTGTCTGCCGACTCCGTCGACCCCCGCCCCCCCTTTCTGTCAACCCTGGATCCGTGCCTGAACCACTTAATTTGCATATTCATTGTGGCAGTCATTTCACCCCTGAATGTACAGCTAACCCAAAAACGGCTGGATTTATAATAAATGTGTAACAGGCACATAGAAATATGGTATCAAACTTTCTAACAGGCGTAAGGCCTATTACAATTATATTAGGACATCATTGCAAGGAATTATTATGTCATCGAAATCATTGTTGTGTTGGCCCACGCCACTGTTGGCGCCGATGGCTGGTTCACGTCATTGTTGACTTGTAACCTGCATCCGTAAAAGCGTCTCTGTTGCAAATTGGGGATGGTGATAATTCACCACAGGCCACAACGATCCAACTTTCAGAAAAGTCATGTTCCAAAAATATATTCTGCCGGCAACAGCCGCTGGGGCGTTTTGAATTTTGCGAACTCACTTCAGTGATCATTGGACGCCGATGGACGCAACAACTGAGCTTTGTACAGGAGAATGGGATGTGGTGTAGGCATACAGCTAACTTTTGAACAGTTGGATTTACACCCCATAAATGTATTACCAACAGATAGAAATATGGTGCCTTGGAACCAGACAAACATATTCTCAATTGTTTTCAGTTGTTATGTACATGTAATAAGCGATGATGTTTTTTATATAAATTAACACAAAAATGGGTCAAAATGTTTAAAATGTCATTTTCAATTTTGTGACTGCTGAAAACTTCCAAAGAACAGGCTTATTTGATTCCGAGGTCCTATGTTTCTATCTGTTGGTAATGCATTTATGGAGTGTAAATCCAACTGTTTAAAAGTTAGCTGTAGGCCTACATCGTCCCCATTCTCCTATGGAAGCGTGACGTCATACGGAACCAGTTTTTCCGGGTGAAAAATACTATTTTATTTTGGTTATTTTAGCTAGTTTCCCGTTGTCCGATTTTGGATATGTTGTTGATGAAGATGTCATAAAAAAAACCTTCTGTTGCAATTAGCCCCCGGTTATCCATAGATTTACTGGACTAATAGATTACACTCCAGAGCGTGATCTATGTCTTGGAAGGCCAACTCAGTGTACCGGTGCTGAGGCTTTCACTCGGAGTTTTCAGGACTGTTATTAAGAAATGTTGAATCACTGAGAACTGAGCGTGAAGAAACAATATGGAAAAATCAATTTCCAGCAGGATGAAATTGGAGTGCCCGAAGAAAACTTGCGTTGTCAAAGAAAGGCACCCTCTATCACGTGAAGAATGGATCCGACCCAGGACTGATCTGGAGTCTCAGAGGTGACAGGCAGAGTGAGTCATATTTTACATTTGACAGCTGGAACCCTGATGAAAGACCAGTTTCCTCACAAATGCTACCCTTACCCCAAAATAACCAAAACACTCAAAACAAAATGTACAATACTAGAATATTATCACAAATTAAATGTATCACAAGCAAGTATGTATTCAGTTTATCACAGTGTCTAACAATAAAGACGAAAAGTACGACGTTGGGCCTACATTTCAGCACATTTCTGAACCTCCTACCCACTTTTCTTTTGCAATGCTCAGTATTCTTGCAGATTTGATGTCTAGCATAGGCATGGGGCAGGGTGAACAGCTGTTTTTCTCGGTAAATTTTTTGTCTCTCAGAAGCCAGGAAATCACATCTAACGGATTTTTATTCTAACGTTTATGGGGGAGGCCCCCAAACACCCTGCCGTAGCATGCCATTTTGGTTGCACCCTCAATCTGGTGTAATTCAACCTCCTCTACAAATCCTGGGTACGCTATGTCTACTCTAGCATTTCAGACAACTTCAGAGTTAACACTGACATTGCATGTATGTACACAGAAAATACTGAAAGTGACATCATGAAATACACTTCAAGAACTATAATGGTTTAGAAGTATGCGTCAGTGAAAATATCAAGAAAATGGTTTTCGTGGAAAACGGTTTCCACTCCACCTGGAAACGTGAATAATGTACATGTGTATACATTTATATACATATTTGAAATCAGGTGTCAGGCGTGGATCCACGATTCAGGCCCAGAGCCCTGATACCCGAGTGGTCATCACATCCGCTCAGAAAGCAGCAGGTCCCGGTTTCGAATCTAGCCCGGGCCATATGGGATTTTGTTCCCGGCTCTTCAGTCCATCGCATCGGACAGTAAGCCTTGGTGCCTTGTACCTTGTTTCTTTGCAAGGGCAAGTATAAGACCCCATCCAAGTGAGGAACATGAGTAGCTTGAGATGGCCTCATCCGTACTCACCAGGGCCAATGTTATGGCGTCGGCCCTGACGGAAAAATCAAATACAAACACAAATCCAAGATTTTTGGCACTCAGAGGAGGGCGAGGAGTGCCGAAGGCGGTCGTGGATGGTCCCACAAAATTTTGAAATCTAGAAGGCCATAGACGCAATTTCCTGGCATCTCAGTATCAAAAGAGAAGCTTTATTTTTACTTTTTTTCCTTATTGTCACAAATTATTGAAAAAAAAATTGGTGGTGGAGAGCAGGGAGGTCACAACCCCAAGCCCCCCTCTGGATCCGTGCCTGGGTGTCTTACACAGTGGAAATAAGTATATCATATGCTGGGGAGGGAATATTTAAAATCGAATTAGGTGTATCATATGAGCAGGAGATCAAAGGCGAGTAAAGTGAGTAATAATATACTTTGATTAAATATGAGTTGGGCCTTTGGGCTAATATGAAGGGAGTTCAGATGACAACTGACGTATATGTCACATGGTCAGAGAGGGGACTAGTAAAATTCTACAACAGTCACAGTAGTCATGGTACTGGTGGTGGTTATTGGACTTCTGATTGGACCTAATTTGCGAAAGATGGAAACAACACACTCTAGTTTTGACTAGAAAGCTGTAGAACATGTATAAAATCAAAGTATACAAGCTACATCTTATACAATACAACACAATACAGTTATTATTAACGCCACATTGTATCAACGAGTAGGTCTATCAAAATAACAAAAGAGGGCAAAAACCTTCGTCATATACATGTATCATGATCATGGCATGGTAAAATTTACATTTTGATATTTACTTAAAGGGCCACTGTATGCATGAGGTTTTCTATCTCGTGGTGGCTGACTTAACCTTTGACCCTTAGGCAACCTGGTTTATAGGTTCTACAGACGTGATCAATGTACACCATATACCACCAATCGACGTCATCTTCGGAGGTACTCGGCTACATTCGGGCGGCCATCGTAACCTACCTCGACTGTATATAGGAGCCTCGGCGTAGTAATCATCTCACAAATCACGAGATAATTCAGTGATTCGCCGCAGTGAGTGGGTCGTCTGTGACATTGACCGTAACCTTCCGCACTTGATGATGTAGTGCAGACCAATGCCGATACTTTTTCACGTATAAATGGGTTCTTTGCGCATTATATCGGTGGGATAATTTTATCTATTGTAGAATGTGAAGTTATTCAGTGGATTAAGGCACATTCTAGGCAGTGATAACACCGAGGATGGACAACGTTACAATGTCGAAACAAAATGGCCGACCAGCCTTCACTTCCACCACTTGAGAAGTTCAACCTGCTGCTAGCAACACTCACAATCCCTAATTGGTAACTTTGATCATTCAGATCGATAGATTTGAACGGTCTTGTCGAGCATGACCGAAGAAGTAGATCCCGGAGCAATATGGCGCTGTCCGATATACGTCAGAGTTACGATGTTGGCACGAATCGTTCTCTGACGTTCAGATTGCATATACCACAGCACTAATTCATGGTGGCGAGGTTGATCATGATCTTCTGTCAATGCATGCTCGACAAGACTGTTCAAATCTATATATATGAATGATCTAAGTTACCAATTAGGCATTGAGAGTGTTGCTACACATAACAGAACGAGTTGAAGTATGGTACCTTACTTGATAAAGGGTTAGTCACACTATAACAGTGCGTTGAACTTCTCAAGTGATGACAAGGATGGCAGCCATTTTTGTCAGCTAAGGTTTCAGTATAGTATCAGTTCGACCAAGGTGTTACCACTGGCTATATATAGGTTGGACAGGACACCAGCAGGGCCGTATTTAACTTTTTGGTCCAGGGGGGGCAGAAGCCTCTCAGGGGGGGCAGAAGACATCTTTTTGCCGTTTTTTGCCCAAAATCTGCATGAAAATCACATTTTTTGGTTGGCTCAGGGGGGGCAACTGCCCCCCTCGCCCCCCCTTTAAATACGGCCCTGACCAGTCTTATCAAGGTAGGGAGGGAGACTGAGTCACCTCATGCATACTGTGGGACTTTAAAGGGTTCAATAGATGGGTATATAATATCAAGTCATCCCTACATGGCAACTTTCTCAAGGGCTTCAACCTCCTTCCTCATCAACCACATATCATACGCCGACATCTCCTGATCGGCGTACGATTTGAGAAGATTTCGGATACGACTGGTCACGTCCTGTTCTTCATCTGCAGACGGTAATTTCTGTCCAGCGGCCGCTGCAGCCTTCGCTTTTTCTGCAGCCTCCTTCTGTGCCACCCAGGTGTCGTATGACTTCTTTTTTGCACTGTCAGCTCGTTTTCTGAAGAAGAGAAATTCATCTATCAACAACTTGTGTAAAATATTGCAGTGATGATTCCAATTCACCATTTACTCCATTCACCATTCACATTTACCGTTAAATCTCGCCTTTCACAACTTTTTGTTTGTTTTTGAGCGTAAAATCATAAATATATTTCAGTTACAAGAATATTTATCAAGATAGATATAAAAATAGATAACATTAATGTTTTGGTATACACGGTGCTGCCACCTGTCCGAGGAAAAATAACTATTATAATCAACCATGTAAATAAACAAACCGTAATGTTTACAATTCGAACTATAGTACGTTTGAGTCATCTGGAGCTCGATGGGCGTATGTCAATCAAACCCTTAGTAACCCAGACCACAATGAACAACTCGGCCAATGAAGATACCAACTCGGCCAAGGAATTTAGCAACTCGGTCAGCGGGTAATTTCAATATAATTAGGCCTATGTATTAAAATATCGACCTTTTACATTTATTGAAAATTAAATGTTATATTTTTGTGTCAGGCCTATTTGTGGCCCGGCGAGTGCGTCTGACAGAACGGCATGGATGACGTCGTGGAATGGAAGTCACATGGCACACAGTGTTGTGACGCCGTCACGTCATGCTGACGGGAGGACCATGGCGGAGTTTTGGAAAAGTCATTTGCACTTTCTTGGAACTTTGCCGGTTCCGTACGCGTCTGTGTGTACATTACACGCTATACTTCTTGTATGTTCGTGAACTATAGGCAATTGTGAATATGACGGTGATGTGTATGTGGGATGCATACACTTAGTTTACTTGCAATCCGTGTTTGAGTAAAAAATACCCTGGAAAAACTTTGTAAACATAGGTACACTTTCAACCGAACATGTCTATAGGCCTATTGCGGATTTGAGTGACGATAAATGGCACGAAAATTTCTTTGATGACTGTCGGTACGATATATTAAAATGGTGCCCGTCGTGTCGGGCGCCAGAGCGATGTTTTTCGACTTGTCATGCTTCTGCATGTTCATGTGGCATTTGCAAGAATAATCTTGTCTTCAGGTGCTGTATCCAATCCTCGGTATACTTTTGTAGATCGAACTATACCCAGGGTATAGTTTCGTGGGACGACATTGAACCTGGGTATATTTCTGTTATACCCAGGACGACATTATCGGATTCGGCGGCAGTATAGAACTTCGGTATTGTCCGGCTTAAGCCTGCAGCACACGTCACCACTTTCATTGCTCATACAGGCAATTTTCGTGGTTGCCACGAAAATGGCCAAGTGTGCTGTGGCCGGCAACGACCACTCACCATGGAAATTCTGTGGTGACCACGAGTTGCCACAAGTTGCTGAAAATCAAACCGGTTTGATTTCTCACCACAAAAATTGCTCGTAGTTGCCAGTTGTCAGCAGCACACAAGACCACTGAGTGGAGACGTCTGCTGTAAACCGGCAACCACCACAAAAATAGTGCCAATGGCACTGTGCCCGCTTGGCTTGAAGCAGTTTGGCCCCCTAGTGGCAAAGTCAAGAATAAGATTTTGCCAAAAATTTATCTGTTGTTGTTACAGCCTAGAGGTACATGTAGATACGTGCAAAGTTTCAAAGCAATAGATCAAACCATTACAAAAAGAGCCAATTTCGTAATTTCAGGGGAACTTTGACCTCTGTGAACTTGAAAAATAGGTCAAATTAAAAACTCGAGTACTATATCTTATGTATCCCTATTAGATATACCCATGATAAAAATTTGACAAAGATCCGTCTCTTGGGAAGGGAGAAACAGTACTTTCAGTGATTTTGGTTTTGGCCCCCTAGTGGCAAAGTCAAGAATCAGACTTCATGAAAATTTTGTCTGTAGGTTGCTATAACCTAGAGGTACATGTTTACAAAGTTTCAACATGATAGTTCAAACCATTATCAAAATATAGCCCTTTGAAATTTTTCACAAAACGCCCCCTGGAGGCCAAAATAGGAATCCAACTGTGGTCAAAATCGAACTCGATCTAGATCTTAGGCCCATATATACACCTACCAAAGATAAAAAAGATTCGTCAAAAAATAAAGGCGCTAGAGCGCTAACGAACCAAAAGTTTACGGACGTACCGCCGTACGGACCGCCGTACGGACTGACGCACGACAGACCACCACTCAATGACCCCAACCACAGCATAAGCCCTGCTGGGCCTTGCGGCCAAGCGGGCTAAAAAATGCCGACCACGAAAATTGCCTGTACGAGCAACGAAAGTGGTGACGTGTGCTGCTAGCTTTTGGATGAGTTCATACAGTACATGCTTATTTACAGTGTTTTCTTGAAAGCCAAGTTCTGGCATTGCCTGAGCAACAGTACGATGGCGCCCTTTTCCGATGCACCTTCAGTATGCAATTTCACTTGAAAACAACGTCATCATGTCACTTGTGACGAAAATCCATCGCAATCAGCGTAATGATGCACTGTCCCGCTATAACGAGATTCACCGGTTGTTAATTTCAAATTACCAAGGAATTCAGGGAGCTGCTCATACAGAACCGACTGGACCCTCTCACGTCATTTGACTTGAGAGGTCAAACCAAGAATCAAACCACAACCTCTCGGATTTGAGTCTGATGGTCTTACCACTGTGTGCAGCATTATACTTCATATCAGGAAGGTCAAAATGTTCATGCCGAGGGCAATTTTTGACAGTATTGACAGTAAGGTGAAATGTGACTACAGTCGGAACATGTGTGGTAAAATATATTGAAAACATGAAAACCGTGCTCAGGAAAAAATGGTGACATGCAAGAGAGGCAGCTGAGAGTAATACCTTTATGTTTCTGAATGAACTAATATTGTGCAACACAGACATTACGTCACTGCCCAAAGACATTACGTCACTGCCCAAAGAAATTACGTCACTGCCCAAAGACTATGTCACTGCCCAAAGACTATGTCACTGCCCAAAAATATTACGTCGCACCCCACAGACAAGTCACTGCCCACAGACATTACATAACATCACTGCCCAAGACATTACATTACCGGCCACAGACATTAAAGCCTTGGTTACACCTGTCTGAAAAAGCCTGGACTTATTTAGACATGGCATGTAAATGCAAGAAGCCCGTGCTGAGCGCGGACTTTTATGTAGTGTAAACAAGGTTAATGTCACTGCCCACAGACATTACGTCATTGGCCAAAGACATTTGACGTCACTGCCCACAGACATTAAATCACTACCCAAAGATGTTACGTCACCGGCCACAGACATTGACATTAAAGGGCCTCTAGAGGCAGCTCGCCATTAGGCTACTATCAGTACCGGTTCTTCAGCTAGGCGCCGCCACTTTAACGTTAATCACCATTACGAGGTATTGAACCTGGGTTTTCCCCGGGGTTTTCCCCAGCCATGCTGGGCTGCCTCTAGAGGCCCTTTAAGTCACTGCCCAAAGACATTATGTCACTACCCACAGGCATTAAGTAACAGCCCAAAGACATTACGTCACTACCCACAGGCATTAAGTCACTGCCCAAAGACATACATCACCAGCCACAGACATTATGTCACTGCCCACAGACATTAAGTCACTCCCACAGACATAGCTGCGCTTCCATTACAGCTTTTATACCCGGTCTTATTAGTACCGGTGTCTATCCATGTACAAATAAGATCAGATATTTCACGGCTTGCGCTTCCACTACAGGATTTCAGGTTAGTAGGTTCGGCTACAGATGGTGATACATGGAGTGAACCACGTATATTGTTCTGGAACTTTTGTGCAATGTCGCAAGCGATCTTTGCCACCTGTTGCTGAATACTGTACTCGCGCCCCAATACCGTCCTGGGCGGGAAATCAGAGTAGGTGGTAGATTGACTGTGTCATGTGGGCCGAGCTTAGTAAGGTCGAAATAGCCGTCAAGCGAATAGGCCCTATTGGTATGCAACAGCAATTAGCATGTCAAAACTTCGCGGCGCTGTGGTGATTCACAGACTACAGCAAGTCATGGTCAGATCATCTTACAATGAGGCCTATTCAGAAATCATCGTTGTCAATACTATCGTCGGTGTAGGCCCTGTGTGTTTCGTGGGGTATAGCGCAGTGCTCTCACCGCACACAGTAAGATGATCAGACCATGACTTGCTGCAGTCCATGAATCAAAACAGCGACGCGAAGTTTTGACATGCTAATTGCTGTTGCATACCAATAGGGCCAATTCGCTTGACGGCAATTTCTATACAATACCGACCGTACTAAGCTCGGCCCACATGACAATCTAACACCTACTCTGATTTCCCGCCCAGGACGGTATTGGGGCACGAGTACAGTATAATACTACAAATAGACCCGGACTTATTGCCATTCCACTGGAGAAAACACCGTTGCTGATCCGCATCTAATTTAGATTCGGAGTATACTGGGCTATGCTATCCGAGCTTATTAGATCCGGACTTATTGAGAACCGGACTTATTAAACACGGACATCCTGTAATAGTAATGGAAGCAGAA
>NMRB01000757.1:52562-90416 GCA_002633025.1 Notospermus geniculatus | reverse complement strand
GACAGGACAGAGCACTGCTGTTGCTATCTATTGAGAGAGGAGAGAAGTACCTCCTCACCCATGGAGCCATGACAGCTAGATGGAAGAGGTGTGACAAATAGGCATTAAAAACCGATTTTAACCCCAAAAAGTAATGCCAGACTTTAATGCAGCCTCCCTACTGCAATGGTATTAGGTCAGTAGGCCTACTGCGCAGTATTTTCTCAGTTGGTACTTAAGTGACCTATAATATATGTACCATGTACTGTAGGCCTAGTTTCTGCACCAAGCTAGTGCATCAGTAGCTCAACAATACCCTATGCACAATTTACCCCAAGGGGTGGGCAAGTTGTGCCAAAGGACAATTTTTTTTCAGCATCCATCTGCCACGAAATGTCAATCAGTGAACTGAATATCTCTCACCCACAGCACAACCAACTACCGGTACCTGCAGCATAATCCTGTACCACTGATTGAATGCTCTGTCCAGCCTTAAAGCAGCATTTCCCAGATATACCTTACTATGCTCAACTTACCCCACTCTCCCCTACAATACATGTAATTATCGAAGTTACGGGCGGTTAAGAGTGTTCCAGGTTTTTTTCTAATTCAGTAGGTTTTTCTCGGCATGTCATTTTAAAGGCCAATTTACATGATACGATTTTCGCATCCGACTGTCGGATCCGACATAATCATCCAAATTGGTTTGTTTACGACAAAATTTTTTGGCTCTGCAGTTTGCGACGTCAGATGCACAAGATGGATGTTCTATTTTTTTCCGATGTTAGACGAAGGACGCATGAATCGACCAATCAGTGGCTGCATTGGAGGTGACGTACTTGGCGCGCTTGATGAAGAATGAGTCTCTCTGTATTGACGGAAGAATAAATCAGACCGTCTATACAGAATTTCTGTTCAGACAGAATCCTCGACAAGATCGTGTCTGTCCGAATCGCACCTGATGTATATTGGCCTTTATGCATTGTATTTTTTTTCATTGTAGCAAAACTGGACTACTGGTATATGTGTTAACTAAAGGGCTCCGCACACTAGCGATTTTTCGAGCGATTTTCTGGGCGATCGGCCTTGCAACCAGGCAACTTGACCACCAGCCATTGACAGCGTACTGGAGACCTGGGAGGTGACCAAGGGCATGTTTGTTGCCATGGCAGTGGAGGAATTTGGCTGAAACGATGAGAGAAATTTACAAGTTAACCATGACAGCTGGCTACATCATGCAGAATCCAAATTCTTTAAGCAGCAGCAATGTCTGCATTTTTTCTCATACGCAGGTGATTTTGAGAAGTTATGCACAAGAAAGATAGTTCACATTTTTCAGCATAGTTCTGTCAGAATGTTTTCAACATGCACGATTTTCTCTTCATTTGGCACGGAGAATAGAATCACTGAAAACTATGGCATTGAAGGAAAAGCCAGATGTTAATGCGACACTGGGGACAAACCCAAAACGAGGGGAAAGAGGGGTCCAGTAACCCGCATAGAAACTTCACTGTAATTTCAAAGTCTTTGATGTGTTTTCCAGTTTTCCAGCCAAGTGAACAGATATTGAGCTTGCTTGGAGAAACCATAACCATTAGAAAAATCATCATGCACTTTGGATGCAAGTCCATCCTACATACCGAAATGCCAACACCACACAAAACTCAAGTAATTTCACCAACCACCCGGAAGCTGTTCTTGGTATACAGCACCCCTACACCACTTCAACTCAACTGCATTTTGAAGATGGCAATATGGAATGAAATATGATGGGATTGGATGTCAGGTTGCCCAATGTTTATCCATTATTCAAGAGGGAGGATAAGGGGTGTCCAGGCCAAGGGGTTTTATAGTATCTCTGCAGCTGAACAAACTGAAAGCACATTATTTTTTGGATATAAACTAACGGTAAATAAACATTTTTTTATGGTTGCGGTGATTATTACCTGTGGAATATTAACCCCTTGTTGGAATGGCTGTCCCACTGGTTGCTGCAGATGGCCTTGTGGCTGAGGAATTTGCTGGGGTTGGGGCTGGGACTGGGGCGGTTGGGGTTGGGGCGCTCCCGCAACTGCTGCAGCAGCAACAGCAGCCGCGGCTTGTTGTTGTTGTTGTAGCTGTTGTTGCATCGACGTAACCTAGAAATCACAAGGGAAGGTAAAATAACGTAACAAAAAGGTCAGACAGAAATTCTAGTGAAGGATTCCACCATTTGAGGAGAATTTAATCTGGGAAGCATGCACATGCAATACTGTCTTTCAATCGAGCCTTCTTCCTTGAACAGGAGGTCATGGAGATCACTTATGGAGGTCCAGCAAAGAATGATGAAGATAGTATAGACCGTTCTCAAATTGACATATAGATAAACGACAAAGATCTGCGCACTTCCACCGAACTCGCAACCACAACCTCGGTCTGAAACTAAATGACGTAACGCAAACAATCCCATGACAGTGACGTCGGAGACGTTGCGTCAGAGTCGACCATTGCTGAATCATGGATGCCGTCACGTCAGCCGGTTTCAGATCGAGGTTCTGGTTGAGATTTTGGTGGAAGTCAGGGTTTTCAAAAGTTTCAGGAGTAGGGGGCTACCAGTGGGAAAGTAGGAGGCTACTTGTTTGGGCGAAGTCTGAGCGCCAAAGGCGCGAGTTGCTGATCCGACGGGGGTCTGGCCCTGAAATCGAAACTTTCCTGGCGGGAAAGGACCCCCAGTGGGAAAGGGGTGTTAACTAAGACAATCAGTCTATTTTTAGTTTTATATATGCGCGCATGCGCAGTGGAGTATGTGCAGTGGAGTTTTTGGATGCACGTGTATTCACAGGCGATTATCGCCTGCGACGTCGTAGTCGACAGTCGCCTCGCTGGTCGCCTCAATTTAGTCGCTAGTGTGCGGAGCCCTTAAGACAAGAGTTTATTTTTAGTTTACAATATATGCGCGCATGCGCAGTGGAGTTTTTCACCGGAAAAGGAGTTTGGACGCACGTGTGATTTTGTGGAGTTGAGCGGAGTACGCATAGTGTTTGATGGGTCATCAACATACGATTGTTTTAGTTGTTTGTGTTCTTGTTACGAGGTCCAGAGGAGCTAAATGTGTATTTGTGAACTGTGGCGACGAGAGGAGAGGAAACACTGCACTCAGGCCGGCCTGGAGTTGGAGCTTGGAACGGTACGAGATCGATTGACAGGACACGATTCACGAATGGTGAATGCACATGGTGATGTACGGGAGTGCATAGACAGGTAAGCGCGGGACAATCAGACTGTCAGTATCGATAGTGTTTTCGGTGTTTGGCGAATGTTTTCATGGTAGCAGACCAACGGATGGGATCTACGGAGAAATAGACATAGTTTTCGAGCCTTTTTTTCGGGAAAATTCATAGGTCCAGTACAAGTGTGGTAGACATTGACAGTGATTGAATAAGCCTAGGACAGATTTTCAAGATGGCGACCAGCGGCACAGGCTACAAGAATCCACCTGTTTTGGAAGAAAATGCGGACTATGAAAGTTGGAAAAATGAAATAGAGATTTGGCCTCTGGTTACTGAATTAGACAAAAAGAAACAGGCACTAGCTGTTACCTTGTGCCTCAAAGGGCGAGCGAGAGCAAAAGCTTTAGAGTTGAAAGCAGACATTCTTAATTCAGATGATGGTATGACCAGTCTTTTGGAGGCTTTAGATTCGGTGTTTGAAAGAGACAAGGTTGACATAGCAAATAGTGCTTACTCAAGTTTCGACAGTTATCGTAGACAAGATCAATCTATGGCAGAATATATCATTGAATTTGAAAGAAGGTATAATCGCTGCAAGAAGCACAAGATGGAATTGCCGGATGCAATTTTATCTTTTAAGATGTTGGATAATGCAGGCCTCACTCCAAAGGACAGACAGTTGGCCCTGACAGCTGCGTCAGACTTTGTCTTCATGACCATGAAGTCCGCTCTCAAAAGAATTTTTGGTGAAGACAAGGGGCAAGGTACTGCTGGCGCAGGCGGAAGTATAGTCGTGGTTCAAGCAGTGGAATTACCATCAAATCGGAGGCTGCTTATGCAGGGCAATGGTCGAGGTAATAGTCGTAGAGGGCATGCACAAAGAGGTTATGTGCAAAAGGGTACCAATCCACTTGATAGATTCGGGAAGCGATCCAGGTGTGCGGTGTGTGGCTCAACATATCATTGGGCAAAGGACTGCGAGCACAAAGATGAATCTGTGAAAGCTGTGGCAGAAGTCGAGGGAAGCCAACGGAAAATAGATGAGTGTAACATCCCTTTGTGGACGGAAGAGATGCCTGACCCAAACTTCATGACTGAAGCCTGTGGATCAGCAGTGCTGGATACAGCATGTACGAGAACAGTCTGTGGTGAGAGATGGTTGAGTGATTATTTATTTAGATGAAAAAGGCCAAGTGATAGAGCTTCCTAGTGAAAGGAGTTTTAAGTTCGGAGATGGTGCCCAAGTTAAGTCTAACAAGAGTATAATTTTCCCAGCAAGGATTGGGGAGGTCAAGTGCAATATCCAGTCAGAGGTTGTGGAGGCCGACATTCCACTTCTGCTGAGTAAGGAATCATTGAAACGTGCAGGTGCGGTCTTAGATATGACCAAGGATGAGGCGGTGATGTTCAGTAAGGCTGTCAGATTGAAGCATACTTCTACAGGATATTATTGTATCAACTTGTTTGGTCACAAATCTATGCATGAGATTTCATCTGAGGAAGTGTTGTTGCTGGACTCCAGTGTACCAGAGAGCAAAGTGGACCAGAGAAAGTTGTTGGTCAAGTTGCACAGGCAGTTTGGACATGCGGATATGGAGAAGTTGAAAAAGCTCATGGTTAATGCTGGTCTCAACAAGGCAGAACTCTTTAGCCTTCTTGATCAGATTGTCCGGAATTGTGAGATTTGTTTGAAGTTTAAGAGGTCACCACCTAGGCCAGCTGTTGCTTTGCCGCTTGCAGTAGAATTCAATGAAACAGTTGCAGTGGACTTGCATGAATTGGAGCACTCTACATGGATCCTGCACATGATTGATCAGTTTACCAGGTACAGTGCTGGGTCCATAATGAGGCAGAAGAAGGGATCGGTGTTTGTGGACAGTTTTGTAAAACATTGGATTGGCATTTTTGGTGCCCCGAAGAATCTCTTGAGTGACAACGGAGGGGAATTTGATAATGCGGAGACTAGGCAAATGGGAGAGCATTTCGGCATCAACATCAAGACTACGGCGGCTTTTTCTCCATGGAGCAATGGAACATGTAAACGGCACAATTGGACTTTGGGTGAGATGGTAAAGAAGGTGAAGATCGATAGAGAGTGTGATTGGGAAACAGCTCTGCACTGGGCTCTGATGGCTAAGAACAGTCTCAGTAATGTACATGGATACAGTGCGCATCAACTCGTTTTTGGGACCAACCCAAATTTACCAGTGTTCGATTTTGGCGGTCGTCCCGTCGCCCGAGACGACCTGAATTCCCAACGGACGACTGTACCTTTACCAACAGCTTGCCCGGCGGACAAGTGCATTTTATCAGCCAAAGGCTGTCATTGATTAAGCGGACGACTAACTAAATCACACATCATCAACTGTGTAAGCGCCCAATTTCATTGCCAGTAGTCCTCTAATAAAACTTTTACCAAAGTTCACTCAAATGAAATGGTCCATGGACCATGTGCTCACCCTTTTGGACATACATGTAACAGTGTAATGAGGGAGGAACATGTCAGTTATGAGCAATCTGGGTCAAGTTATTCCCAAGTTGCAGGACTGCAATGATTGTTGGGTTTAACTTATGCCACCTGGTGGCCATATTGGATGTCTGGTTGGGCCAAAACTTCACATGCACATAAAGGTCATCTAGAGGGAGCCACATAGCACATTTGAGCGCTCTGGGTCAAGTCGTTCCTGAGTTCTAGCACATTCGATGATTTTCGGGTTACGCCACCTGGCGGCGATATTGGAAGTTTAATCAGGCCGAAATTTGACGTACTTGTAAAGGCTACAAAGATACGTACTTGTTCAAGTTCAGAACATTCTACCTCCAGTAGTTAACGAGCTATGGGCCAACACCCAATTTCCAAGATAGCCACCTGGTGGCCATATTTGAAGTCCGATCGAACCGAAATCCGCCACAGACGTAGAGGGTACCTAGATACATCATCATACCTAATTTGAACAATCCAGGACAAATAGCCACGGAACGTGCCACCCAACGATGAAATTTTGAACTTTGACCTCTGCGACCTTGAAAATTACGTCAAATCAAAAACCCGGGTGATATGTCGTGTATCCTCATAAGATGTACCTATGATAAAAATTTGGTGATGATCCGATCAACGGTTAAGGCGAAACTGCACTTTAAAGGTTTTCGGTTTATCCCCCCTGGTGGCCAAGCCAGGAATCAGATCGGACCGAAACTTGGTGTCATAGGTCATCTGACCTAGGGGTATATATGTACCAAATTTCAGGTCAATAGCTGCAGCGGTTATGAAACGTGCCCTGCTAACGGACTACAGACGACGACGACGGACGACGGACGCTGCGCCATTGTAAAGAGCTCACGGGTGAGCTAAAAATGCATACTTTGTCTTGCAATTTCATCATTTGCACCGCTCTACAGAGCCATCAAGCCGGCCTGACGATGTTTTGGCGGGAAAACCTATGTGACCATGGTGACCAGACAGTCTAGTGACTGGGAAGCTCACTTAATATTCAAATTTATGACCTGATGACCTATTTATACTGCATCATCCAAAGGATCATCCAATGGGTGAGGGGATACCAAGACACTGGGATTCCCATGACATCATTGTGACAACTATATTTGGCACACCATGTGCATGGGAATGGCATGGATGGATGTTTGCCTACATAAACACTTATCCCCCGACTGAGTCCGCTGAAATTTGTCAGTTGAATGGTCTTCTGGCGCACTGCCAAGCCACACACATAGCTATTTAAAGGGATGCAAAGCTGGGTAATTTGTGTGGTGAGTTGTTTTCAGTCATGTCAGTATTGAATATCAGTTACTGGTATATCTTGGCTATAAATGACCACATCATTTTAACATTTTTTGAGCTTTCTCGTTGAGTCCATATTTGAGTTTGAATCTCTGTATAGGCCTAATGCAGGACAAGTTAACTTCGGGACGGACAACTTGATAGTTGAGACAGGTTGCCCTGCTGGCAACCTGAGATTTGGGAGGACTACCTCAGCTCATGCAGCTGGTTGCCCTGCAGACAAGTGAGGAAAAAGGCTTAAAATCGAACACTGTTTACCATCAGCCCTCACGGACAAGCTGCCAGAACTTGAGGGTGTAACAACTAGTAAAGTTGCGGGTGATCACATAGTGGCTCACTATACCGCTCGGAAGGCTTACATGGAGGCGGAATGTTCAGAACGAATTATGAGAGCTCTGCGCAAACAGACTAGAACCAGCAGGGAAGAGTGGTACCAGTTAGGTGATAAGGTGTACTACAAAAGACCAGATAGTGAACAATGGAGAGGACCAGGAAAGGTAATTGGACAAGATGGAGTTGTGGTTTTCGTTAGACATGGCGGTCAGGTTGTAAGGGACCATGTCTGCTGACTACAGAAAGTGGAAGAAAAGGAGACAAACGTCCTTGAAGATGGAATGGAGAACAAGAAATCTGGAAGTGCACAAGACAGATCAGGACATGCTGATAGTGGTTCAACCAGTCAGAAGCAACCATGTGAGGATGATGGTGAAGACGATGAGGATAGTGGTGGAGATGATACAGTAGAAAGACAGGCCGTAGGCACCACAGAACCCCAGGACGGTCCAGTTCTGATGCAGACTGCGGGCAACCAGGAAGAAGAAAGACAAGCAGAAGTTGTAGCAAGACCTGGCAGGAGAATCACTTTCAGGTCGGACACCACAGGAAATTTGTGTACTGCAAAGATCTTGAATAGAGCGGGTAAGGCCAGTGGAAAGTATAAACATTGGTGTAATGTTGAAGTTCTTGACCCTGAGGTAGAGGAGCCTAAAGTTCGGCCTTTGGATTTTCAGAATACTGAAATGCTGGAGATCTTCGGAGATGAGCATGTCGATGACATGGTGGCTCAAGGAGAAGAATTGCAAGTACAAGATGCAGATAGCAACCATACTGAGGAACAAGTGATGATGACAGATAATGTGTCTTTTGAGGATGCAAAGTGCGCAGAAATGAGAAGTTGGTTGGAAAATGAGGTTTATGAACAGGTTACAGATGATGGACAAAAGACTGTCTCTGTGAGATGGGTATGTACTTTGAAAGAAAAGGGAGGACAGGTTGTTCCAAAGGCACGTCTTGTGGCCAGAGGCTTTGAGGACTCCGGAGAGGATATTCAGAAGGATTCACCAACCTGTGGTGCAGATTCGCTAAAAATGGTGTTGGCGGTGATTGCTCAGAATCAGTGGGAACCGAGATCTATCGACATAAAGACAGCTTTTCTCCAGGGCAATCTTCTGGAGAGGGAAGTTCATGTGAGACCTCCGAAGGAAGCGAATGTGCAAGGAAAGCTTTGGCGCTTGCGAAAATGCAGTTATGGTTTGAATGATGCCTCATTGAAATGGTACTTCAGAGTCAAAGAAGTAATGTTGAAATATGGGGGCAAGATGTCAAAGGTGGATCCAGCTGTTTTCTGTTGGCATCAAGATGGACAGCTTCGGGGTGTCATTGCCTGTCATGTAGATGATTTCATCTGGGCTGGTGACCAGGATTTTGAAAGACTAGTGGTCGACAGACTGAGAGAAGAGTTCACAATTGGCCAAGAGGAACAGGGGACTTTCAGTTACGTTGGAGTTGAGATTACAAAGCAATGGAATGAAATCCTGTTAGATCAGAACAAGTATGCAGCGAACATGAGTGTTATGTCAGTTGACAGAATGAGAAAACTGGATAAAGATGCAGAGGTGACTGATGCTGAAAGATCGGAAATGAGGTCAAAAGTAGGCCAGATACTGTGGGTAGGCCGGCAGACGAGACCTGATGTGGCTTTTGATGCTTCACACCTTGCCAGTAGTATAAAGAATGCCAAAGTCAAGGATTTGATTGAAACCAACAAAGTCATCAAGAGGGTGGAAACTGAGAAAGTTACCCTGAAGTTCAGACAGCTGAAAGGCAACGTGAAGTTGCTGTTGTAAAGTGATGCTTCCCTGGGAAATTTGACGGATGGCTATTCTCAGGCTGGTCAATTTTTCTGCCTAATTGGAGATGATGGGTCAGTTTCAAAATTGGTCATCATCAGGTGGAAAAATTCATTTGTATATTATAATCATTTTGTTGGTGTTTCTTGATAGCAGAATATATCAGCTATATATATTTAATGAATTTGTCCTTTCGATCATCAAATAATGATTTTGTAGCCACTTTTTCACCAAAATTATGGAAAAGTATTGGTGTCGGACGGAAAACAGAATTAAATCAATTTAAATCAATTTAATCAATTGATTAAANGGTTCACTCAGATGTTTACAGCTGGACACAAAATTAATTTGAAGTTATCAATTTCCGTCCGAACCAAAATTCACTTTTTGAAAAAGACCCTGATGGAGTTTCCCGATTTGCTGGAACTCCAAGAAACTGAAGAGAGTAGTGAGAAGTACACTTGCAGCAGAAACACTTGCTTTGGCTGATGCGGTGGATATGGGGGTCTTTTTATCCACTCTGTATTCAGAACTCAAGGAAGGCAGAGCAGACCCTAGGTATCTGCCTATTCTTTGCAGAACTGATTGCAAGTCACTGAAGGATGCTCTGCTATCAACTAAGGATGTGACTGAAAGAAGATTGAGGCTGGAGATAAGTGGCATTAAGGAGCAGGTTCTTGATGGACAGATTGAAAAGATAAGTGGATCACCTCAGGAGAACAGTTGGCGGATTCGCTGACCAAGAAGGGGGCGGCAAGTACCAAGCTGATAATTGCTTTAGAAACTGGAGTTTGCCTAGGCTAGAGTAATGAGGTGTCGGACTATCTTGATGGATGTTTTGTGAAGCAACAAGTTGGACGTCAACGACATTCAAGTTTGTGCATAACTATGGAACAGTGGTGTTCAAAGTATTTAAGACCGCCCCCATCAATGGGGCGGTCTTCCTTGTTTTTGCTGAATTTCTCTCTCTCTCTCTCTCTCTCTCCATCCAATCTGTGGTTCCGCCTGGATAACTGACGAAATTCGACATGTTTCGCGGCGAAACCGTCAGGAATGGTTCTTATGCCTATTACACAGAAGGCTATTGATTCTTGGGGTGATTTGACCACAATAAACAGTAAAATTTTGATGAAGTTTGTTGCCTTATCGTGTTCGCATTTAGCCGGTTCTCACGGCGCTCATTAACATAAAAATCTCATGAGGAACTGCATGACTGCGTCAGGTAACCGGGTAACTAAACCACTGGAGAACAGGCCACTCTCCAACATAGAGGCCAGACAGCTTCGCCGCACAAACATGACCCTGGAACATTTCAATTTAACATTTGTCATTTGTTTTTCTGGTACGTTCACCCAGGTGAGCACATGGTCCATGGACCATTTCATTTGGCACATTTCATAACTGCTTGGGCTATTGACCTGAAACTTGGAACATACATGTATATACCCTATGTCAGATGACATGCCACCAAGTTTTGGTCCGATTCGATTCTTGGCTTGGCCACCAAGTGGCCAAAACCAAAGCTCAAAGTCCAGTAACTCCTGAATTGTTCACTGGATTGTCTCCAAATATTTACCATAGGTGCATCTAATGAGGATACATGACATAATTAAGACCGCCCCCATCAATGGGGCGGTCTTCCTTGTTTTTGCTGAATTTCTCTCTCTCTCTCTCTCTCTCTCTCCATCCAATCTGCGGTTCCGCCTGGATAACTGACGAAATTCGACATGTTTCGCGGCGAAACCGTCAGGAATGGTTCTTATGCCTATTACACAGAAGGCTATTGATTCTTGGGGTGATTTGACCACAATAAACAGTAAAATTTTATGAAGTTTGTTGCCTTATCGTGTTCGCATTAGCCGGTTCTCACGGCGCTCATTAACATAAAAATCTCATGACGAACTGCATGACTGCGTCAGGTAACCGGGTAACTAAACCACTGGAGAACAGGCCACTCTCCAACATAGAGGCCAGACAGCTTCGCCGCACAAGTGCAGCAACCCTCAACACGGTACGACATACTTTCCTGGGCTAGTGGGATTGGAGAGTGGCGGAGGCGAGACGTTCCGACTGGTGACTGAGACCTACGGAGCATGCGCATTGGTTGCTCATACATGTGCTACGCAAACAGGACGGTGAGTTGATTTTTCTTCTGAAATCATCAAACATGTCAAAATAAAGTTGGCCTACATCTTTGCTGGTATCCTTTTTATGACAATGAACTTTGTTAGTATGAAATGATATAGCTACAGTGTAAACCAAGTCATGTTAATTCGTATAGGCCTAATATTCAGCGTGATTTGTGGCGCGGGCTGGCCGTCGGCTGACCAGCTCAGCTGCTCAGTCACGACTGCGGCCTGTCTGTTATCATCAGCAGTGTGCATGCTGTGTGCATTGATTGAGGCCTACCATTATTGACATTGATTGTCATCAGTGTGTGCTTGTAGGCCGAGGCCTCGCCTTTCGGTACACAGGGACTTGAGACATGGGAACGACTTAATCCCTGGTCAGTCTGGGCATGCTGGGCCTAGGCCTAGGCTACGCCTATTGGTAGATGGCAGCACTGTGTAGTTAGTTCGTGCAATGTCCATCAAATGCCTGCCCTGTAGGCCTAGGCCTATCTGTTGGGAGTAGATAAAATGGGCCTGCCCTAGGACCTACTATCACTGCCTTGCATATAGTTTTTTGTGTGCCAAAAGGGTTAATTTTTGGTTTCTATGTAGGCCTATCTGATATGGGAGTAGATAAAATGGGCCTGCCCTAGGACCTACTATCACTGCCTTGCATATAGTTTTTTGTGTGCCAAAAGGGTTAATTTTTGGTTTCTTTCTTTTTCAGTACCGGTAAGTGTCAATCAGCTGCTGCTAATATTTAAAGACTCGCTAGGCCTAGATTATTTAAATGGTAAGTTAACACATGTAATCTGTGGAGTGCTTTTATCATCTGTACTCTTGTGTACATGATGTATCGCAGTGCACTACTGCCATGCTATCAACGCATCACTGTGCTCTTTTTCTGGTGTCAAAGCAAGTCATGTGGAAATTACTAGTACTCATACCTATTCCCTTGTACTCAATATCACATTCCTTCTCTCTTTACAGGATGAAAATAACCAGTTTTCAAAAACGAACGGAATGTGCCAAAAGATCCATCTTGCTATACATGTACCAAGTGTCATAGGACTTGATGCTGTCAAAAAGTAATACATGTGTATACCAAAGAAGCAAGACACGAGAGACTGTCATAATTATACCATGATCACAGCTTCCTGCAAGATCATTTCTCTGGAATTTCACATCCCAAAACACAGTGAAAAAGTGCCAATGTATGTGATTTACATGTCATATGTATCTAGCGCCACTATCCTTGAACCTGGACAATGAAGACATCACATCCAAACTTTATTTGCAAAGTAAATCTTCATCTTCCACTTCACCAGTGCCCAGTTCAGTATTGCAGTTATCTGTACTTGCAGTCAACTACAGCCATGATGGATACAGGAGCAGCAAGAATTATGTCAGAATTACGTACAGAGATGAATGTATATTTTGTACAGTTCGATCATGAGCAAAATAAAACATGAAACTATCGTTTTTGTGCATCTTAAATTCGGCTATCGTTTTTGTGCATCTTCAATTCAGCTTCATAATTCAGATTTAGGAATGTATGACTTCTTCATTCTGTACATTATACATGTATAAAGTGTGCTTTCTACATTGCCACTGGACAACAATCTACTCTATCTTGAACTACAGTTTCTGAGGGCGGTCTTCAAATTGACTGTAAGTCAATTTCTAGTTTTAAACAATGAAATTGGAATATGAAATGTTTTGATGAGGGGCCAAAATCACATGCGGGCAGTGACGAGAAACTAGTAATTTCATTGGCCTAATGTTACTGCTTTTACCTTTGAGTTGACACAGTACAGTGACACCACGGCATAGGCACCAGTTCATTTCTGATCTTATATCACTTTGTATGTATAAGTATTTTTTAGCGACTTGTCTTCACTCATACTACATGTATGTCCAATATACAAAATGTAGGATGTCAATAGAATTTCATGAGGTCTGTCTATGCATACAATCAGTGAAATGGCCATTTTATTCACCAGTACTCAGTAGGCAATCAATATTAAATCACTAGACTGAGCTAGGCCTAGTTTGGGAAATCGCATGTTGATTTGTCAGTAATGATATGCTGCATTTAGGCCTACATGTACATTGGTCTTCATTCTATCTATTCCACATCACCAATGACAAATGTGCTTTTTCCCTACTGCAGAAAACTTTTAATTTGACATTTATCAATCCAGATGCGTGCTACGTTTCCCAAGCACAACTATCAAAATTGTGTTCCAAGCCCTGCCAACCGAGGGAGCGGCCAAAAGCATTTCTTCACCTACTGGAACTACAACAGTGACCACCACCGCTGCTACTACTACTACATTAAAAAAGTGGCACCATGTGCTCCTCCTCCAGAGACCTGCATGCCAAGTCCTCCCAAACGGAAGCCAATGCCTCCTCTGAAAATAAACATTCCCGAACAACAACAGGAAGCTAGTTTCCAGAGCCCTTGTGTTTCCCCAACAGGGACGATCAGGTAAGCAGTAATTTATGAGAATTGATGATACCTGTAACTTGATGTAGTCGGCGCTTGATGACCTGACTTGGCCTGACCAGAAGCCATATCATTTACTGTAGTCATACCAGCTGCTTTCACTATCAAATTCCTAGCACATGAATTAGAGAGTTAAAGAGCTCTGATGAAAAAAATGGTTTTATTTTGTTATCTGGTGTTGGGGTTTGTGAGGTATGACAGGAATGTATAGCTGGCTGTTGTAATCCGATTGACTTAAATGACCTAGATTCTTCTTCCATTTTGGCAAGTGAAATTCTTAAACAGCGTACTTTCTTAGCCTTTGACCTTAAAATAAAATGTCCTCTTGTCTTGGAATATGAATTTGAAGGTTCAATGCTATAGTCTTTTGGGGTGACTAGGTCAGCAATTGAATACTCTGAAATGATGGGTTCCTTTTAAAAATCATCGACCTCTGATCTATGTTTTCCTTACATTTTATTACCAAAGTCTGCAGAATGAATGAATGAGTGGTTGCCCAACCCCTATATCTGTTCTAGCATGACATTGATTAATTTATCAGACATCATGATATTGTGCCAATACAATATGTCCAATCACAGAATAATGACTATTGTTTACAATGACACTTGTGATTGCATTATGATTACTGAAGCATTCGACCATGACGTCAATGTTAACTAACACTACGTATGTGTTATTTTGTCTCCCAGTACGCTGCAAAGTGTACAGTCACGCTAAGTTGAGGACAAACTTGTCTGGTCATGGCATTGTATTTGTTGAGTGACCTTGTGATTACGTAGACCTGGCCGTAGTGACTCACTGGACGGACTCATCATGATAATAAACAGGATGCATGCTAATCAACCAGTTGATGGCTGGATTTGGCACGTTGAGACTCAGTGACAATGACTCAAAAAAGACAGAAGTTAACTTACATGTATGTTGTATTCACTAGTGATGGGGATTTGAGATTGGGTATTGATCTGTGATTTATTGATACACGAGACTGCTGCTCGGAATATGCCACATTACATGTGCTAAAATTGTGATATAGTAAGACGTGGAAAGAGGGATCAAGTTGTTTACATGTACATTGTGATATACTGGGTAAGTTCATGTACACCAGTCTGATGGGGATTGGGAATGAGTCTACAAACAAGTTGACATTTTGCTTTGGATTTGCAGACCTATATTCTGATTATCCTGTCCTCTTTTGTCCTTGCAGTGCTGCTAATTCTTGTCCTGCATTTCTGGGAATGACGATATGTACATGTACCTCCCTCTGTCATTAGACTATTATGTCCAACCCAGTGAGCACATGGTCCATGGACCATTTCATATTTCTAGCTCTGAACAAATGCGCGACTGGTAAAATAAAGTGTTCTCCTAAAGCTGACTGTAACTACGACGTAACATCAACAATTACAACATGTGTATGTAAACAAGGGTACCAAGGAGATGGACTGACTTGTAAACGTAAGTCCTGAAGGTCCAGCTTAAAGGGGCAATGTATTCCTATCCTATCCTGTGCTAAACATACCCGCGTTAAGGGAGACCTCTATTGACAACGTTGTTTGACTACTTCTTATCAACCTCGTCCCATGTAGAGTAACTCTCGTTCATAGGATATCCACGAATGCATTGCACTGTAATCATACATTCTCCAACACTGGGGCGAAAGGCAACACTATACGGCATTGGAGAACGATGCAAGGACCGCCGGCTGCGACAAAAAGTTGCAATATCGTAGGCCTTTGATGATGACATTTGATGGTTAGACGTACGTTACTTCAAATCAAAACTCTTTTGAGAGTTCCACGAGAAACCCTTAAAATGGTTTCTAAAATCGAGCATTCATTAAGACCCATGAACGTTTTGTGTAAATAGGGAGGTTTGGAAATCAAACGATAAACGTAAACGTTAACGATAACGTTATTTTTGTACCGAAAGTGCAATATAATATCTGGTGAATGTGTAGTGTGAAAAATAACGTTAGTGAGCTTCTGCAAGCTCTACGACGACGTTTATCTATTGTGTGAGTGCTCAAACAATAGATAAACGTAGTCGTATGGCCTAACCGGGCGCTTGCAGAAGCTCACTGTTGTCGTAAAGTTTACGTTTATCGTTAGATTTCTAAACCTCCCTAATGTAATCATTCGTCCTGCCGGCAGATGTGTGTGCGGTTGGAGGTTACTGTAAGAATGGCGGCACTTGTAAGCAAGAGGATGACAAGGCGACCTGTTTGTGCGCGGGAGACTTCATTGGTAGTCGATGTCAAAGCAGAAAATGTAAGTTGATACCATGGCATAAGCGGTGGTTCATGCGAAGTGCTTGCCCTCGCGTTATCAGTGCAGTCAAAGCAACAGTTATTTATGAAAACATTGAAATTTCATGCTTACAGATGTTCTCTCCGCGTCTCTTAGTCAAACTTGCCGACTTCCATTTTGTTTATCCCGTTGTAGCAGTAAAAAGTGTCCCCCTGTAAAAAGTGTCCACTTCTATTGTTGAATGACGGAATGAGCGGCATGGGTATAGAAACCAATCGCCAGAGGTTAGAATGTAACAATAGGATCTTTTGTTCCCAGGACAGTTTTTCCTAGGACATTCTTTCCCTTCACACCGTCAATACGTTTTCAGTGTCTGTCTATTTTGTTCCTCATCACTTCCAGATTGTTCGTGTGCATGCATCCTTCGTGTCAATGGGTCATATGAATAAAGACTCAAGCTGATGCTTTTACTTCAGATTTATAGATAGATAGATCGATATGTGCTTCATTTGACCAAATTTGAAGTTTGTGCATAGAAATAATTATGCAAATATAATGAAGCTTAGAGAACAAAATAATAATTACAAACAGAAGATTTTAAACAAATACAAGTATCTAGGTCAGGAGACCTGCGCACAGGCCGAAATGACCGCTGAGAAGTAGATAAATATTAAATAGGAACCAATGTAGCAACCATGTGAGGGTTGATGGTGAGAATGTGACTGGCATTAAGACAAAGGAAAAGAGAGCGAATCAAAAACCAGTAACGGAACAGACACAGCAATTTTGTACGTTGCAGACAGTTTCGTAATTATCAAGTAAATATTTTTTGTAATAGGTAATAAAACCAGGCAGGTAGAAAACTTTTCTGAAACTGCAGGAGGGGAGGTAGACTACTGATAGTCTTAAATTTTAGACTAGATTTATAAAAGGAATGACGATGAGGTGGAATGATATGTACAGATATGTACATCATTGCCTAGTGCAACTGTTGCAAAATTGAAATACATTGTAGCATTTACTTGTCTTTATCCATACGATCAACTGTATTGCAAAATTGAAATAAAAGCATTGACTTGTCTTTATTCATACGATCAACTGTATTGCAAAATTGAAGTAAAAGCATTTACTTGTCTTTATTCATACGATCAAAAATTTATAAGGCGATCTGCTCGGTTATGAATTTTTGATACGACTCATCTGCCTTTTGCTTTACTTTTTTTGAGAACTGCATCATACCGTGCAGTTGCATTGAAGTTAATCGAAAAAACATCTATTCCTTAGCTCCACAAACGACTGAGAAGCTGCCCCTCATCTTCGGGATCATTGGAGTGATAATCTTCATGATATTAGCAATCTTACTTGCTATATGGATTTGCATGTGTCTCAGGTAAAGGAATATTCTATGGTCTCTTTCATAAGTTATCATTGGTCCCTTAAACGGAACTGGTCGCGGCTGTGGAAAGTGATACAAAGAAGTAATTTCGCGGCCCGCAAAATTCACTTTGCTGTACCTTGCTTGAGTTATCCATTTGGGTTTTGAATTTACAGAATATTGAATAAAATGCTGTCTTTTCGGCTCAACGAAGAATGCTGGCCTGGGCGCAGCCACCATACCTTGTCACATGACTCAATCGTAGGATTTCACGTTTGGATTCTGCATGCGCTACCTAAGTGTTAATAATCAACATTTGGCGCTATTCTGATCCAGGGATGAGCTGTAGCCAAAAACCATCCCAGGGCAGGTCAACGTTTTTCAGTGTGGCCGTTTTTCTGTGTGATTTCCATTGTTCGGGACACACTGGGGAACAGACGCGTTGTTTCTCTGTGTGTCACTCATTGTCAAGTCGCCGCTAATTATTCCGTCAATCTGTTGTAATGTCACACTGGCACACGGGCCTCACTGAAAAACGTTACACCTGATCCACGAACCCCCCCCCCACGCCCCATCCCCTGGATCCGGGACTGCATCTGATGCGTATCCTACGGGTTACATTGTATGAACTGCAAGGCTGAACAAAGTTCACCATCAATGACTCTGTTAAACCGACTTACAAACACCGCCTCTGAATCTAATGTCGTCGAAAATAATTCAATGGTGAGTACTTTTTCATAATCAACAGGAAAAGGGCGGAGAAGAAACCAAAATCTTTCGACTTAGACGAAATGGACGACACGGCGGCGTATCTCAATCCACTCTATGGCGACCATCGTTCGGTGACGGGACAGTTGGCCTCGGGAACCTTACATAGCTTTCTGGCAACTTCGTTTACCCCTTTCAATGATGACAATAGCTCCATGGTGGGTGGGGCAGCACCGTCCATGGTTGCTCCATCCGTGGCTGGATCAGTTGCTGTGTTTGCACCGCACACTCGAAGTGAGTAGAAATTGCTTTTCAATGAATTGTACTTTTGGAATCATCCCTACCATACAATAGGGAGTTTAAGAAATCAAACGATAAACGTTAACTTTACGACAATGTTATTTTTCATACAGCGAATTTACCAGATTATATATTGCATTTTCGGTACAAAAAATAACGTTGTCGTAAGGCTGAGTTTACATCGCGGCACACACGACACGAACACGCGGGCGAACAATGGCTTCACAAAGGATTCATCCCCATGAAACCTTAAAAAGTTTGTTCGCCTGCGTGTTAGTGTCGCGTGTGCCTCGATGTAAACCCAGCCTAAGGTTAACGTTTATCATTTGATTTCTTGAACTCGATCACTATTTGCGAGAAATTCCAGACGTAACTATTTCTCAATGATGATTATGGTCCCTACATATCAATGTAGGGACCATCTTAATATCACTGGGTAGGTAGGAATTTTTTCTTTCTTTCTTTCTTCCACACTCAATTAACACACGATTGCAAGAAAACTGCTCAATTACTTCAAAATCAAGCAGTACCATCGAGTAGTCAATACTTGTATCCAGGTCTGAAAGGTTAGATAGTTTTAAAAAAGTTAACTTACGGTGGTTTTTGAAGACTGTTTTATTCTGAAGTGATGAAGTTAAATATCTCCAACAGTTTTTTGTTTGTTTGCCTTGGGCTGGTAAATACGGTGGATCCGTATCCAGCTCGACCACTTTGCCCTTCCTCTGATCGCTGAAGACAGTCCCCTCCCCTCCCCAACCCGGCCCCCTTCCCCGCCTGGCCCCCACCCCTGCCCCGCTCCTCCCTCCCTCCCGGCCCCTTCCCCCTCCCCAGCCCCTCTCTCCCTCCCTGCNACTTGATGCCGACTGTTCCGTCGTAGCGCAGGCAATCGCAGTGTGACCTGACATCCGCATAACTTCACTAAATGCACACACTTCCACCATGCTTTTGAAGAAGGTACACGCGTCTAAAGCCTCGTTTATGTCGCCCTTACGTACAGTCAGAACTAGTTGGCAACTGATAATCGGCGCGTAGTTGGAACTAATTAGTCGCAACTACTAGGTGACATAAGCTCTCGGGCGTCAGAGAGTAACTAGTTGCCAACTAGTTGCAAACTAAAAATATCCAGATCCTGAAAGTCGCACATGTTCAACTTACTTAAAATCAAAAGAAATCTGTGTCGACATAAGCACTCAAAAGACGACGAAAAACTAGTTCCAGGTAGTTGCGACCGATCGGTATTTTTCTAGTCGGTGGCGACATTAGTTATCAGTTGCAACTAGTTGACGCTATTTCTATCACAGCGTAGGGCGACATAACCGAGGCTTTAGTCTAAATCGCGCGATGTTCACCCTTGGTGAATTCGGCCCTACATGTCTGCAGAATGCGCACGCCGTGCAGTCATTTGCCTGCCCTTCCTCTCTATTTGCCTACCCTGCACGTGTCCTTCACCAGGAAGACATTCCAGAACCTGACTGCTGTGCCACAGAGCCATACCCCTCCTTGTCCTTTCTTCACTCAGTTTGTATTTTCTGATGTAGGGACCATCAAATTTGCTGTCAAGCAAATTTCAAAGTTCTAGTTTATCTATAGTGTCACAGTGTGGTCAAATTCTCGCGAACAGTGTCCTGCAATGCAGTTATTCGGCATTACCATTCAGTGTACTTTTTTTTACATAAAATCATATCATTGTATACTTCAGATTCTTCTCGTGGGATACCTGAGTAAGTATTTTTGAAATTCAATGCGGTGAGGGTTTCTCGCTTTGGTTCACTACGTGACTGTAAAACTGGTGATACGGCGATTGGATATCATCAAAATGTCGTTAGAGTGTTTCCCATGGCGACACTTGGTTGGTCGTTGTGAAAAGTTTCTTGATCAATTTTAGGCATGACAATTTCGACTTGAACAACTGTGCTCATGTTTCATAAATACATGGCACTCTCTTTTCCACATTAAAGCCTCGCTTATGTCGCCGTACGCTGTGATAGAAATAGCGTCAACAAGTTGCAACTGATAACTTATGTCGCCACCGACTAGAAAAATACCGATCGGTCGCAACTACCTGGAACTAGTTTATCGCCGTCTTTTGAGTGCTTATGTCGACATTGATTTCTTTTGATTTTAAGTAAAACGTGCTGAAGTTGAACACGTGCGATTTTCTGGATCTGGATATTTGTAGTTTGCAACTAGTTACTCGCTGACGCCCGAGAGCTTATGTCACCTAGTAGTTGTGACTGATTAGTTCCAACTACGCGCCGATTATCAGTTGCCAACTAGTTCTGACTGTACGTAAGGGCGACATAAGCGAGGCTTAACATTCCGAGTTACCCAATGCCAGATTAGAGGCACAATGATCTGCAGGTCGTGTCGTGTTTGAATTGCTGTTAGAGGGAACGATGAGTGACCATTTTGAAACAATATCATTCAGTTCTCGATTGAGAGCGTACATGTAGGCCTACCTTAGCGTATATTCAGCCAAAACGGAAGCAATGTTATTTCTTATCCACCCCGCAGCGGTTGACCAGCGACGAACGGGTTAACGGTTTTCTACCCTGAATCAACTCATCTTCGGCGTTTTTTTGTGAATTTCCTCTTGTGATTACAGTGGCGGACAGTTCGATCCAGCACAGAAGAGTCCGAAGGCTCTCCACTTCGACGATGACACGAGTGATGTGTTCAATCCGTATGCAGAGCCAATGACACTTGAGTAAGGTAAATGAAGCATACAGAACCTGTTTCGTCAGATTTAGTGTACATGTAAATTATAGTAGTGACTTACACAAATGTACATGTACATTGTGTCGTACAAAGTTTGTACTCTAGATTCTTTTTTCTATAGTCCCTTCATGAAACACATTACGACCGCCTACAGCCTAAAATGCATACATGTAGTTGGGAAGAATGGTAGATTAAAACGTATTAATTTGTCAAAAAAGCACACCCACAGGAAGTATGAGGTACATATGTAGTACATACACATAGTAGGCCAGAATGCCTTCCCACGGAGCTTCCGACTTTGTCATAATTTTGAAATCATGAGATGAATTTGTTTCATTGTTTAACAGAACTGGATAGACCTTCAATTTCAGGAGATAAGTCCTCAATGCCGGACGGTGTAAACCGAGAATGCCTCCCGTTTGTCATTGCCCGGTGTACTGTTTGGCGGGCACTCAAAAACGGAGAGACAGGTTTTTCAGTGCCTTCCCCCATTGTCACATCGTGGCTTATTCCTTTAATCTTTTTTTTGCGGAAGCTTTGGTCAACGGTGGCAGTGAGAAATATTGCACCGGCATGAATTCATTGAAGGGACCTTAGAAAAAAAAATTGAGAGTACATCTAGTACCTCTACAGTGTTTGCTTGTTAGGAATAATGCATTCAATGCGAGTCTAGAATTTTAACTTAGGGGCCGTAGCCCTATCCTGTTTCCCCTCACTCCCTGAATAACAGGTAGCAAAGCACCGTTCCAAGCTTTTTTACCAATTAAATTAAATCAAATGAAAACCCACTGGCAACATTCACGACATTCAGAAATACAATATTTACTCATCTATTAAGAGGCTGCGGTATTGTCCGGTGTAACATCTACCAGTGTTCCTCATCTGTGAGTGTTCCCCTCCTATTGTCTGACGAAATACGCAGCGACTTGACAATAGGGGACACACAGAGAAACGTCGACATATCTGCAAGCGTTTCCCGAACAATAAGGGGGACACACTCACCCACAGAAATACTGGCAGATATAACACAGGTGTAAAGTTTTTCAGTGTTTTCGAGTACCTGTGAGCACACACATCAAATCACATCTCTGTACTTTCATTGAACAACAAATTAATTCTCATTTCAGCACTGTTTCTGATTGGTAACGTTTTTAGCATTCATTTCTTGGCATCCTATTAATAGGCAGTTAGAACCTTCATAGGGGCTACATGTATATCGGTTTAGTTCTATATTTTCGTGGGCCAGCCCATGGGAAAATATCGTCGGAATATGCGTCTTTTACATTGTAACTCACATACAGACGTACGAACAAACCGATTACCAGGTTGACCACAGCAGTGTATTACCCATTATATAATAATCAAATCTGATTGGTTTTCTAAGTATGTTCAACCTTCTGATAGTAACATTAACATACCTAAAGTGTACATTGTATACACACACATTTTATTCACAGTAATAAGTTATTTAAAAAAGCTAAGTTAATCTTTCAACACAGCATTCATCACTATTTTTGTTTCACCATCACCAGGTGCAATTAACACGAATCGACATGACTTGTTTACTCCTGAGGAGAAAAACGTGAAATAAAAATACTTTATCATTTACATATAAACCCTAATCGGAGCATTAATTTGAGGTCACATATGGGAGACTCTGATATTAAGGCAGCAACCGGCCGTCGCACAGCATGCATTTAATCGTATCCGAGATTTGCTTGCATGTGAATCGATGCAGTCCGTCCTTGCTTTCATTTGCCAAAAGACTAAGCTAGGAATCCACTGCTGATTTTCTGCGTTGCGACTTGCTTTGCAACCTGCTACCTGCGATTGAATACGATCGCAAGGAAGTGATACCGGTCGCCGACAGGTTGCAGGTGTGACAGGAATTGATCACATCTTTGCCATTGGTTGAAATCACATCTAGTCCACCACGGCGATGGCGTGCCCAGTTGTAAAGCAAGTCAGGTTGAAAAGCAAAATCAGGTTGAAAATCAATGGTGGATTCCCCGCTTAAAGCTACGAATCCACTGCTGATTTTGTGCGTTGCGACCTGCTTTGCAACCTGCTACCTGCAATTGAGTACATCGCAAGGAACCGATACCGGTCGCCGACCGATTGCCGACTGAAATTGACCACATCTTCGCCATTGGTGGAAATCACGTCTAGCGAGTCCACTACGGTGATCGAGTGCCCCGTTGCAACGCCACCCAGTTGCAAAGCAAGTCGCAGCGCAAAACCAGCTTGAAAATCAATGGCGGATTCCTAGCTTAACGCAACAGAATTGATTTTTTTCCAGACTGAGCAACGATGCCAACTCAGTTGGAGGAAATAGCTGGATGGCCTGATCGTGTTCAAAGGGAACCTGACAGGAGTGCGAGTGTATAACCAGTAAAGTCTTTTTATTGCCCTTGGATGTAAATCGTCCTTTCAACGTATAGTTTTGGCGGACACATATGATCAAATTACATTAAATGGCACCTCTAAAATGGTCGTACCGGTAGACTGTTTCTTTGACCAAGCACCTCGGAATAATGAACAAGGATAACAAGGTATTTCAAATGTGATTGAGCCAACAGCTATTTTTTATGTATTACAAAGCTGTTATTTATTGTATATAGTACATGTATTTATTAATAGATAAGTAGGCCTACATGTATATGGCCTGTTACAACTGTATTTGTAGCATCGCCACTATTTGTAACCTACCACTATTTGTAGCCAGTTTTAGCAGACGTTACAAATAGTGTTGTCGCTGGCAACCCTATTTGTAGCCGCAACGCTATTTGTAATCAACGCTATTTGTAACCGAGTCGCCGCTGTTTGTAGCTGAAACGTCCTAACCGTATTTGTAACCAACGGCGCCATTATTTGTAGCCGACCCTGGATTCAGTAAAAACAGCTGACATTTTACAGCTAACCACGTGAACATTTGCCGTTGAAAACTTGTAGATTGACAACGTGTTAATTCAACCATTATTCCAAATCCTTTAGTACTTCCACCCAAATAAATGTGGTGCGGAAAGTGGTGTTGGGAATTATGTATTTCCATTCATGTCATTATTACTTGAATTATGTCACATCTGATAATTATTAAACATCTCAGTGAGATATTTAATAAACATCATATGTTGCATAATTCGAATTATGCCACATCTGATGATTATTAAATATCTCCCTGAGATGTTTAATAATTATCAGATGTGACATAATTCAAATAATAATGACATGAATGGAACTTCATAGGGAACTGATGCGGGCATACAGCAGAAGCAGGGATGTAGTTGATACCCGCGCACGTTTGTCATGAATGTTCCTTAATTTTCAAATGCCACTGTGCTTACTTCCTCCTCCCCCACCCAATGAAGAGTAAACAAATGCCACTTGAACGACTGACCACCTGAAAACGCCTTTTTCAGCCCAATGTGTCTGAATTTAAGATCTACTTGTATCAAAATGTTACGCGTGGCCAATTTTAGCGATAAGGATCATGGGACTGGGATACCAGCATGGTTCAAAAATAGTGCCAATGGCACTGTGCCCGCTTGGCTTGAAGCAGTTTGGCCCCCTAGTGGCAAAGTCGAGAATCAGATTTTGTCGAAAATTCATCTGATTTGTTACAGCCTAGAGGTACAGTCTTGTTCGTATTAATATCAACAGCTGTTATCTCAAATATCTCATAAACCACCAAACCAATTTAAATGCGGTTTTCTGCATAAAGTCAGAAATCTTGTTGACTACAACTGAGCATCAATGTTTTTGCACAAGATTCACTTCTTCATTGCGTAATCTGTCGTTGAAAAAAGATCCAAAAAATATGCAGAAAACCGCATTTAAATTGGTTTGGTGGTTTATGAGATATTTGAGATAATAGGTGTTGATATTAATACGAACAAGACTGTACATGTAGATACGTGCAATGTTTCAAAGCAATAGGTCAAACCGTAACAAAAAAGAGCCAATTTCGTAATTTCAGGCGAACTTTGACCTCTGTGAACTTGAAAAGTAGGTCAAATTAAAAACTCGAGTACTATATCTTATGTATCCCTATTAGATATACCCATGATAAAAATTTGACAAGATCTGTCTTTTGGGAAGGGAGAAACAGTACTTTCAGTGATTTTGCTTTTTGGCCCCCTAGTGGCAAAGTCAAGAATCAGACTTCACGAAAATTTTGTCTGTATGTTGCTATAACCTAGAGGTACACGTGTACAAAGTTTCAACATGATAGTTCAAGCCATTATCAAAATATAGCCCTTTGAATTTTTTCACAAAACGCCCCCTGGAGGCCAAAATAGGAATCCAACTGTGGTCAAAATCGAACTCGATCTAGATTTTAGGCCCATATATACACCTACCAAAGATAAAAAAGATTCGTCAAAAAATAAAGGCGCTAGAGCGCTAACGAACCAAAAGTTTACGGACGTACCGCCGTACCGCCGTACGGCCGTACGGACTGACGCACGACAGACCACCACTCAATGACCCCAACCACAGCATAAGCCCTGCTGGGCCTTGCGGCCAAGCGGGCTAAAAATCCACCTTTTGTTCAACGTTTATAAACGTTCTCCGCGAGTGCAAAAAAAACATCCATTGATTTTGTGCTGCAATATAATGTAGGGTTTCGAACCAAAACCTAGCACAACACATTCACCTAAGCTGTAAAGCTACTTTTTCCAGGGGATGGAAATTACTGTACGCCGCCCTAAAATTGCTGGGCTCATTAAGGTCGATCTATAGTCATTGGGTTTCCCCCCAGACAATCACATTCCAAGCGACCCACTGGAGTGAAACTGAATGAATCATCATGAATAATAATTGCCTCAACTCTGTTCGCCAATTTTAGGCCGCGTTAGCGCTGGAATAGATTTTATTGTTGTCAGTCAATTGTAGGCCTTGGCATTCAATGGTCCGCTGATTTGCCCACATAATATTTCGAAACGCAGTATAGTGAACGTGTGTTGCAAATAGTAAACAAACCCACGTAGAGAATAAAGTTTCAAAATTGCGAGCAGTTTTTCTCCCACTTTTATAAGCATTTGTCAAACTTTGAAACTGGAAATGTGTTGTTCACCAAATGGAGCTTGTCCGTATAACAGCCGATTCTGGGATTTTTAAGTAGATGTCCGCGAAATTCACGAAACAGAGAAAATTATGTGGAGTAAAAGCTAAACTTTGTTAATTATAAGCATAATTAGCATATTTTTTAAAAATCTGCGGTTATACCGACATGCACCAGGTATGGCTGCGTCTTTTCCTACAGAGTTTGCTTCGATGCGACATAGCATGTTGACGGAAAATTGCTCAAGGAATTTTTTTCGGCCTTTCCAACAAAGTCATTTTTCTGGGCAATCCGGAAATATGATCCAGTTATTTAGGGTGAAAGTTCACTTAGATGCTTCATACGTAACGTACCGTACCAGAAATGTTCGTGTAATCATTGCTATCAATGAATTATCACGAGTTTAAGTTGGGCAGTTCGGCGTCACGCAATGGGTATAGATCGACCTTAAGGCCGTTATAACGTGTATTTCTGCTACTCGTGAAGGATTATCCAAAGCCCTGTGAAAACCGCACCGCTCGCCTGAGACCGCCGCGGAATCCGCTAAGAGTGGAAAACTCTAGCAGATTTCCCATGCATTTCCGCCTTTCAAAGTTGGCGTACATAGTTGGCATTGGACTTTCAAGGCCGACACTCTTTCAGAGATGGTACTTTACCGACAGATGCAGTGGCATCTAACGAGGGATGTGAGCACTTGCAAATTAAAGAGTTGTTAATTCACAACAATTTTCAACGATTAGCTGTGAGATGTCAGCTGTGGTCACTGAATCGAGGGTCGGCTACAAATAGCGGCGAAGTCGGTTACAAATACGGTTAGGACGTATCAGCTACAAATAGCGGCGACTGGGTTACAAATAGCGTTGATTACAAACAACGTTGCGGCTACAAATAGGGTTGACACCGACAACACTATTTGTAGCGCCTACTAAAATCAGCTACAAATAGTGGTAGGTCACAAATAGTGGTGCGGCTACGAATACGGTTGTAACATGGCCTACTTCTATGTCGGCATGCCTTTCAGGAGGGGTTTAATTATATGATATCCTGCTAACCAAGAGAGTCAATATAGGTATCCCGCCGTTCACAACACTTTCATTTTCAAATTCTTTGACTTTGTTTCAATCTGTAAGGCCGTTTTTTTATTACTTGGTTTACGTGACCGCCGACGTTGAAACTGCCTAATTCAGAAGAAAAAAAATTGAACTTAAGTTGTTTATTTTCTCCGCCGATCCTCTGCATAAAAATAAACCTCCGAGAAAATAAAACTTCAAACTTCTCAGTTATTTCTTCCGGCCGATGTTGTGTTTCAGCTTTTTGATGTCAAAAAAATAAAATTGCACACACTTTGATTTCGTCTTTTTACCATGCACGAGGTTGAATGTTACATCGGCAGCGAAATAATCAATGTGATCGGGAGCGATCATAGCGGAAATGGAGGGCGTTATCAGTATATGCTGATCCCCCTCCGACTTAAAATTTCCTACCAAATTTCCCGTAAACCAAGTAATAAAAAAAACGGCCTAAGCTTTACTCTTTTAAACAAGTAATGTAAGAAATTAGCACCGTCCAGACATACATGTATGAGATATTTTGTATTGATAGGTTTTGTATTATTCTATGTCATCATAATATTCGATATACTACATGCACATATTTGTAGAAAGCATACCATCATACATGTAGTTCCAAATAAATGATAAGTAATACTGTAAACAGATTCTTCCATCATTTATTTATCGTCACGGTTTTCAAAATTAGTTCAACTACAGACATATGATTTACTGCAGAGGTCACTCATTCATGAATAGACCTACATAACGGCTGGTTGCGTTTGAAAAATCCTCGTCTTGTAATTTACCACGCTATGCTAAATTTGAGAAATTTGGATTTCAACGGCATGTGAACATCGGTTTTCACGTGTGTAGATACATGTAGTCTGCGAAATTTTCCCACGCAAGATTTCATAAATAAAATGCCGTCACATTCAAACAAAGAGTGTCTCAAAGCGGCCATAGCAACTTCACGCGATGACCAAAATACGCCATAAACAGGAAAATAACACTATTTATAACTTGTGCCTGAAACAGTTTAGATTGAAATCATGGAAAACTGTGACCGACATTTGTAGGCTACAGTTTGACTTTAGATAAACTACATATACTCTAGATTCGTTCTTCTAAGGTTACTTTACTGAACACCCATATGACCGCCTACAATGCATGGCAAAATAAAGACCTGTAACGCAAGACTCACTCGTTGGTCAGTTATGTTGAATAGAATCAATAAATTCTTTGTATGAATTGTGGGCTGGGCCTAAACAAACCTACAGCATGAATATCTGAAGTAACCTTAGAAGAACGAATCTAGAGTATATACATTACTTAGAAAATGAGTGCGACACCTTGTTGAAGATCAACTGTTTATTGGTCCGAGGACCCGATACAAGCTTTCGATACTTATTACTGTGTCTTCATCAGAAGACTATTGGAAACAACATACATGTACAGCGTTGCAATGTAAACACAAGGATTTAGCAAGAACAAGTGACATGCGTTTTTACAAAAGAGCAATTATTGTAGCAATCACAAGCTATAGTGGGACAGAATCGATATATACATCTAGTTATTGTGTAATAAGCAGTAAAACACAGCAATTCACTCTCTCAGGGGATCAAACCCTCCTGTGACGTCATCAATACACTTATCGTGACTCTCAGGTTGGGGTCGTCATTCGAACGCCTTAGCATCAACTTTCCACTGAGACGAACCACATTCGACGTCAGAGGTTTTTTTTGCATCATTGGCGAACCAGAGATTGGCCGGTCTTTTTTTATTGGTTGGTTCGCGGACCCGCCGCTGGGGAAAACAGAAGAAATAGGAAAGAAAATAAAAGCACATTTTTTTCGATTTCTCTGTGTCCGCCACTCAGAAATCTTGCAAAAAAATCAAAAATTTTATTTTATCTTTTTGCAGTTAGAATTCACAGGAACTATTTGTCGCGTTGATCTTTGCATGTCTTGTGCGGGTAATGATCTTTGCAGGCTGGTTGAGGAGGTTCATTTGCATACAACAATCATAATAAAGAGAATATGTGACGTCATCAATCATACAAGAGGCTGGAAAACTTTATTTTCATATAAATATTAATTTTTTTATGATCCTCCTCCCTGAAATTGAAGTCACAAATTTTTCAGAACTGTAAAAATAAATGATTATTTTTAATTTTTTTCCGACCTCTCCACATGAACTGAGAAAAAAATCCGCGAACCAACCAATAAAAAAGGTCTGGCCTGCCATAATATTGCTATGAACTTCCAAGCAAATACAAGTACCCCCCCCCCCCNCTTGATCACCACCAGAATCTTCCTTATCTTTGATATCAGTGGCCTGACCGTTTTCGACGTCAGTGTTGTTCTGTTTTTCGCCAGTAGGCCTAACATAGTGTTCATTATCTTTGATTTCAGTGGTCTGACCCTTTTCTACGTCAGTGTTGTCTTGCTTTTCGCCAATAACATTGACTTCATCATCTTTGATTTCAGTGGCCTGACCCTTTTCAACGTCAGTGTTGTTCTGTTTTTCGCCAACAACATAGTCTTCGTGGTCGTCATTCTCTTCTTCAGCACAGCACGTCACGCTGTACATGCGATAGATTTGCAGCAATATCATATAGACATTTTTGGAGACGAATACGAGGAGGCTGTTACTGAAATTTCTGAAGGATACCATAATGTACATCCTGATGCAGAGAAATGGTACGTCTTGGATGAGGAGGGACATGACGAGGGCACCCACTTCAACTCGGTCTACCTTCTCCTTCCAATCCGTGCCGCTGGTAATCGATGTGCCGGACTCTCTTCTGGCTGATGCCTCGTTTATTCCTTCACTTGGCTCGAATGGGACTACCTTCTCATTCTGAGACCCTGACGAAGTGAGCAGAAATATGAACTGCAGCAAACTCACCGTCCAAAGAACTAAAATGGCAATGGAAACCCTCTTATCTTTCATCACCCCGGGAATATCGTATAGGTCGAGTAATTCGGTTATGTCGGTCCCGGTTGCCACGTAGACCAGCAGGATCTGTGAGAGTCTGTCCCTTGTAATGGGTCCTCGCGGCACGATCCAACGAACTGGTACCAATAGGAGAATGAACGTCTGCTGCAGAACCTTAACCCACATGTCTCTTTCTAGATATAGTGGGATCGTGAACTGCAAGAAAAAAAATACAGAAAATGAATTAAAATGCACAGGACGATATGGATTAAAGAAATGCATATACATCTACGTAATGTACATTACATATCTTTTTTCCATCTGGTTTGGCAACACAGTGTATTTAAGAAGTTAAAGTTGAAGTTTGGGTTTATAGTCTGATATCAACAACGGTGGAGGTTCCGATCCGACTTGACACTTTAACCCCAATCTGTCCTGAAACATTTCAGTAGAATTCTGTATTCAGATGAGCCGCTTATTCAGCGCTACTTTCTGAGCATTTCCGACCGGTACCATCTACACCTGGGTGGAGAGAGGCCAGTAGTAAGGCAAAGAGACTTGCCCGGGACGCTCTGACCGCTTGTTGGACCGAACCACTACACCACCGTATTACCCCCCCCCCTCCCCCTTTGAATGATATTTCCAATTTACTAGTGCTACACAGAGAGTAGGATGGGGACGAATTTCTCACTTTGTCGAAGGTGAATAAAATTGAACTTACTCCAAATAAGCCAGCAAGACCCTCCTTCTCGTCGCCCTCATCGCCCTTATCATCGGATTTAGCTCTCACCACTTTGTTAAAGCTGTGTATTCGATGAAGTTCCAACAGCCAAAAGGGGGGTACAGCGGCGATCAGAAAGGCCAGGAAGCTCACTGAGACCCTTGAAAACAAATGTCAGAGTATTACTCAGGAGATCGAACGAAAACATTGCATTTCCATGACAATCAAATCGCAGATGTCAAAGAATTTCTCTGCTAAACGCCATGTTAGAGTAACAATAGAGAGTTTTCGCAATTGCTCGGATAGACCCATCGTTTCATTTAGGTTACGACTTTCTACATGTATTGTCCGAATACCTGAATAATAGATAAGCGTAGTCGTTGGCCTAACCAGGCGGTTGTGTAAACTCACTATAATTAAAGATAATATATCACGACTTCATTGTTTACATTCAATGTTTGTAAACATGGATGTTTACATTATGTTATTTTGGACTTTTGGGACATGCCAACCCACCAAGATGAATACTTTTGGAATCAACAGAATTTCTAGAGGGGCATGCCACCAACAATTTGCTCATAAGACAAAGAAAGCCTGGACACAAACAAACAAAATGTAAATAAACACTGAATTTCGTGGCCCGCGAAAATATCCGTGATATATTATCTTTAAGCATCCTTAAAAAATTTACATGTATCGGGTCAATAGGTCCACCTGTCCCGTGAATATGACTGTCATGGAATTAATAGAGAGTATGCACGTGATGCCACTTCCTGTTTAGCCCTTAGTTTATGCCGCCATATTGGATGGAAGGTTTATTAGAAATTAATGAAGTCGATGAGACCAAAAGCAAAATATTTCGTTGACTACTTCTAAAATCATTCCAACTTTCTGGTATGTGTACTGGAGAATAAAACCACATCTTGTCCCAAAATTCTGCATTATTTAATACTTGTTTATCAGGCGTGAAAATTAGCAATTCACACCTTTTCTAATACATTTGTAATGTACATGTAGTTTCCCTCCAGGCCCATGGCTAATTATGCATGAATGAGCTAATTATGCAAGGATTATGACGTAGATGCATAGCCTCTATTGCAAGACTGACCAAACCGGATACAAATGACGTGACCACAAACAAAGGGACAAAAAACGCATGAGACACAAAGTTATGTTGTGGTACATGTACACCTGGACAAAAATATCTGGTGTCACTTACCATTTGAATTCAAGTCCCTTTCTTTTGACGACAGTGTATATCGTCTCTCCAATCAGAGGAATAAGGAGTAAGATGAGGCACCAGTAAGTCCTTCCGTTTGTCGACACCACTCGCCACACCATCAGGAAGACTTGAATGATAAAAAGGAATCTTGCGATGAGTGCTTTGGCGATGTTCCAACCAGTCGCTGCGGTGTTACAAGCCATTGTTGATCGCTGAATAATCCTCCTGTTTTCAGAATGTTCCTTGCAGTGAATATCAGATACAATCAGCTACTCGTGATATTTGCCAAGTGCAGTTGAAAGTCCATCTAGGACGTCGCATTTAATGGTGCAATTGATACGCTTTTATCTAACAACCGAAAGATTGCTGTTGGTCAGACGTTTGATTTCGATAATGGCAATGGGCTAAAACAAGCTTTCCGAAACCTTTAGGACACAGAAGAGGTGAATAAGACCACGGAAGCAATGTTCTGATGGGCGGAAGTACGATCATGCAGTTTTAAATAGTCGACGAGAACATTCCCAGTCATAGCAGAAGTTCCGTTCCAGTGACTGAGAAAATCAGAAAGGGCAGGTTTGTTTTGACGATCAATTCAACATCAGTAATCATTCGTCGCTCAAATAGAACGATGCCATCAAACATATTAATGACCAAATTATTTCAAGTCAATTCAATCGCAACCGCGGACTTGTTATCATTAAGATAATTTCAGGAATATAGAACGCTCTTTTCGGCAAATGTTCGGAAATGATCATGAATTTAATGGGATCTTTCGTTGTGGGCTATTGAATATCTAAGTCGACAAACAAAATCTGTCCAATGATAGCACGATTTTGTAAAAATCTTTTTATTTAGGCCATCATACTTGGAATTGGTTCAGGAAGTTGTATACTCTACTCGTCTTTCCCAGGATCAACTGTATTAAAGCAGGTGAAACGACGTCTTTAGATATATGTACAGTCATGGACATTAGTTTATCTACACCTGAAACTTTGAATATTTCAAACACTACTGGGCCAATTTTAACACGGTTTGTTCCACATGAAAATATATCTTGTTGGCCATATTTCAGCAGCCATCAAAATTTTGGAACTTTGCAAATATCGTAATTATGTAACAGGTCATCAGAAAAACCACTAAAACTCAAACTTTTTATTATGTAATATTTTTGTGATCCTTGTTGCAGTTGTGACAGAGTAGAACTTTTTAAGGATTTTGGGCTTTCATCAAAATATGTTGAGTGGTTGCTGAGATATTTGAGATTATCAAAATTTTGATAATCCGAGATTTTCGTATTTTGTAGGAAATATTGATACCATTTGATGAAGCTAATCTCGGAATATGGATTTACAAAATTTTGGAACGTTTTGCCTTAAAGCGATTTGTCAGCCAAAAAATTTGAATGCAAAAGGGGACGAATCTTTGTTTACAAACACTCATTTCCTGCATTCTGATTGGCTGTGAGGGCAATGTTTACAAACATCATCCTTTTGTTTACAAAACGACTGTCGATTCGCTTTAACTGGGCACAAATATTTTAATAAAATATTTGGCAATAAAATATGGATGTTACTGATTGTAAAATATTCAGCCCTTAAGGGGAAGCTGTTGTTGTACATGTACATTTTCATATTGCTTGGACCAGGCCCTTCTGAGGAATGCAATAAAGACACCCCAGTTGACTGTTTTTATGGTTCAATGTGATCAGTATGCTAATAGAAACAGAAAATGAGCAAAGTCCCGAGAATTACAGCCTAATTACATACGTAATCAAAAACAAAGAAACATGAAAAATAGGTACATGTACAATTTTCTTAGAGAAGAAGCGGGTAAATGACATATTCAGGGAGTGGCAGCAATGTCACAAACCCATAGAACCTCGGGTGGCGAGAGTGTCTTTACCTGAACTTCATGTACACCATACACGCTCAGTACATTAAAGTAGTTCCAGGAAGTAAAATTCACAAGTGTCATGGCTGCCCTGTCTCGGACAATCTGGCAGCATTCATGGAATTTACGTGTGTGTGGAGTACATTGTACTCTATATCAGCTGAAAATATTGTTATCAAAAAAGGGGTGGACTAGAAAAAAACTGGAACTTTATGATAGGCATGTTGTCAAAATGTATCTTGGGACAGTGTGCCGACTAGGCCAGCCCTACTAATTTTTTGTTTCAGCTTATTAGCTAATTCAGTGCGTTTTACGACGCGTCTCATAGTTCCTTTTGACTGATAGACCCCCGCAGGTGCCTTCATTTTCGTCATATACAGTAACTTGTATTTTATGGTATTTTGACGTGTTTTATACACCGTCTATCTGACCATATTATTATTGTTATGCCACACATGTATATTTGAGTGCCCTTTCCATGTTACAACATGCTCAAAGGCACTTTACAATAAGTGTAGTGATAAATAAGTGTAGTGATAAATTGATAGTAAAAGAGAGAAAATCATTAAAAGAAGAGTGATAAAACATTGATAGAGAGATAGGATTATCTAAAAACACTGGATAAATAAATGCACTGAGTGACATAGGTACTATGTGGTCCTAAAACAATAAATCTATGTCTGTCTATAAAAATACGTCTTTAGCTCTTTCTTAAACTGACTGAGGGAGTTGAGCGAACGTAAGGAAAGTGGAAGAGTGTTCCATAGTTTTTGTCCTGCTACATTTTTGTCCTGCTACACTAAAGTGACCGGTCTCCTGCCTTGGTCTTACTCATCGGGACAACGAGCTTATTCTGCTCAATGGAACGCAGTGATCTGGTAGGCCTGTATAGGGCCTGTCACACTGTAGTAGTTCTCAAAACGTCCTGCCCCGCGCTAAAAAAATCGTAAAACGGGCTATAACGTATAACATTAGCCAAATAATGCATCGGTGTTCTGGAGCACCCTCCATGCCCTTCCCGTCAGAGCCCGTCCATGAAGTTCGTAAAAAGACTGTAAAAAGTTGCCACTACGTTCGCACAGTTTGAGCTCGTTCGGCAAAACTTTCAAGAACGTACTGAGAACTATAGCTCAGTGTGATTGGGGCATAAGGTACAAGCATGTCGCTGACATATGACGGTGACATGTTGTGGAGGGCACGAAATACATGGAGCAGGACTTTAAAATCAATTTGACACTGAATTGGAAGCCAGTGGAGATCAGAAAGTAGGCCTACCGGTGTAAATGTGGTCATTTCGCTTTGTCCGTGTTACGTTCCAAAAATTCACTACCGGTACGTCAGTTTGCCCTTAATGCAGCATAGTTTTGACACAATGAAAGAATCAAAATTACGAGTCAAAGCATTTGATGCAGGTGTGAAAGGAGTCCAAGTCCCCCTGGAATCCAAGTCCGGTCTTATTAGCGAGGGACTAGACTATGACTAGAGAGACGATGACCATTCGAATAACCTTACAATGGCGGGCTATTGTTTGGCGGATCTGCATTCCTAGGACGTTGATTCCTGTCACACCTGTACCCAAATATAGGGCCTAACCAATGTGGAATGTCCTGCAGTCCATGAGCCAGACCGATTTTGACTACCAATTTCGTGACCAGATCCAACATGGATTTTTGATCAGTCTGATGTCTGAGGTGTCTGAAATCATGTGATGGACATTTCAATTCAGTAGCTTTATACCCCTAATTAAGGTTCTTAAAATCGTTCATTGGAATCCCATTGCAATACTTACACAGACTTGTATTACAAATTGAGGTGTCTATGTACAGCTAACTTTTTTCTCGCTGGTTTTAGACCCCATAAATGTATTACCAATAGATAGAAATATGGCACTTCTCAGTCAGTTAGGCCTGTTTAGAATAAGCGATAATTAGTATTTGTTATACAAATGACATTTTCAGTGATTTTGATGGATTTGGGGCAAAATTTGACATATACGTCATTTCTATGTTACAGTGATATCATATAATGTTTAAAATATAGCTATTTGACTGAGAGGTGCCATATTTCTATCTATTGGTAACACATTTATAGGGTCTAAAACCGGCGAGAAAAAAAGTTAGCTGTACATAGACACCTCAATTTGTAATACAAGTCTGTATAAGTAGTGCAATGAGATTCCAATGAACAATTTTAAGAATCTTAATTAGGGGTATAAAGCTACTGAATTGAAATGTCCATCACGTGATTTCAATTCAGACACTTCATGATCAAAAATCCATGTTGGATCTGGTCACGAAATTGGTAGTCAAACTGAAAAATTCGGGGTCTGGCTCATGGACTGAGCCAAACTCCTCACAGCGCCACCTATCTCCATTCTTCCGATATAGTGTACAGTATTGACGACCGGAAGTAGTCAATCTGGACATGCGCAGGAGGTTGGGACTGAGCAGGACACACGGCTGATCATCTCGGTGGCGAGTGGCCAGTTCATATCGCTATTGCCAGGTGGCGCAGCGAGCAGGGCCGACACGCCCTCTCTCTCAGACATGTCAGACTCACTGTGCCGTGAGAGCGTGCTGAGGTACGGTAGAATCCATGTGAATAAAAACCGATTTACCGAATAAATCCGTAGTTTCCCTAGATTGTTACACTGGTGTCAGCGGTGGGATCATCTATATTGATAATATATGTGCAAATTGTGCTACGGCAGGTATTTTATTGGTCCTTTTTGAGCGATTTTTTCCTTCGAATCTACATGTACGCCACGTGCCGTCAGTCATGTCAGTGTAGGCCCACAATACGGGGTAGCTATAGTACGTGCATGTACATGTACTGTGTGCACTGACACGCCCTGTACCGTGTATTGTATTGCGTTGTGTAGTCTACAGCAGCAGAAGCATTGCAGTGTAGGCTGTAGCTATGTCGTCTACCTGCAAGAAAGATGTAGGCCTAGTCACTAAAGCCCCCTTCACACCAACGTCCCGACAAAGGAACCGGCCTCGCCAACCATGCCATGACGCTCCAGCTCCGTGTGTGCACAGTGGGTTTTAACGGGGAGAAAAAGCAAAAAAAAGATAATGGGATAAAACCTGTACCAGGTGTCTCCCAATACCATGGAGAATCGACAATGAAGAAACGAAAAAAATCTGTTGGGAAATTTTTGTGAAAAACGTGTTTTTCAATATTCCTGTACATTTATGTAATACAAAGTATACGGCAAAGTCCTACCCGTAGTTTCTATTTTCAGCACATTTTACATTAGATTACACTTTTACGAGATTCTCCATCGACCATTTGATAGAAACTACCCCGATATATTTTAACAGATGAAATATCGAAACCACAAAATTGGGGAGTTTGTCCGTTAAAATTCAATACTGGGTCCTAAGTCCAATAATAAGGGGTTAAAACAACCCCAGTAACAATTTGATATTTTATCAGTGAGAATAAATTACGGTTATTTCCACCTAGTTCTCCATGGAGAACCCTGTAAAAGTGAAATCGACCGCAAAATGGAAACTACGGGAAGGAATTTGTCATATACTTTGTATGTACATAAATGTACAGGACAATGTACAGGAAAATGTACACAAATTTAAAAAACACGTTTTTCACAAAAATTCCCCGACAGATTTTTTTCGTTTCTTCATGTGTCGATTCTCCATGGTATTGGGAGACACCTGGTACAGGTTTTACCCCATTCACCACTGTGTGTGCAGTATACTCAGTGGTGGTCAGCCACGGCACGTGTCTAAATAAAGTAAGAACCGTGAGCCTCAGCTCACCCCACCAGTATGGGCGGTTATGTCCGCAAATATTCAGTGTACAGAAGATTTATTTGTAAGTCTGAAACGCATTTCTATGCCTAAAGCGCTAATTCTATA
>NMRB01000757.1:9227-29656 GCA_002633025.1 Notospermus geniculatus | reverse complement strand
GCTCCAATGTGCTATGTGGTCCCCTGCAGATGACCTTTATGTACATGTGAAGTTGCAGCCCGATCGGACATCTAATATGGCCGCCAGGTGGCATAACCCAAAAATCATCAAAGTCTTTTCTGGGAATGACTTGACCCAGATTGCTCATAACTGATATGTACCTCCCTCTGTCATTAGACTATTATGTCCAACCCAGTGAGCACATGGTCCATGGACCATTTCATTATAATGTCCCACCACACAAGGACACCTCTGAGTCTGTGAGGTGGGACTGTTTCATTTTACCCATTGGGACACCGCTGAGTCACCATTGGGACACCATTGGAAGCACCCAAGAAACACCCTGTCATCCTGTGTGGTGTTTTCTTGGGTGTCCCTGCGGTGTTCCTGAAGGGTGTTTCTAGGGTGAATTCATGAATACTTTTAGTATTGCTGCAACTGGGTTGCGTTGCAACTGGTCACTCGATCGCCGTAGTGGACTCGCTAGACGTGATTTCAACCAATGGCGAAGATGTGGTCAATTTCAGTCGGCAATCTGTCGGCAACCGGTATCAGTTCCTTGCAATCGTATTCAGTCGCCGGTAGCAGGTACGTTGCAAAGCAAGTCGCACCGCAGGAAATCAGCAATGGATTCCTAGCTTAAGATGCCCACAGGTCGACATTATAAAAATGGTGCCCGTCGTGTCGGGCGGTAGAGCGAAATGTCACCCCGAGAAAGCCATGTTGCCCGAGGCGNATGTTGCCCGAGGCGCCAGCCGAGGGCAACATTGCTTTCGAGGGGTGACATTTCGCTCTACCGCCCGACACGACGGGCACCATTTTTTATATCGTACCGAAAGTCATCAGAGAGAAGTTCTCGTGGCGTTTATCATCACTCAAATCATCCGCATTGCGCTGCACCACGCGTAATGTCGATGCGGACCTAGATGAACGCACGACACTGGACCCACATCGGCGCCGTTCGCTTGCTCATTTCTTTGAAATTGTGAGCTAACGTGCGACAAGTTTGGGCTATTGTGTTCAGGAAATGTTAACAGTTACCCCATGCTGTTGATGATCACAAGCTGACAATATTGACTGGTATTTCGACGATTTTGATTGCAAAACCGCCGTGTCATTTGAAGCGAGAAACAAAATGGCGGACATGATGGGGCCGTCTCGAAGCATTTTGCGGGAAAACATTCCAACCGGAAATATTTTCCGGGCGAACATGCCGAAATGTCCACCGCTCACGTGACCGCTCTCGGCCAATCACATTCACGGAAACTTACTTGAGGTACGATATTGCGTCTTGAAGCAACTCTCGGCAACTTGCTTTCCGGCGATGGAAGCAACTCGGAGACACTGCAGTTGCCAATTTTGTCGACCTGAGCGCGCTTGCATCTCCAAGTATGCAACTGCCGGATCTGCTAGTTGAGCGTGTTGTTCGAGGTAACCGCCAGTTGCTCCGAGTTCCTCTCAATCGCTGAAATGTCGACCTGCGCGTGGTGTTTTTTTATCTGCGACCGTCTTGAAGCAACTCGACGGATCCGGGATCCGTCGAGTTGCTTCAAGACGTAATATCGACCTGTGGGCACCTTTAGTTGAACACTCATTGGTAGGGCCTACTACTGCAATATTTATCTCGTCGATCAGGAAATAGAGGGCAGCATCGCCTGATGCCAACCGTTCGCATTTGAACATGGCCTCGCGGAACATCGCCGAGGTGCCGACGATGAACTGGACGGCAGGAGACGTCCTCCCAGTCGCAACACACGACATCCAGCCCGTGATCTACCGGTCTCCTGGTTTGGAACTAGCGCTAACCATCATCACTGTGTGGATTCCTATTTGCGTCAGCGTTATTGGTATATCTGGAAATGTTATTTCATTGTTAATTACCACAAAGAAAGAGTACAGACATTTCAGTACATGTACATATATGTCAGCTTTGGCTGTCTTAGATACGATATACTTATCACATTACTTGCTCTATGCTCCATTTTTTCTCGGGATTTCATTCGCTCAGAACATAATGAATATCATACTTCAGTAAGTTCACCGATTATGTCTCCATTTTTATGGAAGTTCCAACTGCGTGCCCTTAAAGTTAGAGTGCTTTCTGAATAAGGTCCTTGGGTCAATATTCATAGAACTGCATACATGTAAGTCTGAGTACATGTATGACACTACACAAACGATAAGTGTCACACTTTGACTTAAGTATGTTTATGAATATGGACCCGGGGTCCATGTTCAAAAGCATGCATGTACACCCCTCCGCATTAATTTATCTACACCTGATTTTTTTGAATATCTTGAGAACAAATTGATCAAATTTGATCGGGTTTATGTTATATGAAATTTCCATGCCTTGGTATATCTTGGTATATCTGGAATTCCAGCGGTTTTGAGTGATTGCTTTCACGACAACATTATGTAATCAGCTGTCGAAAAATGGCAGTAAAAGTCAACTTTTTTATTCTCAACTGAATTTTTTTTAAACACCGGGGAGATAAAGATAGCCATTTGTTAAACACTATTGTGGGAGTTCTTGGTAAATTTATTCGGCACTTTTGATGATATGGACGTTTTTCAATGGCTTCCGAAGGCCAAATTCATGACACTAAGTTTGACTTGTGCCATGGTCCCCTAGTCAGTAAGCACCCAATCGCAAGGCTTGTTTTTTAAAGTCCTTATTCATAGTCAATTGGCTTATACCTCGTCCGAGAAAATTTTGTGATCGCCCGAGTAACTTTTCCGATTCGTCAATTCTTTCATTGTTCCTCTGGCGAGGTTGGATGTAGGCGTAATATGTGAATGACTGACCTAAGGCCTATTGGGCTTGAGGCCTATTTGGCCTGTTTACTTGAACTCGGGTATTTCAATTGACCATTGTTCACATAAAGAATTGAGTTTTCATTCATAAACCTACGCGTCATCTGCTTAATTTGGTCACGTAACTCAATTATTAACATGATCCACTGGTCACATGTTACGGTTTCGTGACGAAAAAATTATTATTCATGACGTGGTGGTAGTCTGAACAGGGGCTGTGTCAACCATTGCAATCAGGTCACGGCCAAGCTGCTGGGGGAAAACCTTTTTTCTCAAAAACTGTTATGATTTCCCGAATGGAACTTTAACAGGACTATTTCTTGTGAGTGTTTTCAAAATGTATTGCAGAAATCAGAAGATTTTCACACAAAATAAAAAATGTTGATTTTGCAGCCTTTTTTTGACAGCTGATTACATAATGTTGTCGTAAAAGCAATCACTCAAAACTGCTGTAATTATTTGACCAAGGCATTGAAATTTCATATAACACAAACCCGATCAAATTTGGTCAATTTGTTCACAAGATATTCAAAAAAATGAGGTGTAGATAAATTAATGCGGAGGGGTGTACATGTACAAAAATGTGCTTAAGTCAAAGTGTGATACATGTACATGATGTACTTATTTTTTGTGGGCCCATATGCATAAAACTACTTAAGTGTGACACTTATCCTTTGTTCAACACAAATGATCAATATCACACTTTGACTTAAAGGGAGACATGCGAAAAATATTGCCCGGCGGGCACAAGTTGTCTTTGTTTTGATTTGTGCACAGCGCCATCTGTTAATACGCGGTGACACTACGCTGTAGCACAGGCCCCTGGAGAACTGTCAGTGAGTTTAGAACACGTACCTAACCAAAAACCAATACTTTGTAAAAAATACACCCCGAGCTCACGAATTTGTGAGCTCGTGGGTGTTTTTAGATACGTGTTGTGTTTTTTAGATACGTTTGGTTAGATGCGTGTTCTAAACTCACTGATAGTTCTCCAGGGGCCTGTGCTACAGCGTAGTGTCACCGCGTATTAACAGACGGCGCGGTGCAGTAATCAAAACAAAGACAGCTTGTGCCCGCCGGGCAATATTTCTCGCATGTCTCCCTTTAAGTATGTTTATGAATATGGGTCCAGGTCTTAACCTTCTGTTTTCCTTTCAGCGAAATAAACTATATCCTTTTTGCGACATCTAATGCTTCGAGACTGTGCCTCGCTGCCATGACGGCAGACCGAGCATGCGCAGTGCTATTTCCGCTGAAGGCAAGGACACTTTGTACGAAATCCAGCGCGAGCAAAATGACGACTATTCTCTCTGTCATGACGGCAATACTCGAGATCAACGTCGTTTTCACATTCAACATCACTTTCAAAAATGGCGTCTTTGTGACAATTGACCCTGCGATCTTCCCAGAACATACATGGGTGAACGACGTTGTGGCTGTCTACCACTCCGCCTCCATGACCGTCATTCCCTTTTCCGTTATCATAATATCAAATATTCTTATTCTTAGGAGTGTGAGGCGAGCAGCTCAAGACAGGACGAAACTCGACGCCAGCTCTTCTGGAACTAGAGATGAAAATACACACTTGACCCGAATGCTTCTTTTGGTTTCCGTTGCTTTCCTCGTTTGCTGCTCGCCATATGCAATTTGCGGGTTCCTAGTGACCCCATCAGTAATTCCCTACGACTTGCTTAATGCTTATCAAAGACTTAGATTGATTGTGATCATATGGGCTACTGTTGGAATCACACAAATGAACCATGCCGTTAACTTTTATCTATACATTTTAGGCGGAGGGCGGAAGTTTCGTGACGATGCCAGGAAAGTCTTGTGCACTCATTATTGTTAACCATGGATTTATGTTTTAAATACTCTGGTTTCGTGTTTTTAACACACCTTCGTTACAAGGTGGTGAGAACGCCTCCATCGTAATACGCATTGAGTATGACAATTAAGGTGGTGACAGACTAGTGCGTACGCGACGCGGAGCGACGCGTTTTCTTTTGTGTTTTTGCGCTCCGCAGTGGTGCCTGAAAACACAAAAGAAAACGCTTAGCTCCGCGCGGCGTCGCGCTAGTCTGTCACCGGCTTTATAGGCCTCTTGGAGTAAAAGGCCAAGGCGGAGATAGGGCGGGGGAGGATTGAATTTAGGCCTAGTTGACCGCATGTTGTAACTGATCAGACTATGAATGACGTGTGGTTTGGTATTTATCCTTGCGGCGTTCGGCCGTCAGTAGGAGTTGAATGAAATTGACCACGTGACTAGATAGCCCGAAAAGGCCTAGACGTCTCGAGCGGTGCAGACACCGTGCGGCCCAGCGATTGGTCTTACGTGGTGAATGAACTGAAAAGACCCTTTGTGTACCTATTGCGGGGGCGGCGCGTTCAGTGCCCGCCTTGAATATCTGAAAGGTGTGTTAAAAACACGAAACTAGAGTAATTATTGTATGTTTATTCGAACTCTTAGTTCAGTGTGTGTATATGTACAATGTGCGTGTGTGGTGTGGTGCAGTGCAATCAATTTCACTAACTTCAAGGTACATTTACTGAATACTGTTACACCAAGAACGCCTCTGAAGTGTGCGACACCGACCTACCGTTACTGTGTGCACAAGTAAATGTAACATAGCATCTATTTCATTTCCTCACACGTTAGCTAAGGTTACACCTGTTGAAAATACCCGTGTTTTTCGAGACCCGTGTCAAACCCGTGTGTACGAAAATCCCGGCGAGAGGTCACACCACTACATTGTAGTTACGGTAAGTAGCCCGGCGACAGTTGCGCTGCATGCACCGAATCTTCGGTCATTTCTGTATTGGCACAAATTGTTGGAGGCGCGAAAACGACGTCGCTTAATGGCTGCGCCATCTGTCGCCGTGCGAAGAACTAACGAAAACACGGGGTTTCGAAAAGGACGGCGAGATTGTCGTGTTTGAAAAATCCGTGTTTTTCAGACACAGTTTCTCAGTTTGCGCTTGAATACAGTAATCCTCTACATGTATAATTGACGGAAGAGGTTGGTTATCAGTCCGGTATTAAAGGGCGTTTTAGTACCATCCTGACACATTTCATCCACGCAGTGTACAGGTCTCGAAATATCTAGCAGGTATAATCCACACAACGACATGCAATGATTTTTATATAATGTGATATTTGACCTGATATCCTGCATGGTGGAACTGGGCAAGAAGCATTTTTGTTCTCTTGTAAAGATAATAATAATAATGAATAATGGCGAGTTCTTATATAGCGCTTCATAGCGTATTACGCTCTCTAAGCGCTTCACACATTATTACCCCAGCCTATGATTCAGAAACCTTTCTGTAGAAACCAAAGGGCAGCCACAATATAGCGCACACGATGGACATTTCAGGCCAGTTGAGAGTTACAGAGTGGCACGGCCGGGGATCGAACCCACGATCTTCCGATCATGAGTCCACAGCCCTAACCATTATGCCACCGCGCTCCCCAAGATCGTTGATTGCCATTTGTATCCCTTTTCTTCCGTTTTCTCCTTGGTAGAGATGTAATGCAAACTTTGCGTTACATCTCTACCAAGGAGAAAACCGAGGTGAGTTTCGGCTGGTGAGGGGATGCACCATGACACCGTCGAAGGATATATTTCAACAACCTCGTCTCTCATGTCACCGAAGATGAGAAATTTACTCTCCGATGCACCTACACTGTATGTTGGTGAACCCAGCACCTAGCATCTGACTCAACGCGCAAATTACTGGTGCTCAAATAATAATGTCATCCGCGTAATTAGCTCCACAAAATACGTGGCCAATGCGACATCCAAACCCTGATTTTTCAAAAGACATTAATAACTCATATATATATATGTATATACTAAATAAAACCGGAGACAGCACTCCACCTTGTTTCACACCGTTTTTTGCCGTAAACTCAAGTGTAATTACCCCGCTGAAACTCTGATTTTCTGATTTGTGTACATGTACATATAACAGCAAAGAAATGAGCGACCAGAGGACATAAACGTTTTTTCAACAGGAGTCTGTAACAGTTTGACAAAGAGTGGACTGTGTCAAAGGCCTTGCTCGCATCTAACATTACACAATACACGTTAAGCGTGGTGCACACCTGCGATTTTTCGTGCGATTTTTTAGCAGACTGCCCTTCCGACTGCTGCTAGAGCTACTGGGGATTTGCAGTCTGCTGCAGATCGTTGCACCAAGCGACCAGCCACTGTGGTTGCCCGATTAGATCGCCTGAGTGGTCGTTACATTGTTTGCGGGAGATTGTTGCACTGGGCGTTCTGAATGGGTGACCGGTTGGTTTGAATGGCCAGAACGGAGACCAAACAAATTTCGATCGCATCAAGAAATCTCTACCTGTTTCTGGCGCCTTTCTAATTCCACTGTTTTTCATATTCGATTTACCCGTCGCGTTTAACGCCGCGATTTCGTGCTGGCCTGTCATTTTCACAGGCAAAAGACAATAACAACATACAGAATTTTCAGATTTACGACATCACTCCACTAGATCAGCCCCCCTCATTACTATGAATATGGTAACCAGTTCGTGCATGAAAGCTCAATGGCTCAAAACAGCTTTTGATTGATTGAACTGGACTAAATGCCTGACCCACTGAGTAACATGAACTTGGGTCTTTTTCGCTAACTGTAACGCTCGTTGTAAGTGATTAGGGAGGTTTCGCAACCTTACGAACTACGAAAACCGAACACGAAAAGCGTAATATACGTCATCAATTTTTGCTTACTTCAGTTCGTAGGTGGACGTTCGTTGTTCGTCGCCTCTTGTACAGGGGCAATTTCCATTGTCAAACTAGACCACTTTTTTTCGGATCGGCCGAACGCACAGTAAGCAGACTGGGCCGTCACGCGGTACCGTGATTCGCGCTTTACCGTGATTTCGCGGTGAAAAGAGGAAGTGGATCGAATGTGGCGCAACCGCACTAACTGCTCGCCGAGCATGGTGGGAATGGTGGTCGCGCTGCAGCGTGATATCATGGGGCAGTTGAAGTCAACGTTTTACAATGGTTTACTTGTGAAGATTACAACAACAATCGCGGCTAACCGAGGCCACCCGAAGATAAGAGACTTTAGCACGTCTAATTTCAAAAAAGCGTCAATCGTTTAAAAAAGCGTCATTTTGAAATGACCTGTCCAAATGCAATCTCTATCATCTTATCTACATACCAGAACTGAATTTCAGGCGTTGCAGGCGTTTATGGCGCCGAAATGGCATATAATGCAGGTAGGCATGGCAGGCCTGCCATTACGGTTGTCGAGGTAAATTTCGGTCGAAAATTGCCTTTAAAATCTTTAAACGTGAGTATGACACAGTGAATTCTTGCTTGTTTATTGACAAAAATTGTACAAGTTAACGGTGAGAAGTTTCCGTCCCCTCCACGCAGGATTGTAGCTGTTTTCTGCCAAAACAAATATTGTATTTTGTACAGCCACTGCGCGGTTGGGCGCGACAAAGTCACGTGCACGTTTCCATCACGGTACCGCGTGACGGCCCAGTCTGGTAAGAATTACGAGATCAGTAATGGTTTGTGTATGACCTAATCAGTTTATGTGTGAATAGATGTCGGATTTCGTCTTTGCAGATTAGTCGTGCGTTTTGCGTCGAAGAGCTAAGTCCGAACCGAACTCTGACATTCAGGGGGCAGTTGCACCAAATAAAACTCACGATAGCGCTAACTTGGTGTTAGCGCTAACTTTATGTTAGATGACGTAAAAATCCCTTGTCTTTTTACGTCATTTAGCATAGAGTTAGCGCTAACACCAAGTAAGCGCTAACATGAGTTTTGTGCAACCCAGCCCAGAACTTCAATTTTGCGCAGTGTAAGCCTATTCCATACAAAAAAATTGTAGTCATAGACGGGATTCGAACCGTCGAACTTCTGATTTGCAGTCGACCACTCTATCCACTCAGCCAACGAGCCAACTGACACGGTCATGACTTGTGTTCGTCATAGGCGTAGGCCTTCGAGTTAGAAAACCTGGGAAGCCCACCATCAAGTTCGGTGGGCGAATGGGGAAGACGGTGAAACAAAGATAACAGAGCGTGGGTTCGATTCCCAGCTGGGTCTAGTTTTTTTTCTTTCAAAAAAGTGTTCAGCAGGAGCTCACCAGAGGATGTTGACACCTCCACAGCTCGAAGACAAATAAGGTGGCACCCCCTGGCCTATCATCGTTTGAGGTGTTGGCAGGGCGTTTGATCGTGTACAGCGGGCATAAGCTCACAGCATGCTCCACTCCCGGCTGCAGTCGCCAATTTTAGTTAAAGCGCCTTCTACGACAGCTACTGCACATGTAACCTGTAACGTTTTTGAGCGTTCCCCATCTGTGAGTGTTCCCCTGCTATTGTCTGACGGAATAAGCCGCGACTCGACAATGGAGGACACACAAAGAAACGTGTCGATCTATTTGCCAGTGTTTCCAGGACAATAGGGGGAACACTGACACACGGAAACACTGAAAAACTTTACACCGGCATTCGTATTTCGTATTTCGTATTTTATGCGAAACCAAAAATTTGCTTAATACGAAATACGAACTCTATTTTCGTATTTCGTGTTCGTAGTTCGTAGTTCTTCAAGTTGCGAAACCTCGCTATTATGTCAAGTTCTACAATACGAAGTTCTATAATCGCTTCAAGTTCATCATGAGGGGAGATCTGAACGTCTCTACGTCCTCGTAGGGTTGCGCCGGCGCCTAAAGAGAAGGAATGTATTCTTTGCCTCTTAAATGTCTTAAAAGGTAAAGTTTGGGGGAAAATTATCCCTCCATCGACAGAAGTTTGCTTTCGGCCAGGACTGGCGTATATATTATATATAATACAATTCGGATTAGGAGGAATCTCCCTTATGATATGTAAGATCAAAGTTCGTTGGCACTTCACCATTTACGAAACTCACGAATCAAACAAATCCAGTACAAGGCCACTGGCGACATGTACTAAATGTATATAAACAAAACTCAGTATAACATGAAGGTTTATTTTCTTGAATTGTTTCAAACACTTGACAAACATTGTCGCTATTTCCAAAGTCGGTTTGATCCATCGACTGGGAGGTTTCTCGCGATAGCACGCCTGCCTTGTGCCACCTCGCTGCAGGAGGTGCCTGATCCGAAGGATGGTTTGATAAAGCGAGGATCTGGAAAATACTCGTTTCATGAACAGCTACGTCTTTTCATCCAATATGCCACGAAAAGCAGTTGGACCGATACGAGTTCAGTCCTTTGGATGGGTCCTCAATGCACTTTGTCGAAGAAACTTCTAATCTATTGACTATTGATAGTCAACTCATTTTGTGTCAAAGTGTGTCCCGAATAAAGAAATTTGAATTATTTCAACGGCTTCAAGTTTTTTCTACGAGTTTTTGAGTAATTTTTGAAGTTATTTTTGAGGACCCCGTCTGGTTGGTCACACTGAAGTGAATCATGCTTCAGAAAAATGGCCGCCATTCTTTTCATCACTTGAGAAGTTCGACGCCCTGCGATACCATTACTAATCCTTCATCAGGTAAGGTATCATACTCCAAGTCATTACATCCTTCATCAGGTAAGGTATCATACTTCAAGTCATTCTTTTGTGTGCAACAACAGTTTATATGCCTGATTGATAACTAAGATCATACATGTAGATTCGAAAAGTCTTCTCGAGCATTCCTGATCGGTGTGTACACTCGTGAGCACTGGGCCTATACTGTATACGTGTACATCGATGGTGTGTGTGGATGAACGAGTAGAGAGGTCACCAAAATGAACACAGCGTGCCGCTTTTATGCAAGCCTGGTTCCTCTGGCCACCGATGGTGGCGCTGACTGATATTTACAATGCCCGTCCATTTGCCCTCGGCCTCAGCGAACCGATGTTGCCGTTGTATAAGTTTACATTCAACCAACTTTACAAATTACATGCTAAATATAACCGTGACACAAAAATGGCGCTTGTTATCCTGCGCAGAACAAATCACGGTGTCTGACTCTCAATAGCAAGGGTTCATTGGTTTGTATTCAAGTTTTCCCGGCCTGCATATTTATTATATGCGAATGATTCCCTGTCATAACATCGTCCATTCATGCATGCATATAGGGCAGGTTGCGTTTGAAAAACAGACGTCCCGTTATTTATTACGTTGAGAACTGAATTTAGACTGCGTAATAAACGTTTGGTTTCACTGCTAGACAGTCATTTCAGTTTGTGCAATTGTCTCTTGCAAAAGTTTTGAAAATGGAATTCCCCCGACATTTTCAAACAAATGTCGCTGTTGGCAACTTCATGCAATATCCAAAACACGACAATTACAAAGACATAAATCAACAGCGAATCTCCTACTGCATATTGTAAGCATATGTTTTGGTAGGTCGAAATAAATGCATCCCCTGAAATGTTGTTGATATCATTCAATATAGAAAACACTGAAACCGATATTTATAGAATATGGCATTACTGCTGGTATTTATTATTGTGCAACGCCATAAATCAGTACAAGTTTTCCAGTGGGTCAGTGGCATAATACAGTCAGCGAAACTAATATTGGCATACAATGTATAATACTCCATTGAAATCATCATCAGTTCAAGAACAGAGATCAAGCGTGACTGTCAGGTTAGCGTGTCTACATGAATATGTCACACTGAGCAACACATAAAGGAAGAGCACATAAATTGAAGATCAAACATGCAACACCACCCGAGACAGTCCTGTGCATCATCAGCAAACACTCAAGCTTGCAGAGATGCTCATGTCGAGTGAATACCCTTCCCTCAGCAGTTTTCATGCCTCCAGCCGTTCCTTTGAACGTTGTTGAAGGGTATACACAAATCGAGGATGAAATATGCAACATTCCAGTCGAAACAGTCCTGTGCACCATCAGCAAAAAAGCTTAGTTCGCCGAGTTGCTCGATCGCGAGAGTCCCCTTCCCTCAGCAGTTTTGTTACCTGGAGCTGCGTTGGAGATTGCTTTGCTCTTATAATAAGTGTCGACATCAAATAATTATATGCAGGGCTCGCGTTAGTTTTTCAAAGAAATTAACCAATAAACTTCGATGGGGAGAGACAAAGGTATTTTTCAGTGAAAATTGGTCCAAAACTGTCCTGAATATTCGGCATGAAAGTTTCTTGCAATGGCCGCCGATCTAGGAAGGGATAGTATTGACGACAGGTGTGACAGGAATCAACGTCCTAGGAATGCAAGTCTGCCAAACAATAGCCCGCTATTGTAAGGTTATATTCGAATGGTCATGGTCTCCATAGCCATACTATTCTTATCGCTCACTGAACAATAAGACCGGACTTTGATTTCAGGGGGACTTTGATCCCTGTCACACCTGAAGTGGTTAAGCTGGACATGCGCAGGAGGCTGCTGGAACTGTTCTTAGATGTGGCCGTCAGTCATGGACGTAGTCCTGGTCACGGCCGTCAGTCATGGATCTAGTCCTGGTCATCATCCTCTTCCTCATCACAACCGCAGCACGCATTGAACAAGCGATAAAGCTGTAGCGATATCACATAGAAGTTCTTGGACAGAAAGAAGAGCAGACTGTTACTGAATTCTCTGAACTCGATCATAACATACATCCTCATGCAGAAGAAGGGGACGTCTTGGAGAAAGAGAGACATGATCAAGGCTCCTACTTCAGCTCCGCTTATCTTTCCCTTCCCAGTCGATGTTGGAGATTCGTTTTTCGGTGATGCCTGCTTCTCTGCTTCATTGGGCTCTGGTGCGACGATAAAACCCAGTCGCATCTTCCCTGACCCCAAAGTATACAGAAATGTGAACTGCATCAAACTAATCGTCCATAGGGATAAAACAGAAATAAAAACAACCCTGCGTTTCATCACCCCTGGAATGTCAAAAAGATCAAGCAGCTCGGTTATGTCGGCTCCCATGGCAACATAGACCAACAGAATCTGTGAAAGTCTGTCCCTTGTGGTTGGTCCTCGCGGAATGATCCAACGAAAGGCTACCAGTAGGAGAATGAGTGTCTGCTGCAGTATCTTAACCCAGATGTCTCTTTCGATAAAAATGGGAGGCGTGAACTGCAAGAAAATACGGAGGTTTAGAAATCAAACGATAAACGTAAATTTTAGGACAACTTTATTTTCCATACTACACATTCACCAGATTTTATATTGCATTTTCGGTACAAAAATAACGTCGTTAACGTTTATGTTTACCGTTTGATTTGTAAACCTCCCTATTACATGTAACACCAAAATCCAAATTAAAAATGTAGAAGCCGGAGGAGTTAAGAACGACAAGACTACATCCCCCCCCCCCCCGAATGAATGATCTGTTCTATGAAGTGAAATTTTACCATTTTGCCCGTTGGAGAATACATGTAGAATCGCACTTACTCCAAATAGGGCAGCAAGACCCTCCTTGTCTTTTACATCCGTGACGTTTTTGGCTCCGACCACTGTGTTAAAACGTTCGAGTCTATCGAGTTCCAGGAGCCAAATAGGGGGTACGGCGGCGATCAAAAACATGAGGACACCTACTGCAAACCTGCAAAAAATGGTTGATTATACATTATTGTAAATTATTGTAGATCGAACGAAAACGATGATGACCTGCATGAGAGCAGACATCGAAGAATACCTCTCTGCCACCTCTGTATAAACTAATCCAATTTTTGGGTTACTCTTTCTAAGTTTATTGCAACACGACGTTTCTACCAGTGTTCCCTGGTCGTTGTCAAATGTACAACTGAATCAAAGGGCCGTATTCCAGAAGCTTCCTTAACTGTAAGATTTACCTTCAGCTATTGTTTGCACGGCAGAATACAAAAGCTTAAAGTGGACCTTTGAGTTAAGGAGGCTTCTAGAATACGGACCGTAGTGTATGTAGACTCTATAAGCAAGAAAATTCACTTTGATTCTGTTGTACACTTGACAACGACCAGGGAACTCTGGTAGAAACGTCGTGTTAAAATAAACATAGGGCCGTATTTTAAAACGTTCCTTAGCATTAAGGTCCACCTTAAATCTATTGTTCTCGATGGTTTTACAATAGACTTAAGGTCGACCTTAATGTTAAGGAACGTTCTAAAATACAATCCTTAGAAAGAGTAACCAAAAAGTTGGGAGTAGTTTATTCGAAACCTTTCTAAAAATGCCATTCAAGCAGTTCACCTCTGTAAAACAAATCATCAGGGGCCTGTTTCATAAAGTGACTTTAAAGTACCGTAATGGTACCATAACTTCAATGTACTTTCTATTTGGTTAAAGAACATGAAATAGAATCGGGTTTCTAAGGTGAAAGACATTGGGCCGTATTCTAGAAGCTTCCTCAACCATGTCAACGCTAAGGTTTACCTTTAGCTATTGTTCGCAGGGAAGAATACAAAAGTAAGTTTAAAGTGGACCTTAGAGTTAAGACGGCTTCTAGAATACGAGCCATTGCTTCCTACAAGATTCGAACCCACGGACCCTCGCATGAGGCATCAATCCCCAGCACTAAGGGGCAACACGCCTTAACCACTAGGCCAAATCCCCATCTTCACTTTTATGAAACAGGCTCCTGTTTCATAAAATGACTTTAAGGTAATGATACAAGTACCATTTACTTCAATGCGTTCTTGGCTAAAGCTACCATTAGCTTAAAGTCACTGTTTGAAAGAGGCCACAGGTAACCTTCCGGTAGAACTCTGATTTTCTTTGGGTGAGTGTAACGAAATTTTCTGCAAGACTGACCAAACTAGATACAAGTGACATCCAACGACTGCCAAGAGGATTACCGCCAACAAAATACATTTGTAGCAATGCCAATTAATTAGGTACATCATGACATGTATCTTTCTCTGGGGTATCCTCTACCATTTTAATTCAAGTCCCCATTTCCTTTGGTGAAACAGCAAGACTTGTCAAACCGGAGATGGAAATAATGCAAAGCTGATGACCACAAACTAAGAGACCAAACACGCATGAGATAGGTGTGCGACAGGACATTCATCACTCTGGAATCACCTACCATCTGAATTCACGTCCCTCTCTTTTGGCTAGGTTGACAATCATCTCCACAATCAGCGGAACAAGGAGTAAGAGGAGGCACCAGTAAAGCGCCCCTTTTACTGAAGCAACACGCCATACCGTCAGGAAGACTTGAATGAAGATGACAATTCTTGCGACGAACGCCTTGAACCTGTTGCAACCTTTCCCTTTGCAGCAGTCACGAGCCATCGTTTGTCGCTGACTAATCCTGGTCTGTCGTCGAAAAAATGTTCCTCAAAGTGTGTTCCTGATTCGATCTGCTGCTCAATCGTGAGATATACCGGTTCTAGTAATGCTGGTCAAACTCTAACTCTCTGCTCTGACTCTGGGGCCTCGACATCGGAACACAGAATTGTGTAGCAATTGGTATGCTCCAATTCGCAGAGAACCGAAAAGATACCAGGTGATTGGTTGGGTTTAATGAATTAAGCCACTGGCGCAAAAAAACAAGTCCATAGAACAGATGACGAAAGCAACAAATTATTTTTGTGCGGAAATCTAAATAGTAACGATCACAATCTCAGCCAACCATACACTGAAATTTCGTTCCAACTGAATGGCTAAGCCAGAAAGCCAGAAAGTTTGTTTTGCTGTGTTCAACATTGTACGACGAATTGCCAATGGAACGGTGCCATAAAGATGTTCCTGTTTCATATACTAGTATTTCATTAAACGAAGTCAACCGAATCGTACGGTGGCCAATAGAGCTCATTGATAAAAGTATTTACCTTTGCATTTGTTTTCCGAAGTTTGTTTTTTCTTGGGGGATTGAAATTTTTTTCGAGGTTTCCACCGCTGTGAAAACCTTTCCACCGCGGGGAAAACGTTTCCACCGTCGGTGAAAACGTTTCCACCGCAGTGAAAATGTTTTCAACGCGATAAAAAATTACAAACACCCAAGAAAAAAATTCAAACCTTGGACAAAATGCGAAGGCAAATATTTTTTTATCAATGAGCTCTATGGGCCACCGTAGTATATACACAAATCGATGAAATACGCAACATTCCAGTCGAAATAGTCCTGTGCATCATCAGCAAAAAAGTTTAGTTCGCCGAGTTGCTCCATCGCGAGTGTCCCTTCCCTCCCTTTCGTTATCTGGAGCTGCGTTGGAGATTGCTCTTAAGGGGATTAAGGGGCTTACAGTGAAGCAACTCGACGGATCCGTCGCAGATCAAAAATCCACCACGAGCAGGTGGTCGACATTTCAGCGATTGAGAGAAACTTGGAACAACTGGTAGTAGGCTACCTCGAACAGCACGCTCATGTCGACAGGTCCATTCCACTGCCGGTATTTTCTTTTTTCGGTATACGTCACGTGATTTTCAATGAAATATCACCGTTCAAGCAACTGATCAGTCGCAAGCAGGCGCAGGTCGACGGATCTTAGTGGAACTGGAGACAACTAGTCGCCGAAAAGTAGAACTTGGGCAAGTCCAAGCAACTAGCGGATCCGGCATTTGCTAGGAGACGCAAGCGCACTCAGGTCGGCAAAATCGGCAACTGATTAGTCACTCCGAGTTGCTCCCATCGCCGGAAAGCNGACAGAACCTGCATGGTGATGGTGGAAGCCTAATAACTTCATCTACACCTAGGTTATCAAGGATGAGCTTTCAGATTACGCAATGACCTTGAAGGTTAGAGGTCAAGGTCAAGGTTAAACAGTTCTACAGCGCAAATCTCCTTGGGATTTTAGGAGAAAACGAATTAGAAGCCTGAATTAACCATCTCCTATAAGTTTCATCAAGTATGCCTGTTCCAGTTACGCAATACTTCTCAAGGTCAGAGGCCACAGTTAATTAGCTCTAGAGTAGTAAACTTCTCATCGGAAACCATTGACATCGCTCCGATGTCCTTTTCTTGTTCATGACACGATTTACTTGTCATGGCGAGTCGCCATCTCTGTGACGAGTTCGGTTAGTCGAGTTAGTGACAAGATCTCTCTAGTCATGGCGGTAAGTTATAGGTGGCAGCACATTTCTGCGCATGCGGTTTGAGCTTGCATTGCAGACGACACCACTGAGCCACCGGCGGTTTTCTTTAGCATATTATTATGTACATTACAAGAGCTGTAGAGAAGGCCTTATCTGGTCACTGCGAGAATTTGCTTCAACACAAAATAATTGAATATACCCAGAACTAAAGATTTTCAAGTAAAGCTTTATTGGCTAAACTTTAAAATCATCTTCACATCCATCGCTTAATTTCAAACGCTGAGCATGCCGTCAGCATCGTTGCCTCATTAGGGTAGGGACACACCTGACGCGATTCGCATGCGATAGGGCAACGCATGCGTCAAAACCTTTGTTTGCGTGCAGTGCGGTGGAAAATAACAAAGGCGTTGTCGCATGCGTCAACGAATCGCGTTAGGTGTGTCCCTACCCTTCGCCGAGTGGATTTAGGGGTTAGGTCTAGTAGTGTGTAGATTAGTTTCCAAGGTCGTATGTTCGAATCCCGCGTGGGCTCAGAAATTAGGTAGGGTTTTTTCTAGCATACGTGGCTGTTGTTAGTGCTTGTAACTACCGTATGTCATTTTCTTGGCGCTTAAATTTTAATTTTTTAGTAAGGAAGGATTTTAAAGTTGCTCCGCTTTATCTTTTTATATCAGCCTGATTGACAAGGTGTATTTTTTTCAATGAAAAGATGTCTTTGTGGACAATGACAAGTGGAAAACTTGTCAATTGACAAGATAGACCCTGCCAATTTAAGCATATTCTCAGAACGAGCTCCATCTTGTCAGTACGACAAGAATATTTTTAGAGTGTACGGTCACTTCGCCCTTCGAACTACGCTCTCTTCACCCCTTGACATTTTGCCTCCTGAATTCCACTCGCAGCAGATTGTGCCGTTTATCACGCTCAGCCCCACTGCTGTCATCAAAAATAATAATCCAAAGTACAAAATATTTCACACAAACACATATTGCAACGTTAAGCATACCTGTGTTCTTTATTACTTGATATCAAAATCCTTCATGCTACAGCATAATTCGTCAACAAAACAATAGTTGTTTGTTAAATCGCGAGGAACATCGACAGAAAAAAGAACCAATCAGAAAAGTCCTCGCATGCATTTTCCACAGGTTTACCTTGCCGCAGACCGTCATCCCAGTTATGCGCATGCGCATATGTACACTGTAGTTACTGTTATAGACGTGAGAGGGCCAATTCTTTGCGAGTAAACGCTTTTTCAACGCGCGTGGGGTTGATTTTGCCCCGGGGGTAAGGTTTAGGGATGGCGGTAGAGCTATGGGTAGGGTTAGGGCTAGAAGAAAAGGTTTTGGTCAGGGCTAGCATTATATATTGATATTATATTACAAATATGAAATAGAAATCGTGTTTCTAAGGTGAAAGACATTGCTTCCTACCAGAATCGAACCCACGGACCCTCGCATAAGGCATCAATCGCCAGCACTAACGGGCAGCACGCCTTAAACCACTAGGCCAAATCTCCATCTTCATAAAAGATGGTTCAATGGCCCATGTTTAAACGAGGCGTCCATCAGTACCCTATTATATTACACTAAATAATTAAATAAGACGTAGATTCAACGCCATCGCTGCCAGCTGCCTCGGTAGCTCAGTCGGCTAGAGCGTTTGCCTACTAATCCGAAGGTCTCTGGTTCGACTCCTGACTTGGACGTGACTTTTTTCACCCTTTCTTCTCTCTTAGTGTTTTCCTTTTTACTGAAAATACTCTAAGTCCGAGGATGACGGTCGGGGGCTAGGCACAAGTATTGTCGACACTGACATCAGAACTTCGACGCCTGAATTGAGCAGAGTTTAAGCCGAGTAAAACATGAATGACACCCCTTTCCCGATCATAGTTGACACAAACAAGTCCTTCCCTGATGCAAACACATGAATAGTATCCTTCTGATGTGAAGCTAGCGACGAAACGTTGAATTTTCCACAAATTTCTGACTCCAAGCGAGATATCGAAGTTCTGAAGCCGCCATGTTTGCTCTGTTGATTCACCATCGAGCCTACATGTAGGTGTATCCGGTTACATACACTACGTATTTCGTGTACTTCGTTCATTGATCGTATCCTGGAGGCGAGGTAGCTTGTTACCAGCGCTGTGATTGGCCACTCGTCTCTCGGTGGCAGTGAGAGTGGAAATGTGGGGAGTATCTGGCAAGGGTGGATTGAGCGAGGGTAGGAGTGATAGGAACACTTGTCAGGGCAAGATGTGGAAAGCTAGTTGCCGCGAGTTGCTTCAAGACGCACTGTCGACCTGTAAGCCCCATAGTATGATATTAAGTGTGCACATAAAATTAAGTTCCAAAGCCGGCGAGATTTTATGCAGGTTTCGCGTTAATTTTTTCAAAGAAGTTAATCAATAACTTCGATGGGGACAGACAAAGGTATTTTCAGTGGAAATTGGTCCCAAACTGTCCTGAATATTCGGCATGAAAGTTTCTTGCATTGGCCGCCGGTTTAGGTGGGAACAGTGTTGACGACCGGGAGTAGTCTAGCTGGACATGCACAGGAGGCTGCTGGAGCTGTTCTTAGATGTGGCCGTCAGCCATTGTCCTAGTCCTGGTTATCATCCTTGTTCTCATCACAACCGCAGCACGCATTGAACAAGCGATAAAGCTGCAGCAATATCACATATAAGTTCTTGGACAGAAAGAAGAGAAGACTGTTAGTGAATACTCTGAATTCAATCATAACATACATCCTCATCCAGAAAAAGGGGACGTCTTGGAGAAAGAGTGACATGATCAAGGCTCCTACTTCAGCTCCGCTTGGCTGCCCACTCCCATGCGAGGGTCTTGCAGTCGATGTTCCAGATTGCGTTCCCGGTTTTGCCTGATTCTGTGCTTCATTGGGCTCTGGTGAGACGATGAATCCCAGTCGCATCTTCCCCAAAGTATACAGAAATGTGAACTGCATCAAACTAATCGTCCATAGGTATAAAATAAAAATGAAAACAGTCCTGCGTTCCATCACCGCTGGAATATCGAAAAGATCCAGCAACTCGGTTGTGTCGGCTCCCATCGCAACATAGACCAACAGAATCTGTGCAAGGCTATCCCTTGTGATTGGTCCTCGCGGAATAATCCAACGAAAGGCTACCAATACGAGAACGAGTGTCTGCTGCAGTATCTTCACCCAAATGTCTCTTTCGATATAAATTGGAGGCGTGAACTGCAAGGAAAATTAACACCAAAATCCAACTTAGAATACTATGGGCGGTTAAATGTGCAAAAATAGGACCTTGCGAAGCGAGATGTCATTTTGTAAGTAAGGCCACACTTTTTTTATTCTTTGGTTTACGGGCCCGCCGACGTGGCAAAATGCCATTCCGAAAAAAAAATAAAATTGGGAAAATCAGTTTGTTTTATTTCCGCCGAAGTTCAAATGAGGTCTTCTGAGAAAAAAACAAATAAATGGAGTTGTTTTTATTCCCGCCGACCTTGATTTCAGCAGTCACGACAGCTAAAAATAAACAAAACCAACTGGCGTATGTCTATTTCCCGGCAGCGAGGACGGAAAGAAGCAGAAAAGAGGCATTTATAAAGAATTTATTTGGTTTTTTATTTCCTCCGATTTGTCTAACTTGTCATTCTGAAGCTGAAAATGAAAAAAATGAACTGAACTGAAGTTTTTTT
>NMRB01000756.1:239009-288038 GCA_002633025.1 Notospermus geniculatus | reverse complement strand
ACAAAATCTTCAAATCGCTTTGTTCTATCATGCTCTGGCGATATTGCCTCTGATATCACGTGTCCAGAAGAACGATTCTCATGTGTATCTGGGTCTGATTTTTGGTGCGAATTAAGTGTGGTGGTTCGGTCCTCGATGGTCAGTCGCTTTGAGAACTCATCAATGAATTTGTCCATGTCAACAGAGGTTTCTACCACTGGAGGAGATTGCTTCCCAGGCTCATCTGTTGGTAATCTGAACGGAACGTCGTCACTGCTACGACTCACAGGTGGCGTCTCATCAAATGCACCCAGTTTGCCATCCCTTCCCGTCGTTGAACACAGAATATCTCCCTGGCCGCAAGATGACGATGGTGAAGGCATCTCTTCGTCCAGACGAGACACAATTTGGTCTAAAAGAGGTTTCGTGATGACGTTGCTGAGATACTTAAAGGTCAACTTATCATTTTCGTCTGATAAAACCAAATGCTGACGACTGTTAAATGAATATGATATCGCATACACCGACTCTTTAGCATTCGGTTCGAGTTGAAAACGGTGAAATGTGTTATATAAATGTACCAAAGACAGTGGATACGGATGTCGTTCGTGGACCCAGTTCGACAATTTACATATAGCGTTTTTGTAGGAAACACTATTCGGAGAACAAGATATTTTGGACTTTATGTAGTGAAGATTGTCTGCGATTTGACACATGAATATAATTTTTACGCAAAAAACCAATGCCAACATATGCATTAGAATTTCAAACTCGTTTAAAGAAAAATCCATGATGCCGGTGGGCTCTTTAGTCGTGTGTGTCAATTGATCCAACTGGGTATTATTACAACCCATCGCGAAAGGCAAGGATAAAGCAGCCCACCAGTCGGCGAAGGTTTGTCCAGGAGTGAAACTGAAGTTATCTAAGAACCAAGAGTCGGTGACACCCTGTGCTTTATGGTAGCCTGTCATGACGTAGCGTACTTCAGAATGATGAAACAAATACTCTAAATTTTGTTTGGGCGAAAAAATATTCACTAGAGAATACGCCATTTTTTTCTGCAACGAGTAATTGTGAAATACAGCCAAAGAAATGGTTCTGAGCAGTGATGAAGGCGTTTCCTTGGATTCCGAGCGCGTGTAGACGAGGGTATCGTGATTGGTTTGAGTGCTTTGTATGACGTACTTCATAACAAGTTTATGCACCGATTGGTATGGGAAATAGGCAGATTCGAATATTTTCTGGAAGTCTTGTAGACTTCGAATAGTTTCGTTAATGCCATGCTCGTGATGCATTAAAACATCCCCATCTGACAGGTCCGTTATCACATCCTTCAGACGGAAATCTGACATCCGCTCTTTCATTGTAGTTCCACTCATGTAATTAAACATGATTTGCATTGATTCGATTGTCACAGCCACACAATTCTCACACATCATTATCTTGTTACACAATGCGTCTGGAAGGTTTTTTCTCAACCATTTTTCAACTTTGCTCAAATCAATGTCAACGGAGCTTATGAACCTCGCTAGTTCTTGTAAAGAGAGATGCCGCGTTAAATCAACTTCGACTAGAGTGCTCAGAAACTGTATATTCTCGTCTATCTTAAAGTAAACCGGTTGAAATTTGTTAAAGGTTGTGATGAATTTTTTTGCTAATTTGCCGTTATCGTTTATTTCCTGCAGCAAAGGAAGCTGTAGATAAACATTATTGGGATTTCTCTTTGTAATGATGTCATCCGCCATCTTTTTCAGGTCGACTAAAACTGATAGTTCGGCTTCAAAGCATTTTTTCACTACGTCGAGGTCTTTCGATAAGTTGTCGTAAATATTGGTGAATATTTTATAATCAAACGTGTCTTTCATGTCAGACTGGAACTTATCAAACGTAAAGAGCGGTAGGTGTGGTGGATAATCAACTCGGTTTTCACCACCAAAAATATAGTCCTGTTTTTTCGACTTCCACTCACTTAACTTATTGCGATTATCGAGAAGAAATTTAGTGAAATTCGCATAATGATCATCAATGGCGATTAATTGCCGACCGCATTCGCAAGTAATTATATTTCTCGACAACGCCTGATTGACCACAACTCTTACGTCAAAATCTTTGCGATGCTCCCCAACGGCTTCGTAATGGATTTTCATCACATTGTAAATGGTATTCGACGGGTTGTTGTAGTCTATAGGCACACTGAATTCTTGTAGCACGTGTGCGACATCTCTCTTTAATCCCTCTATGATATCCTTTAATCTCTTGAAAAAATCTCCTACAGTCGTCTCATGTTCCGTCGAAATTCTGTGCAAATAAGGATGCAACAAGTCGCGCTTCTTATCAGATAAGTATCCAGTCACGGTTTTGCTAAAATCGACATTATGACGGGTCATATCTTCACTCAGCTTATCCAAGTCGTTTAAAGTAGTCGTGGTCTGTAACGAGGCGGTCAAATCGCGCATGCGTGAAGTATAGTCGCGAACGTACTTATGACATTTTAGAAGCACATCATGGATATCTTTAGAATGCTGTTTTAGCAGAAAGCATCTCTCTAACATACTTAGATCAACCGCACAGTTCACTAGATAATTTCGTATCATCGGGAGTAACGTGTACATACACTCGCCATTTACGTGAGTGTCAGAATTTCTAATCGACTCCAATTGGTCGCTGAACTGATCGACCTCCATTTCACTGTCGATTGATTGCGTATTATTGGCAATTGCCGTTTCTATCAACACATTGTCAAGTTGGCATTCTGAACTGGTCACTGTAGATGCGTCAAACTCGTGAAATCTTTGCAAATGGATTTCTTGATGCATGAGATTAGCTATTCCGAGGAAGTGAAGTCGAACTTTCGGCGACATAAAGTACTCGGAAGACCAAAACGACTTTTTTAAAAGCTTCTTGACAGCCTCCATTTGTTTTGAAAAGTTTATTTTTGTCATTTTTTCTTTGTATTGCGATAAAATGTTATTGGCGATTAAGATTTCGTACACTCGTTTGAGCCCGTTCATTTTCTTTTCAAAATGGGAATAGTTATCCAGTAGCTCACGACCATCCTTTTGTTCTGAACCCGACAGCTGATCAATCAAATCATTCAGTTGATCAAAAAAGGCCTCTTTTTCAAATTCGTACGTATCATTGACGAAAGATACTAATTTAGTCTCACACTCTAAAAAACCCGCCAGTCCCTTTTCCAACTCTGTGTCAGTCGAGGTAAACGTCGCATTCCACGAGATCATCTTTAAATTTCCAAGTACGTTACGTTTGACGCATTCGAGTTCCATTAGGTTTCGGCGCTGTTCCCTAAACATGGTCGATATCGAAGACGTTGCTTCATAATAAAGATTTCCAGATGGATTTACATCGGTTATACCGAATATCCCACGGATCTTTGCTACCTCGTCGTTAACCAGACGTAAATTGTGAGCTGTCAGTTGATTTGCACAGGTCTTTAGAGTTAGAAAGAAGTCGTGTTCCGTTTCAAACATCAACTCGATGCAATTTCGGAATTTCTCAATGACGCGCTTGTATACTAAATCGATATCTAGTCTATGTTCCCGTACATATGCAAATAGAGTACACCGATTTTCATTGTAATGATTAATTTCGTTCAATTGACACATCGTCCTAGAATTTAAGAAGTGGTGCAGGTACTTGTCTCCATTTATAATACACTCATCGTTGTCTGTGAACTTTAAATCGAGGGTCACTATTTCAGTTTGGCTGCGTTCTTCGTACATGTTGTATAACTCGTTTAGGATGTTTCTTTGGATAAAGGGTTTTATGACAGTTTCCGTAAAGACGGCGTTTGTTTTTTGGGCTACACTGTCGAAACGAATTTGCGATTTTATTTCTTCGCATGCTTTGAAATCGGCATCAGTCGTACTATTTACTGTTACATTCAAAGACTCGTGTATCTTAGCCAGGTACTGTTGTCTATTTTCGGTGACCTGATGTGAAATGAGATCTCGTTTTTTTGTTAGTCTGCTCAAATTCTTGTCGTCTGTCCCGTCGATGAGATATGGTGGCGACAGGCGCAGTTGCAACACTTCCAGTTGGCTTTGAAATTGTTCTAGGTCGGTTTTCACGTCCAAGAAATTATGCGGTGAGGTCTGTACGGGTCGAATATTATCGAGTTGAGTCTCTACCGACGTAAGGTAGGCTTTAAAACAAGCAGAAACCTTACTCGTGAGTAAATCTTCAGGTGATGTTTGAGAACAAAGGACGGATTGTAAACGAAGTATTTTTTCATTCGCATCAAACAAATCGTGTCGAGTTTCCAATAAGATCTCAATGACGTCACAACAAGCATTATATTGATCGCCCAAATTTGTCAATAGACTGCGCAACTGATTGTAATACTTCCGTTCACCCTCACTCGATTGTAAATGGAGGTGATGTTTCTCGTATATATTATCGCTGGTTACACCCTGAATTACCTCGTTTAACTTAGACACGATTTTATTGACGAATAAATTGGTGATGACGTTTGAAATATGATCCGATATATCAGGTGATGAAGCAACTATCCCAGCTTGTAAAATTTGATCATTTCGTTCCTCGTTAAATTTAATTTTTGTCATCTTTTCCGCGTCGCATGTAAAAAGTTCTTTAAAGGATGCCTCTTCGGATTGGATTTTATCCCGAATTTCCTTCTGAAGAGCCTTTATTTTTTCGAGATAATCGTAATAACGTATGCTGGGTTTCAAAAAGTGAAAGGAGTTCCTGTTTTCTAAAGTAAATTTCACAGTGGGGTCGTCTAGGTACTGTTCTATTTCCACACCAATCTCGTGAAGGATTTTCAATTTTACACCTTTGCGTCTACTCAGAATATTCTGCATTTTATCTAAGTTGACCGTTATATGACATTGCTCGTTATACAAACTAGAAAACAATTCAGAAATTGACTCGCTAACATCCTTTCCAACAAACCTGACACAATATTTGCCAAACTTGTCGAGTAATTCATCCAACATGACCAAATGTGTTACTTTTATTTTCTTAGCATAAAGTTTAGAAAGTTCACTCAAACTCCGTGAGATTGCATCCATTTTCTCACCGTCCATATAATAATTCTTTAATATGTCATCGTTAGAATGTTTGTATTGTATTGCGTGTAATAAATCTAAATTAGGGCATACATTTTTTACAAAATGTAACAATTTGTTTATGCACTCGCACTGTAGAAAGCGTCGAACCACAGTTGTAGTATTGTCATAAAGTTTTAATTCGTCTATACAACTGTCTATGAAGCAGTAAAACTTATCATGAATAAAGGCTAATGAGAAGTACGTTTTTTCCTCTCCCTTCCTGACGTACGTGATTCTAGTAGTGTGGATACCCCCATCACTTTCGGGGATCTGAGTCANCCGTGGCAATCGATCACCCATCCTGGGGTTAACTCTTTTCTTGTTTTTGAAAAGCTTTGCACATCTCTCTACAAAACATTGTGATAAAAAGAGCATCTGATAACAAGATATATCGTCAGTGTCAGGAATGTTCCATCCTCTCTCTTGATACTTGACACATCTCTTCTCAACATGTGACATTTGTTGAGTAAACGGACAGAAATTAGGAAACCATTGTAAGGTGTTCTTCTCAGCGATTAGATTGGGAGTATACACTTTCAATGAATCACCGTCCCAGTAGTTGCACAGAAATCTAAAATCAAAGTGGTTATAAATGAACGATCTCACATCGGTATTTACAACTATGAAATCATATTTTATTTCATTCCAGCGTAAGGTTATGATTCTCAAAATGTGTTTATTGCTATAAGTATTGTAATACGTAGTTTGGTCACAGTCCGGTAATGTTTTGCGAATTATACCATTGATGGCACTTGGGGTGTACTGGGCGAGCGTCCGTATCTCATGTACATTACAAGTCGTAAAATCTGCAGAGTTTAAACATACTTCAGATACCGGTTTCCACGGCGCCTTAGGACCGATAAATACATCTATATCATTCGGTTCAAATCGGTCTCCTGTCAAGAACTGCAGAAGACTCGATCCAGAAAAATAAATTCCATATTGGGGATTCATTTTATTCAATTCTTCTCTCAAATTATCGAACCACGGAAAATATTTCAACTTCAGTCTTTTGCGTATTGATTCTTGGATTTTGCGTTCGCATACACGGCTTATGTGCTTAGATACTAATTTCATTTTTATCATTTCGATAATCTCAATGTAACCGTATCGTACCAAATATAACAACAGATCTTCACACAAACATTCCACCATGATTATCAAATGATGTATCACAAGACCTTTTTATACACAACATCAGTACACGCCCATGTGAATGTTTGTCACCACTGACGGTAAATACAACCCGGTCAAAAATCACCTTCAGCCACACGCCAAATAAACCGTTAGGTGATATCCCTTCCACCGTAACACCAACTCAATGATATGGTCCAACTCTGGACCACTTGTAATTCTGGAATAACACTGGAATCCCAGATAGTGCCACCGGTGGCAGAAGAGCGGGAAATTTGCGCATCGGTGATCAACAACGGTCTCTGGCTGTGGGCCAACGGTGGTAGCCACTGGCGGATCTCCAGTGGCTGTTATCTGGATGTAGTAGGCCTAGTCATTAATTGGGAGTTTTTCTTATTTCTGTTGATATGTAGCGAGGATAAAATTTTCAAAATTTATTAAATGAGGTGGAATTATACGATTTCCAGTTAGTCTGTACTCTAAAGTGGAATTGGTATTTTTAACTCCCTTCTTTTTTATTCTATTAGTTGGCTTCATTTTTACCCCATTACATATCAATGAAAGGATAACGTTGAAGAGGCATATATACGGATTGCTTTGACGACCGCCGTGTCTCTGCAAACGTTTGGCACACGTGAACACAGAATCCGACATTCCCACTCTCACATTTTCACTTTTCATCAAATAGAATATCAACTGCTTGTTTTCTTCCAAAACATGTTGCAGTTCTGACGATGTTATTCGGACTTTCGTATCGAAAAAATTATCAAACCCTAGCGATGTCATTAAGATCGTCATTATGCGAGTATACCGTCTGTATTGATCACATACGTAATATCGACAAGTTTTAGGCAGGTTGCTTTGCATTAGACTCGTTGAAATGTCAATGACGTAATAAAGCGATTCATTAAATTTTAGATTCTCAGTGTGCTTGTCCATGATAAAATATCTCATAACATTTAGTTGGTTTTTGTTCTCGGTTAAAAAAATATCACTGTGACATATTTTTGCCACAGCACATACCTCGTTCATCCGAATACACACTGAATTCTTTTTAGCAGCCAATTCCAATTGAGTTGAGATTATGTTGTAAATCGAACGCGACATATTCATATTTTCGATGATCGCTTTTATGCAGTTATCCTGAACTACTTCGTGTTGTCTGTAATAAGACAAGTAACCATTCAGTTTCGCAACTTCGATTATTGCCGAAAATGCCGAGATTGAATTGAAATATAATCTAGATTCTTGAAGCATTCTGTTATGAAAATAATTGAACCAACAAAAATTGAAATATGGATTTCGTTTCTTGTGTAGGTTTTTGTTAGCACTGAGAATCAAATCCGAGGGTTTACTAGAGCACACGTAGCTGTTTACAAATTTAGAGCCCAGTGTGTCATTGCAGTAGATGTAATGCGACGTATTGGTGAAATGGCGGACCCTGCCTGCCGATTGGAACATGGTCGATATGGGAGCACAGTGAGTGGAGAATATAGCATACACGAATAGAACATCGAAATGTAAGCTTTCAAAATCGATCCCTATACTGATTTTAGGCGTATATATTAGACAGTCGTAATTACACCAGGTTTTGTAATCGACAATCGTAGTGTCACTGTTGATTAACAATATTTTAGTGGTTCTCAGACAACATCGCACCATATTGAACAGTTGAATAGAGAACTGCTTTGAGGCAGAACACACAACGCACCTCTGTCCACTTTCCAGACGACTGATTAGCTCGTACGTGAAATCTAATCCCCGCGTGGATAAGAAGTGTCCTTTTAAATGTGACATGACGTCATCATGAACGAGACAATGATTGCGATCGCCGAATTGACACTCTTTATCGAAGTATTTCTTCATAATTTTTACTGGACACGAATCACAAAAGACTAAGCGTCTTCCTTTGAATCCTTCACTGACAAAATCATTTTCAACGACATAGCAAGGTTGCTTAGTTCTTATGGCCGCTATTCTATTTACACTCTCGGATCTCAGCAGTGCATCGGCGACTACACAGACATTGCAGTGTTGTAGTAGATTCATGAAGCTGAATTCTATATCAAGGTTCCTTACAGTGGGACTAAAGAACTGATTCATAATGCTCTCAAATTCATCCAGAATAACAAAATCAAACGTTTTGTTGACGTTAACCCGATGTAGTGATTCCAACTGTACTATAATTTGGTCGTTATCGATTGACTTCGTGTGGATCCTGTTGTAGAGAATTAAATTCGGTAGAACTGATTTGAACTCATTGTACAAAAATGTCGCGAAAGTCACTCTAGGTGTTATAAAGAGTGTTTTAACATCATTTGTGTTGTGCGCCGCCAATATTTTTTTAATAGCAGTTGTCTTGCCCGACCCCATTGGAGCTCGAATAAATAAAGTATATTCACATAAGTGATCGATTTCAGACGGGAGTTTCACAAATCCGCTATTTGTTCCATCAATGTAAGTCAAATTATCACTAGTCAATGCGTGTTTGTCAAAAACATAGAATGATTTGACAGGTGTAGCCTCAACTTCCCCCATGATCTGACTGATACGCGATTCTTGTGACAATGGGTTTGTTATACCCGATTGACGGGTGGTGGGGTTATTTTCTATCCAAAGGAGAGATTAAAACAACTTCTTCTACAGAGTGGAACTTACATAGTGGTAAGGCAAAATACCATTGTTTCAGTGCCTCATGACACATTTGACAGGTATAGCCTCGACTTCTCCCATGATCTGACTGATACGCGATTCTTGTGACAATGGTTTTGATATGCCCGATTGAGGGGTGGTGGCAGGATCATTTTTCCACCCGAAGGAGAGATTACCACCATCCTTTGGACAGAGTGGAACCTAAATGGTGGTAAGGCAAAATACCATCGTTTCAATGCTTCATGTAACCAAGTATCATTTGACAACTGCAAAACAAACATCACTTGTAGACGAGGTGCCATGTCGAACGGATTCAAATTGACGCAAAATATATTGACAGAAAAGAATGCAATACTACACCAAATTGATTTCTTATCGAAACAAAATGTCCCGCCTGTAAACATTAACATACCGTTCGAAGACGACGTAGAAATATCTATTGAAGGCAAACCCCTATCATTTTACGAAGGAAACATACACAACTTTCCAATAATTCCCTTTGGTTTGTTCGGGTTTTTAGGCAATGCCGGTGCTGGTAAATCGAAAGCCAGTGCTATGATCTTTGAATGCGTGGGTAATGCCATTGGAACAGGGGCAACTAACACGGCAAAAAGCAATTTTCAAAAAAACCTGAGTCACATATGTAGCCAAAATACGAATCAAATAAAAACTTTACACAGCATTATCGGCTTTGCGTATAACGTGACAGAAAGTTTTCTACAATCTTGTGAAAAAAATTTATGTCATGTGGATTCGTTGTCCGAGGTCTTTGTGAGGGAAATTAAGCGACATTCGAATCAAATCAAATGCCTGTACAAAAATATATTGAAGAGAATGCAGAAAATAACAGATGTTGTATTAGCTCATAAAACGTCATCCCGTGAGGATTTTCTATTTTATTTGTGGAATTTACCCCACTTCGCGGACATTTCACCACTCCTGTATTGTAATGTGATATTTGTGGATGAAGCTGGGTGTTGTTCATATACCTACTTGGTAATCACTGTTGTTTTATGGTGGGCATTAAACACGTACTTCAAAACTCCACAGTGTAAGAAAGTCAATCCTGTCCTCATATTGATCGGGTCACCATCGCAGACTAAGGCTTTAGAAAATAACGACTTGGGAATTTCATGCGTGCCGAGTATGCTGGACTTTATATTCTGCAAAGCATTCAAAAAATCGCGTCTGAGGAGTGATTTTAACGGGCTGATATTTCTTATGAACAAACGATCTCGCGATCCTTTATTGATCGATATTCTAGACAGAATGGAATTCAACCAAAGGCTATCTGAAACGCAATTGATCTGGTTGAAAAGTAAGATTGTTGGGGATGATAAAATCAACGATCCAAAATTTAGACCATATCTCACGCGTTTGTATTCCACTCACGAGGAAGTGGCTGCTTTCAATGAGGCCATTTTGAATAACACACCAAAGGATTGTATAATTGATTGTCCAATTTACATACTGCTAAAAAAGTCATATTCTCAAAGCGTTGGTGAGACGCCAGAAAATCTTTTAATGAGATACGCCAATTATTCACAGTTCAATGACGTTAAGTGTGAAAACGTGACTCAGTGTTCGGATATCACATTAACCACCCTGGTCTCGGACCAAGAACTTCTCAAATACGCGACTGACGACACCGATATTAACAGTATAGCTGAACATGTCGCACCTCTGTTTAGCAATGATTACATCCTATTTAGGGCAACGAGAAAAATCATCAAGAAACAAAGAGTCGTCTGTTGCGAGCATCAGTTTATATACTGGGTTGGATATTCCGGTACTGTCATCAGATTTCTAGATTCACTGAAAACATTCACAGAATCGGTCGACCCTAGTCAGGAATTGGCCGCGTTGAGATTCATATGTGACATTCTCCATCAGTTTCTAACGACCATGATGAACCATCAGGGTTATTCGAATGTTCAGCTATGCTTCAGTTTGATTGAGTTTCAAAGAAATTATTCTGCTCCTAATATATACAAGTACCAAACAGACGAATGTACCTCGTTTATAAAGGACGCGCAATATCTTCTTGAAACTTATGGCCAGGAGGATTTCACGACATTGGAAATCTTATTTTACAGCACTCTCTATAGTAAGGAAAACTCATTTTTCTACAGTCGATGTCCGCGTCAATTTATATCGATAAGCGATAGTTATTGGTTAGTTGACAACAATCACGATTGTACCCTCAGACACAAATCATCGTACAAAAATGATTTCAAGCTTTTCCATGAACTTAAGGCAGACGTGTTCAATGAAATAAAGACTACAAATAACTCGTTGATTGAATTGATGGTGCAGGACGGTAATGGCGTGGTTTCCATTTGCAAGAATACAATTTCACGTCATTCTCCCGATGATGGCGATGTAGAAGCAGTAAACGCGCACCCGATTTTTGAAAAATATCCCAAAATATACAACTTGTACAGAAAGTCTGTCAAGTTACTTCCAAACTTGTGGATTATCGGCGTCTCTTTCCTCAATGATAATGCGTTCACGATATGCAAATCACAGGGATTATCTTTCGATGGAGTTGCCATCTCTTTTAAACCCAACACGGATCTAAACCAGACACTAGTCGCATATTCTAGGAGTGTTGGGGACATTTTTACGAACCGTATTCCAAATGTACTTACTGTTGACGAAAGTGGAGAACGGGATATCATGAATGGGGAACTCTCCCTGTCGGAGGGTAATCTCAAAGGTAATTCGCGTAAGACCAATGCTCTTTTACAAATTCAAGATTCCACTATGCGCATTATATATTAAAACCAAAAAAAACAAGAAGCAAAAAAAGACGTTTTCTGAGCAATTGTTTCATTGGTCCCAGCGTAAATTCCGTGAGAAAACTATCAAGTGCAGGGGCACCTTTACAATGGACGAAGTGCCAGATCACTTTAGATGGTAGTGAGTCACTTACCATTCTATAGGGGTGGTGTTTCACCCCCATACAGAATGAATGACCATACCACCTGTTGAAAACTATTTAAATGCGCATATCTCAATTATTTTCACACATCAATCAACTTATCACCACGACAATGACTATACAATCTACTCAGACGCGTTGGACCGTGAAATTAGACGACAATAACGAGGTTTGGTTCGGACCGTGGTTTGCAACTGAAGACGAGGCTGAAAACCATTTCAACTTGGTGCAAGCTAGCGAATCGTCGGTGATGGATTTGAAACCCTCGTACGAACGACGAAGGTCGAAAATGTTACGCAAAAAGATAACTGATTTGAACCTGGCGGGAACAGTGGTTAAGCATTATCAAAAGAGACCTGCGGTTCAACTCTCGAAGAATTGTCGCGTAACATTTAGTAAAGACGGATTGAAGCTAACAGCTAAACGTCATAAACATAAAAAACACAGACACATCGACATGAGATGGAACGAAATTCAGAGACTTCTCTCTTTCACGCGCAGCGCCATGCAGATATACGATAAGGAGGATTCACTCGTATAAAACGTGAAATATTATTTAAATACGTTCATTTTATACAATGTGTATGTTTTGAATACAAATGTCATCGTCGGCCGCATTATTAGAAACGGTAGCCTTTGGTAGTTTATATACATCTCTGTTAATCGGCTTGACCATTCAGTCGATCAGTCCCTTATTTCTAAAATTTAATATCATCGACGAAAGGTTTCACCTAATTGACATACTTACATCGCGTTATTACATATCTGGATTGGTGATGCTACTTTGTTCCGTTCTACACGACGCCTTGAAGCACACAAATTCCATAGCAGCGTTTGTGTTTGGCGTATTAGCCAGCATCATGCTGACCATCCAATTTGTATTTGTATACAGAGAGCGAAGAAAAGATTGGACACTTAAACGCCCTTTGAAACTACTCATAGATATATTTATTTTCAATAGCATCTTTGCGTTACATTTGCTTATTTGTTGTCGGACTTTCAATGAACTGGCAATATTACTCATTCGTTATTCACAGGACCAAGCAATCGTGAAATCTATCGCACCTTTTATAACCTTGAGCCTAATGTTATGTTACATTATCTATTTATATTGCGCGATGAAACTGGAATTGAAAATTATCGTGTTGCCATACGTCTATATGTTGCATCCTCTGATCAGCATATTCATCAGTTTAACCTCCAAAAAAGATTGTAGACCCCCTGTGGGTGTTTATCCTTATGTAAGTGTGTTACTCCTCATCACTGTAGTTACGTTAATAATTAGGCTGATGCAGTTGTATTCGAATGTTAAGTACGTGTCAATTTATTCAGTCTTGGCGTCCACTTTTAAAGGGAAAAAAGAAATGAAAACGCAATATTCTACCCGAGATGATAAAGTAAAATTTGTTCCTAAATCAAAAACAAATGAGGATCAATCGTTCGGTGTTCTGGAAATTGATACCATATTCTGAATAAAAATATGATGTGTAAAATATGCTTGTGTTAGTCTGTTATCGTATCAGCTAATCAACTATGACATTTCGTCTGACTGATCAACATCATGTCTAACATCCCCCATCCCTCCATACAATTTGTCGGAATTACTTCAAACTTCGCAGAGCGGTAGTCGACAGTGTTGCCATCACTCTATGAATCACACAACTAAACGATTTCCCACAGCAACGTCAATAATACAGTTCAAAGACGGAAGATTTTTCAAAACTCTCGGGTTTCACCACAGGGCCAGTTGCAGTCTGAGGTCAAACTTCAACCATACCATGTAAATATATAAATTTTGAACAATGTTGATGAAATTTGAAAAGAGATATGTAAGATTCCAATGCGACTGGCGTGCACTCTACCGCCTGCACAACCTCGTATCATGGGTTAGTCCGCTCAGACAACCTCGGACCACTTGCGCACTAACCCCTGGAATCAGCTTCAGCTGTAGACCAGGATCTTTGGACTAAGGCGCGGCTCCACATGACAGTTTTCTGTCGAAAGTTTGCTGTCAGATAGTAACTTTCCACCCTGCCCTATTGTGTAGGACGGAATAAGACGCACGAGGAGGAAAACCAATATTCAGGATACAATAGAACCTATTGTAACCCGGGCACTGGTTTACAGGTACATTCATTGACACTACACCGAGTTGGAGTTTTTTTAACCCAACATGGCCTCAACAGACCCACGTTAGTCCAATGAACCCAAGGCGCTGAACCAATAGAATCACACGATTTTTACAGTGTCTCAAAATGGCTGCCCGCGTCTGTCTTTGTATAGCTGAATGGGAGTGGCAAAGACGGGAACCAGTCTACGAGTTGGACTGTATCAGTTAACGTCTGACGTAGAAATATAGCAGTTTAAACAGATCCTTACTCTTGAATATTCGATCTTCATCCAGGCATAAAATTAATGGGTATTCGGGTTGGTACGTAACGTACAGATAATTAGAGCGAAGTTTACCTTTTACCATGTCAATGCGTTCCAATTGCAAATCCTTTGCGCAAACAGAACGGAATATGTGGCAAACCACAACTATTTCTAGCATGTATTTATTGAACAAGCCTATGGATTCGTTCAAATCCGAACTATTGAAACTGTAAAATTCATCATCCTTTGAGCAGTACTGTTCAAAAAATGTACCAGAGTCTTTGACAATGTTCAGCACTTTCATATCTAACAAATTTTGTAGGCGGTGTTTATTGACATAAAAAGATCCGGCACTGTCCAATGAGGCACTGAAAAAACTACTAGTTCTCATGCGAAGGTAGTTACGTCTACACTCTTCTAAAAAAATGGAATTCATTAACAAGTAGCATAATTGGTCATTCATGTCACTCACAGCCACAAAATCACCATTCAGTTGATAATTCATCATGTAATCGAAGGCTCTCGGTGTTTCGTGGGGAATCCACTGAGCACTCTCTATCTGATTCAAAAATGCCTCGATTCTGTTCAATCTGAGTCGCGTCTCGTATGCAGACTTCAGTAACCCGCAATGTAAGTAATGTGTCAGGTAATATTGAGCATATTTATCCCTGGTTTTACTGAATATGAGGTTCAAGTATTTTCTCTTTTCTCTGTTTAGGCGGGTTTGCAATTTACCTAAATTGCAATTTCGCTTTTGTAATACGTATTCTTTGCTGAATGCATCGAGATATTTTAAATCTCTTATCATGTTACAGTCCTCATCGTTCGCTACACTCTCCATCAGGAAATCGACGTCATCTGTTGTAAGATCGGAAGCGCGTTCCTGGATACGCCCTTTGATAAACTGAATCAAGTTCTGCAGTATGTGATTCCGACTATAATTTATCTTGCCTATGAAACTTTTGACGTTCGACTCTTCTGTCTGGAGGGAATCTTCGTACACTTTTCTCAGATGTTCTGTTGTTGATCCGTTTAATAATATTGGCTGCGGATCCGAGAAATCACGCGCACTTTCGGTCCGCGGTGAGGTGCCATTAAAAAAGTCTATGGCGTCGATAAATGAGTAATTTTGGCAAATGTATTTCTCACTGGATAAAACGTGTTCTGAATGTCTGAAAAGTTGTGTTAAGTGGTTGCAGAAAGGCTGTTCGTCTTCATCCCCGTCGTAATGACCAATCCCGCCCTGCAACTTGTTTAGGTGACACGAGTGGCATTGGCCTTCAAGGTTTCCAACCAATTCGATGGGAATGACGTGATATCTTCCGTAAATTTTTCTGACGAAATATTCCATGTTTTCAACATTTAGTTTCAAATCTGCGATAAACATCACCCCGTGAATTGTATTAATGTAATTGTACATTTGATTTGCCGTCGAGATATCTGTTAGATTAACTGTGTGACTCACTGATCCGTTTAAGAAGTGTAATTTTACAGCGGCACATCTATCCGAGATCACGTCATCCTTTAAGCATTCGCATTCTAGAGGGAGTTCACTATTTGGTGTATGAAACCTTGTTGTAAACAATTTCATGTTATTCAATAATTCCGGATAGATTATTTTTATAGCATAAATCACATAATCATCTCGTTCAAAGTCTTTCCTCTTTTTACTAAATAAATCAGTTAACAGACTATGGTTATGCTTTATCTTCTCGATGATTGCATTGTCTATTAGAGTTTTAAAATCGACCAATTCTAAGTACTGCAATTGCAACTTTAACCAGTTCAAGTGATTTAAAAGTCTCATATACTGTAATTCGTTGTCTGATACTGGCGTGTGACTCATTCGCGTGGTTCGAGACGAAATTAAACGCTAATTAAATAAATTGTGAAACGCGGGGTGGATGCGACTTACATCGCAGTGAGAAGAGGTACAACCGCCGAGCATAGGCCCCTAACGAGATGTGACGTCATTACAGCGGGATGACCTATTTGGGGCAGGAGACCAAGCCAGTCTACCAATTGATCCTGTTGAAATCACGAGGCCACACCCTTTCCCCGTAATTCAGGGGAAATAGAAAAGCAACTGCTTAACAACCTGGCCACAGTCTACGCAGCGCCATCTAAACGGTGACTAGGGGTCAGGCTATGAGATGAAGGAGCTCGGGAAACAAATGACTAGACTGGTACCTGGTCTTCTGGGCAGCTTGCATTCGAAGACCGGCGAAATCAAATGATCTGAGCCGGAATTCCGGATCGTGACGTCATTCTAATAGCTCCAAGAGCAATAGGCCACACTGAGCTAAAAATAGACCAGCAGCCGCCATGATGGTTTTATGCATTTGATTGCGTCTGTCCTAGTATTTTTAATCAGGACAATGTTCGGTCTAACAAATGACCAAATCCTAAGTTGAAGATATCACTCTCTCATTCTTTTCCAGTCTCGTGAGTGGGACAAGTAAGTGGTGAGGACAGAACTGTCTCTGACCATACCCTCCAACCCATTATCTTCAACTTGGGACTTATTCATTTTTCCGAGTTCAGGAATGGGACAGGTGCGTGGGGGTTTAGAGTATTCGGTTAGCAATTATTTCGACTGTGCTGCCACCGATAACACAAAGACGGAATCATTTCATTTGATTTGTATAGACTGAATGAAACTGAATACTTTTGAAAAACACTGGTCCAATTCCGACACGTCATCAAGCGTTCTTTTAACGTCGGTTACTTTCGTCAGTCTCCCGTTAGTTTCACAACAAATACATCCTTCCGTTGCTATAGGACGTGGGTAAACTTCCAGCTTGTAAAAGCCGCTACCAGTGTCAGCAATAGTACTAATGGAATACTGACACGCGTTATTACAATTACAAAACACACTATCACATACTCCAACCAAGTCGAAGTAATTTAATGTGGAGTTTTGACATTCAAGAATAAAATCATCCATATTCAGAAATACATATTCGACTATATTTACGCTATCAGATAACAACGTTATGTGAAAATATCGAGCTCCGTGTCTGAAAAATATCACACCCTTTGAATAATTGACGTACAAAATGACGTCGTCCCATCTTTCAAGAATGACACTAGATTCAACCACACTTTCAGCCACTTCTTTGAACTGCGAATTCAGATAATACGACATTTGTTTATGGATTATGTAACAATGTAACAATGATGAATTATTATTTATTTAAATAACCTTTATCCAAAATGACGAAAAATTTATATCGTTGATTGAAAACAAAAGATTTGTGGCGCATATAGTAGATATCAGAGCATCATCTGGGTTACCTCTACTCTTGCTGAGGTAACGACGATTCTGTTGATTATCAATAATGTAACATCGTAACAATTCAAATTGCTTTATCAGGTAGGCAGAGACGTCCGAGGATTTTATTGTATTGGATACAATATCCTTTGATACGTTAATTTTCAATTTGTTAAACAGCGTGATAAATCTTTCGATGAATAATGTTTTCTGACTTTGTAGTTGGTATCCAATTTCACGTGTGTCGTTGATTTTGTTATATCTCGCAAAGACATAAAGGTTAAGATCTGACACGTATTTTGCGTGTCTCGCTTTGTACTCGTTAAATATGACAGCAGCGTGATCAATACTCGAATTCGACTCGATGACCACATAAAGATTTTTAAATATTTGCGGATGCATCACGGTAATTGGATATGCGGTGAAAATCATTAAGTTCGCTATTAGTTCACAGACGTGACCCAAATCACTTGGATCCAGGAAAAAATGTTCTATTCCCATAATTACAGTGTGATCTTGATACTGAGAAACGCAGCATATACCAATCCCCGAATGACCACTAGCGCTGTAAGCGGGATCGACGTACATTACTAAACTTGGATTTATGTGACTCGCACACCTGGCGATATCCAGACCATTATTATCAAAATGGAGAATAGCCTTATCGCTAAGCGGCATTACTACGGTAAACTTTTCATTGACAGCGGTCATCGGAGAACAACCGGCAATTTCTTCAAAGAATCCGTCATTAAACAGTGCATTACACGCGGCTCTATCAGTTTCTTGGATGTTAATGTAGGCTGGTCTTTTTCCAATGTTGCATTGGCAACATACCATATCTTCGTACTGCAACACGTCTAGAAGATGGTTCTTGCAAATGTAAGAAACGTTCTGACAACTCACACCTTCGATATTTTTTAAATTGTTTAGTATGTTGGTGGAAGCTTTCCTCGCATTCGAGCTAGAAGTTAGGACGACTTTACAACCTCGCTTTATGGCGTACGCCAGGATGGTAACTAAAGTACTATTATCTTCGGTTTGTGCCGCGAAATTAGCTTCATCGACGAAGGTTAATTCGAAAGTCCGACCCCGACACGACTGAAAAATATAAACATTGATCATCATTTTCAATTGCACACTCTACTGTACCAAGTTTCACAATAGCCTATCGGGTGAAATTGTGAAAAGTCACGGTGTCATGAATGGAGACGAGGGGAGTTGGAATACCACCCATTAAACGCCGCTTCAACTACCAGTATCCAGGCGCGCATTCAGAAAGGGTGCAGGGGTTGGGGATGCTAGAAAATCGTGTCTACGGCCCTCTAGATTTCAAAATCTTCTGGGGAGGTCCCCAGACTCCTCGGCGGCCCAGACCCCACCCTCCCCCACTCTGACAAAAATCCTGGATTTGCGACTCGGTACCTCAGGTTCAACCATTGGCGGGGTTGAACATTTGCAGCAAGTGAATGCGATAACGTGATTGTACGTGTAAGGGTAGGGACACACCTAACGCGATTCGCATGCGATAGGGCGACGCATGCATCAAAACCTTTATTTGCGTGCAGTGTGGTGGAAAATAACAACGCATGCGTCATCGAATCGTGTTAGGTGTGTCCCTACCCTAATCAGAACCCATCTGCATACGTCTAAAGCCAGGATTCCACTGCTGATTTTCTGCGTTGCGACTGGCTTTGCAACCTGCTACCAGCAATTGAATCAGTTACAAGGAACTGATACCGATCCCCGATCAGTTGTTGATTGAACCCTTTCAGTGCCGATGTAAAGGTAAAGAATGTCCCCAGGAAAAACTGTCCTAGGGACAAAAGATCCTATTGTTAGTACATTCTAATCTCTGGCGATTGGTTCCGAGTACAGTCACTGTGCCACCAGGCATGATGCCAGCATAGCAAAAGCACCGCAACTCTCCCACCAAGTGACTGCAAAGTTGGACCGAGGAAAGCTGGAAGTCAGACTGCATGACTTTGATACAGCATATTGCAACTTGGGTATAGTCCTTTCCAGATACCTAAGGCAAATCGCACTTTGCTAACCTTGTCAGTTTTGGTTAGTCTATTACTAACAGCTTGACCACAAACACAGCCAATAGGCAAGGTGACATGCATTATAAACTTCAGCTTGTCAAGTATTGTGCAATACCTCGTCAAAATAGTGAACAGGGTCGTGTAACATTGCAGAGTTCAACCTAGTACCATTTGCCTTAGGTATCTGGAACGGACTATAGAGACGCATATGTATAAATAAATCGAACTAAACTGCCACCAGCATTGAGCTTTGCCATTCGAAACGACCTGCTTATTTATCCACCGGTGGTGCATTTCACCTCGGACACAAGTCCAGGGCAGTCAGGGCAGTCATATTGTTATCAACAAACCCACGTGACCGTCCGTGGAACTATTTTCGCCAAATTTTGGCCTGCTAAGATATCCAACCTTATTTTCCTGGATAAGTTGAGGTATATTATATATAAACTTACCAATATCTCACCCAATCTGCCAATTATTGGATCAATAACACAACGTTTTTATGTGACCTATTTCGTTCATGCGCAGGGTGCGATGAGGCGACCGCATCCAAACCCACAGAAACTGAAGGCAATCACTGCGCATTCAAGATGACTGCCTTGGAATTGTGTCCGAGGGGAAATGCGAGTTTCTACGCAAATTGTCGAGCAGTTGCCGTCCGAAGTTCCGAATGGAGCTTTGTGAAGCAGGTACTTAGTTTAACTGCTAGATTTCAGATGGCGCTCGTGTTGCTAACGTAAAATCATTACGGTACAGCGTAAGCCCCGGTGAGCCAGGTGGCTGGCACCGAAGACGTGAAATTGATCACGATCACGTCTTTGCCATTGGTGGAAATCACGTCTAGCGAGTCCACTACGGCGATTGAGTGTCTAGTTGCAACGCGAGTCGCAGCGCAAAATCAGCTTCCTAGCTTTGCTTCTGTAATCAAGATTCAGTTCTCGATAAAGGAAGGTGAGGCCGTCATTGCACTCAACCAGCGGTATATTCTGAAATCGATCTCGACAATGGTTTTTATCAGGGGTTTCGGGACAACAGAAAAAACCATTGTCAATGATATTCTTGCAATGGCGGTCACCATTCAATGGTAGAATGCCATTCTTTCGTGGATGGTACAAACCCTTCTTTGATTATAGAGGCGCATACATGTAGTTTACCATTGGGTTTCAAAAGGTGGTGATGCGATGAGTATACATGTATATGATACCATCCTCTTCGTACATTTTAAAATGCAAGAAGAACAACTACACTCTCATATAACAAATACATTTGAAAAGTTAAAAAGTAGCCCAGAATATTTTCTACACGTTTCAAAATCGACAAGAAAAAAAATCTTTCGATTGCTTACGTTGGAAGGTTCAGATGAAGACTTAAGTCTCATAAGAGATTTCGAGGAATTCCATAAAATTATTCAGGTGATTATTCAGTGGGAATATATTCATCACCTTAAATGATGTCTTGTACGGTAAACTGCCAATTTCACTCATACACAAACAATTTCATTCAAAGTCGAAAGTGGAAAGATGATTTTTTCCTCTGTGTAAAACACGGACGTGTGCATTGGTGTGTATTGGATTCGAGGTACTGCATTTTAGATGCCGATGGTGGCACGTGTCTACTGACTAATAAACACAGTGCTGACCGAGTCATCTCGTTTGAGATGGTCGACTCGGGAAGCGAAGGTAGTAGCAGGTCCAATTTGGCAAAGAGAAATTGTGTATTTGATAATTTCATCTCTTTCAAGCAAGGTCTATATCACACCATCGAAAAGTATGATGGGTTATCATTCATTTCTGAAGACAGCATAGAATCAGATGTCCAGGCCATATATATCATGATCCGCAACAACAGTATGTTAACGTTAGCCGATTACAATCCAGACGCGATTTTAAATTTCATTACCGTTTCATTACTCACAAAATATCATCCGGGAAATAAATACTTCACAGACAGAACTATCCCCAGTATAGGAAAAATGTCGTGGAAGGATAAACAGATACGTAAATTCATTGACAACGTCATCAATTCCTAAGTGTCGTCAACGGAAAATTACCAATTCTTTCTGACGTCAGCCTCCAAAGTCATCTGACAACTCAGCTGATAATCAGAACCAGGAGTCAATCTATACAGTTGTGATAAGCGATTTCATTTTTTTGAAATAATCGTGGCACTTGGAATGATATTTTTTTCGTTGGTCCTTTTTTAATGAGCTTGGCGTTCTAACTGTTAATTCGTCAGTTCCATGTATGAAAATAGAACGAACGACTTCTTCCGCAGCTAGTACGTATAAATCGCTCATGTGAATTTGATCGTCATCATTATAATAACCGAGAAATTGAGGCCATGCTTTTTGCATACTTAGAATTTGAGGATAAAAGCGATTGAGTAACGCGACATCCACGTGATCTGGTTTCAATTTCGTCAAAACCATGATGAACGTATACACACAAAAAACGTTATATTTCATATAAAAAAGATGCATGTCATTGTCCATCTTTAGTGTAATATCTCGCATCATAGTTTGTAATTTTTCATACTCTTGCATCTTTGTTCGAATCTCTAGTGGTAATTGCTGTAAATATTTGTTGATTCTGTATTCTATCACCGATATTGGATGCTGGTGATCTGCCAAGATAGAGTTGATGATGTCTATTTCGTGGGACATGCCGCGTTATTTTATTCGATTTTCAAGTCATTAAATATTAATCGACCATTCAACCATCGTGGGTGGACAAACATAGGCCTTCACAGAAAAAGAATCGATCTCAACTCGAATTAAAATGAGTCTCCAGCTCATTATTTTGTCCCTAAAATGAGTTTCTTTGCTGCTCCAACACAGAATGCGTACCAGTTTTCTAAGGCTTTACCAGTTTTCTTGCATCGACTGGAGATAACTGCAACTGGAGTCTCATTCTGTAGTGGAGACAAAGTCTACTCATTTTGAGTTTTCTTAGTTCTCCAGTGGATGGGACAGGGCATCAGCTGGAGAAAATTGGAAAGAAACCGAGGGGAACCAGAATCTGCTCATGAGGAGCTCGGTGGTTCTTGTGTCCGACTTGCGATCAGAGGGTCGTGGGTTCGAAACCCACTGGATGTGAAACGTTTTTTTAATATCTGGAGACATCACTTGTTTATTTGATTCGAGACAACAGACAATCCGGCGGAGACAACTAAGAATAATTTTAACCAGTTGGAGACAATGTCATCTCAAGTGGAGACCCAGTTATGTCTATTCGAGTTGCAAAAGAAATTCATTTTAGGGACAAGAGTTGGAGATTCACTTTACTCGAGATGAGATCGTTTTTTCTTTCTGTGAATTGTTATTGAGGTTGCCCATTTCGATTATGCAATGACCATGATGATCAGAGGTCAGGTCAAGGTCAAGGTCATACTTTGATAATTTGACATCTCCTCCTATGCAAGAGTAGAGGCATATCACCCACTATCTATTAGGTCACTGATGATGCCTATTTTTATTATGCAATGACCTTGAAGGCCATCTTGTTTACGTAGTTTTTATTTGAAGATGATGTGCTATACTATTTAAAATCGCAAATTCGACAGTTATTAATTGCGATGGATCTACTTTACGAACATTTAAAGCGACATTCTGAAACATACAAGGACAGATGTCTGTTTTTCATGTTCGATGCCGACTTTAAACACGGTCCAATAGTTTATCGACAAACACTGCGCGGAAAATACACCCGGTATCGAAGTTCTGTATCATACCGACTGGACGACGAGTACAGTGTGCTACTGATAACTTTGGAAGAACCATTCGATTTTGTCGAATCCATTTTGGAACTTAATGCGGGGGGAAACGTTAAAATCTATCACGTGTCAACCATACTCGGTACGATGCCGAGGAAGTTTATTACGAGACGGAATGACAAGAAGACAAACGAATTTAACAATACAGTCAGTGAAATTTTGGACATCGCTGATCAGAAAGATGTGGTAAAAGCCAATCCTACATGTACTCATCTTTTGGACATTCCTGGTCTCCGCGAGTGTGCGAGAACAGCGACATCCAGTTTGACTTTGGTGTGGTTCAACAGTGAACATTTAGACCAGTTTGTAAAACGTTATGAACATCTTGTCAATCGACCCGTCAATGCCGTTCAGGACATTATTGCCTATGAATATCTAGTCGAATATCACTTTAACCTACTGCATTACCATTATCTTAAACAGTTGTTAACTGCTGTCCTGAATAGTGATTTTTTGGAGAATGTTCATTATGTGGGTAAGGATGATCGAATGGATTTATCGCAGACGCATCCACTGCGTCATAATCGATTGTTCTTTGAAACGCTGTTGCTGTCTTTGGTCGACTGTAAAGACTGGTCAGTGTCTGCTAACGAGTTGTACCCCTTAAACTATCACATTCCAATTGCCTTTTTATGTTGTAATACCAAGCAGAACATCGATATGAATTGTCTCACCTATTTTCCCATGCTAGAATGCGGCTTACGTCTTTTTCAAAGGTTTATTAGCGACGAACATTCCGCTCACATGTATATTAGCATAACATTCGAAATGCCTTCGCATCAATACGATATGAATAATTTCAAAAACACTTTTTTAACCTCTCGTCCCGTGCTCGTGAAATTATCTCACATACAAGAGACTCGCGATCACAAAACATTCGCTTTAATAAGGTTGATCGACATGGATAGCGGGGATGATATTTTTCAAACTGGAATTCGCGATATTCCACCCCCAACCGAGTCGACTCGAGTCAACTGCTGTACAGACACCACGTGTTCAGACAGGCTCCGATCAGGGGTGGCACCCTGCGTTAATCAAAGGGAACTATTTTGCCTGTGCATCTCTCCGATTCAAAATAGATTTTACCTTTTATCTTCTAGAAATAGCGGTGTTACTGGTCGGATTGACCTGCAACATTCTCAAATAACGGATTACTGGGTCAATTTTCTACAACTATATGATCAAGATCAAAAGGATAATGCCGACATAGCCATAACACACCCATTACTTACATCTTTACTCTGCGTGCAGAGAAATTCCAGTTGACTTGAGACGAGCTGACCCTCCACTTTGTGGTTCACGGTAATACTCTTCTCGTTCCTGTACGTGAAATCTTGTGTACACCTGTTTAAATACTCCATACATTCTTCAAACACGGACTTGAGCAATTGCAGACGATGTGCCATATAGCACAACTTGATCCCAGGTATAGATATCAAGCAGCTGATTAGAATAAGTATTGACACGAGACTTTTTCCATGCCTTCTAGGAACTGTGTAGGCCGCTATTTTGTTGCTAAATTCTTGCAGTTTCGATACAGATTCTATGCTAAACGTGTGCATTAATAAATTAGTAATTTCAAAAATGAAATTGTTACACGTGTTCATGGCTATAAATACAACCGCATGGAGAATTAAACCCTTTTGGAACGCCTCAAGTACGCATGGCGTCCGTTTAACATTTTGCAACAAAAACTGTAGTTTCAATATCCATTTATAAATGCACTGTACATTTTTGTCACTAGAAAACTGTTTCACTGAGTTCACAAAAATGCGATCTTGTTTGTCCTCGGATGCCGTTTCTACGTTTTCATTCTCCATTTCTTTATCGTCTTTAAGAAGGTTCAAATAGGAAGTCATATCGAGCTGTCTGCAACGATCTTTATTTGACGACGATCGTAACTTTACAACATCGTGGTATAAGTTTACGTATGTCCTTTCAAGGATGTCTTTGAAAATTGTGTCACATGAATAATAAGATTTAAATAGAATGTCATTCTGAATGAAAGTTTTGTTGTGCACTGTTGACAATTCATAGAGCGCGTTGGTTTTTGGTAAAGATATGCTGATATCTTCCACACTGTCTGATGCACTTTGTTGACAAAAATGTAACATAACCCGTTTTAAAATTCACCAAAGATCTTTATACAATCCATTAAATAACAATTGAAAAAAATCTACACGGTTATTTACTATACAGGTGTTACGTTTTTGAGTGTTTCCCACCTCTGAGTGTTCCCCTCCTATTGTCTGACGGAATAAGCCGTAACTCGACAATTGAGAACACACAGAGAAACGTGTTGATCTATTTGCCAGTGTTTCCCATCCTGACACGCCAGGGACATCACGTGACTACACCTCCTGTTACATCATTCATACCCCTGACGTCAATAGGAGAATGACGCACTGCCCCAGGTAGGCCTGGATGGCGTTTCCAGAACAATAGGTGGAATACTGACATACGGAAACACTGAAAAACTTTACACCTGTATATAGAAGGTGTAATACATCACATTGCATAACTCCGCCTTGAGAACACTTTTCTGTGACGAACTGGGATTCATCGTGCAATGGGTCTAAATCCGACGGAAGTATGCATCCTTTAGCTTATACGTGGAAATTGCGAGGGGTGGTGGATCCACCTAATCTTGCTTGCTTTTCAAAATTCCTCTTCAGCAACGGGGTTGGATTACCACCCACTTACACACGTCTATATATAGCGACTATAAATGGTGTAGACCTCATATTTTCCTAACAATGCTAGTCACAATTGAAGGTAATATTGCATCTGGTAAGAGCGAACTGATCGAAGGAATTGCTGGTAGAAATTTAGCAATTGCGGCTTTTCCAGAGGAAGTCTCGGTGTGGGAATCATTTAACGGGGAAAATGTCTTAGATCTGTACTATCAAGATCCTCTAAAATATGCATGTTTATTTCAAACATTGACACTAGCGTCTGCAGTTGAACAAAACGCCAGGGCGATGAAATCACAGGGGGCTATTAGTATTATTGAAAGGTCCATCCTATCGACTTATAACGTCTTTGTTAAAGTTGCACGCCATAATGGGATGCTGTCGGCCCTTGAATGTGAAGTTTTAGGGAAAATGACGAACGCGGTGGCATCGAGTATACCGAATGAAAAACATAACATGGTCATCTACTTGAAATGCGATCCAGAAACATGTCTGGAACGAGTTCAACAAAGAAATAGACAAGGTGAAAATCGCATCACGCTTGATTATCTGCAAACCTTGCACGAATTTCACGAGACTTGGCTACAAAACGAACCAACGGTGAAAACTGTAGACGCCTCAAGATCTAAAGAAGTTGTCTTGGAAGACGTGATTAGACTGGTGAAAGAATTTTGTAGAAAACATCATATACGTCAAATCTTCCATATGTAACTGAGTACATTCGCTTTTGTATAATACTAGTACACCTCTATTCAAAAAGGCGGCAATGGTCTAATACCACCCTTATCATTGGAATAAGGCGTAAGAGCAAATTTGACACAGCGAATAGATAGATAGATACAAACTACACAGATAGTCTCAAACCGTGGCATTGTAAGGTATGGTATTTTTACAATCGAAAAATCCGTCCTATAAATAGTTGACATCGACAGCGGTGGTGACATTTACCAAATGCGTAGTACGATCATCAGCATTGAAAATAATACATTCAAGGCATCTGATTTGCCATGTATGTCTGAAGTTTTGACCTGGACAAGTGATAAATACAAAAAAATATCAGTATATTCATTGATCACGAAAAAAAAAGACAGAGTGATAATTTTCCACACGTATGGATTTTTTCCCTTTTTCTACATATCCTCGGAGACTGAACGACCGGATTGCAACACACTTCAACTCGATTTGAATTTGCGTTTTAACAACTGCATCAGATCGATTGTCAAAGAGACAAGACACCTTTTAACCCCCTTTGAAAGTCAAAGAGACTTTGGAAAGACCGTATATAAGATAACACTTTTCAACACGGCAGATAAATATCCTCTCGTAGTTCATCTGAAAAGACGTTACCGCGTCTGGGAAACGAAACAGAGCGAGTGTTCTCAATTTATGATTCACAACAACATTGACGGGTATCAAAGTATTTCGGTGAAAAAAACCGCCTGTCTTAAACGCCACACTGGTCTCTACCGAAAATCATACACGGAGTACTTTGTACATTATTCGAACGTCACTCCCATTCAATTGAGCATCTCTGATCCGATTCAACCAAATCTAAAAGTATTGTGTTTTGACATTGAGACAGATTACAACATCTCTAAATATAGAGAATTTCCCGTTATTCAAATTTCTTCAGTTGTATACGAGACCGCTAAACAATGCATCACGTCAAAAGACCTGTTCACGATCGGCGATTGTGATCCGATACACATGGATAAACAAGACGGGATAGACGAATTGGATCCGATTCATTCCCACCACATACCATGCACGCTGAATATCGCCGAAAATGAAGCTCATTTACTTAGGCAATATAGAGATCACGTCCAAAATGTCGACCCAGACATTGTGACCGGCTATAACATTATAAAGTTTGATATCTCCCATATAATAAAAAGATGCGCGACATTATCTACCGGATTTTTGTTGGACTGGGGGCGTAAACTGAAGACCTTCATTACCGTGCGGGAGTTTGGTGATAAAAAAAGGTGTTTTTGTTCCGGTAGGATTATATTAGACGCGTACGATTTTCTGAGCAGAGAATTCGGCGGCGAAACGACCTCGAATCGTTTAGATGATTTCTCACAAAGATTTCTCAAGTGTGGTAAATATCCAGACGTGTCCTATGACAAAATCTCCCAATTATTCGAAGAATCACCGACGACAAGGGCTGTATTGGGCAAATATTGCTTGCAGGACAGTCTGCTGGTCGTAAGGCTTATTAAAGTCCTAAATGTTATAGGATCGTTGATTATTCGAGCCCAACTCTGCTCCTCCTGTCTAACCGACTTATGTTCCAGGGGAGTACTGATAATCCCTTTCACATTGATTTACAAAAAGTGTGTGGAAAATAATTATATTATAGAATCGCGAATTTCTGCAGAATTAAAACAAAATGTTCAAGGCGCACTTGTTTTAGACACCAATCCCAAGTACGTAGATGACGCGGCTGTGGGAGTGTTGGACTTTCGCTCCCTATACCCCAGTATTATGAGAGCCTATAATTTATGTTTCACGACCATAACAGACATATGTACAGTTGAACGATTGGGATTGGTTGAAAATCATGATTATATCGTAGTTCAGGACGTTCGATACCCAGACAACAACCCCGTGGTTTTTGTCAAGACACACATACAGCAGTCTTTATTATCCTCTATTCTACATCAGTTGGATTCGGAGCGAACCAAGTTCAAGAAATTATGCAAGACTGAAAGAGACGACACACTGAAATTGATATATGATAGGCGCCAGCTCACGTATAAGCTTTCGTCAAATACATTTTACGGTTTATTAGGTTGTGACGAACAATACTTGCCCAATTTTCACATCGCAAATTCAATTACCGCCATTGGCAGGTCCATGTTACGCCAGGTTTGTGACATCATCCGGGACAGGTTTTCCAATGTGTGCGATGTTATATACGGGGATACCGATAGCGTTTTTGTTAAAATGAAATCGGATTTCAAAGACCACAATGAGAAAATAGAATCTTGTCACAGTACGTGCGACGAAATTGCACACATAATTAATCACGGCGATGACGAGCTGAAGAGACCTTTTGAAGATCCCATCTTACTTCAAAATGAGAAAACATGCTTCCCATTCCTTCAGTTTGGGAAAAAGCGCTACATTTATAAAGGTTACATCGACAAACGGCCTATTGGAATACGATATATGGGAGTGCATAATAAGAGGAGGAACACCATGAAACTGTTGAGAATTGCCAACGAAAAGATATTTGAGTATTTGATGAATTTCGACAAGCGGGGGGCTCTGCAGTATGCTCGAGAAATTATCAAAAAAATCGACCTCCGTCAATTTGATCTTGAAATGTACGTTGAATCATCTTCGGTTCATCAAGGGAAGCAATATGCCAATGAAAGTTTACTACACGTTGATTTGATGAAACGAATGATTCAACGAGGTGAAATCATATCCGGATCGACGGAGAGTCAGAGAGTGAACTATGTGTTTATCGTCAATTTAGAGAATTCTAAGAGACTTAAAGGTGAAACCGTTGATTTCATCAGGAAGAATCCAAGAACCCTGGTAGATTATAAACACATCAGATGCAAAGTCGTTCATAATTTGGAATGTATCTTCAAGTACATTTTCAAAGGAGAAAATATCATTGATTTACTGAACAATTACAAAACCCCCAAATTACGGACATACTTCGCTACGTGTAATAAGGTGCTGGCCAAAGGAGTGTGCGCTGGGTCAAATAAATCGACGAGAAAAAGGGTCATTCAAGATCAAGATGACATCGGTGGAAAGAGAACGCTTTTAGATCTTTGGTTCAATGCGAAATAAGTAAGAACACGCGAGTTTCCTCGCTAATAGTGTCTTTCAGTGGATGGTAACTTGTCTCACAAATGTTTCCAACCCGTGTCTATCAGTGCCATACGGCATAATTTCGATTCCCCAACCTCTCTATCAGTCGGTTTAGAATGAATTCACCATTAGAGATCATATTGTAAGAAGCCACCCAAAACACACTGCGCGGAACGGTGTGCGAACAAGAAAATTAGAAAACCACAACAAAGAAATAAATTACAATCGAATTTTATTGACCAAAGTTTTTGAGACGTGTGTGATCTCTTTGTGGCATGTGAGCAACTGAATGATTGGAATAATTGAACCGTTTATAACCAGATGGTATGATACCATTCATGGTGAAAGAGAGTGAGTGGTACTAATGCCACCGGTGGATTATCTGTGAACTAGTGATCTTGAAATTTTCTGGCGATATGATTGGTCAACTATCGAGGGGATGGTAAAACCTCTGTTTCCATGAATATATATAGAAACACATTTCGTTCGAAATCATAACATCGCTGATGTTGAAAGGTTGAGGAGTTGAGGGTACAGACACGACAATGCCACAGGAATCAGCGAATATGAAGATAGAAAGAGAGACGTCTGATCTGACCGAGGGTGGTTATATACACACAATCACAAATGTTTCGTCTAGAAGAATATTAGTTGTCGGTGATTGTCACGGTTGCTATATAGAACTCGTAGCCTTATTGAAATTGACCAGAATGATAACGGTGAGAAAAGGTGACGTCACGTTTCGCAGAGACGCTATGGTCATACTTTTAGGCGACGTCGTCGAAAAGGGTCCGTCTTCTAAAAGACTTATCGAATTTGTGAAAGCTCACCCAAGTCACATTTTCCCACTCAAGGGAAATCACGAAGACCGATGGATTAGAAGGGAACAAATTCATTCAGACTTCATAAAAACGTGGCCTTATGCAATAAGACTACCTGAATATAGCGTGATATGCGTGCACGCTGGAATAGATGTGACCAAACAGTTGAATGAAACTGACCCGTACGTATTCACCTACGCTCCGACGGACTGGATTAAGCGTTATTTCGGATCTCAGAAGATCTTGTTTGGACACCATTCAGAGTTGTGTTGCGACAGGAATGCGAAATCAGCGAAACCAGCGGAGATTAGGTACTTTCGGAATTCTATCTGCCTGGATACTGGATGCGTATACGGACATATGCTGTCTGGTGTTATACTCAGCATAACCGGATCTCATTCGATACGCGCGAAGAGTTATAATGTAAAGAGCAGATACAACATGTACAACTGCGATAGGAAGTTTTGATTTATTTGGAATTCCTTCAAAGTTGTACTGTGATCGGAAAGTATAGCTTGTCATTTTAAACATTTTCTGAATTCTATTTTCTGGGATATTGGATGCATGCGGGTAGATGCTGTCTGGTGTTTTGCTACTGCCATAGTGGTAGAAAGTTTCGACTTATTTGGACAGGACGCAATGAAAACACTTTTCTATTCGTTCGGATTTGTTCCTTTCCAACACCCACAATACACCCATAACAATCACGTTTGTGGCATTCGGTGACAATGCGGGGATGACACTCTCATTTCTTTTGAGACATAATAATAGATTTTTGCAAGTCGAAATGCATTGCTTCAGATCTCTGGATCTGATGATCTTGGCAAATTTTGTTCTTGGACTGAAAAAATGAGTTTTGTATTCCACAACGATAATTACATTTGTATTCGGTAGCGTCATTATTAAGTCGGCGCGTCTGTTTAAAATTGGAACCTCCTTGTAACATACAACTCTGTCCGTGTCGTTAATAAAAGGTTTTAAAATTCTTTGAAATTTGTTTCCAAAGTACTGTTTTATTTGGTTAACATTAGTGATGTTCATAAATATTTGTTGGAATTTACGATGGTATCGATGTCCCCTGGCAATGTCGGTCATCTTTAAATGATCGATCAACGTTAAACCATTTAAATACCGTGTGGTAATGCTATCATTGGTCGGTGTAACGATTCAGAGTGTTCCCTTCTATTGTCTGACGGAATAAGCGACGACAATGGAGGACACGGAAACACTGAAAAACTTTACACCAGGGCGGGTTGTTACGAACCCAGACAGTAAGGATCAGTGGGCCTCTGGTGGCATATGAGGGGCAGATGGGCAGTGGGTAGCCACCGACGGGCCACCGGTGGCAGACCAGGTGCGTGGGGCAGCGACAACCCCCAGTTTCCCCCGAAGTGCCATCGGTAGCAAACCACCAGTGGTAAAAACCGATGACCCTCTGATGGCAGGTATTGGCGTGCCTCAACCTCGTTCCCAGTGGTTTTGTTCGCTCAGACAACCTCGGACCTAACTCGCTCACTAACCCATGGAATCACTATCTCAATTCCCCACTGGAGATTTCACGGAAATTGCCGAAGCCGGATGTCGAAGGTTTCTACAGTCTCTTTTTTCTTTACTTAATATAATCGAATATAGATCGATGAAATTAACTACTTTCAACGTCGAAAACATAAAAATATTGCTGAAATAGGCCCTGGTTTTTAATTATTGTAACCACCGACTTGTGGTGCCCTCTGTGCAGTGTAGCACGAATTATGCTAATGAGCTATCAACGGTCAGCAGATTGCCCTTCCGAAACAGTTGTAGTGTGATGTGTATGTGATGTTCTAAGGTAGGTATGCTCTAACTAGGACATGAGGGCCTATATAAGGCCCGTAGGCCTATGATCATTATAATCTCATTTTCATTCATTGACAATCGCGCTATGCAATCCACGTGCTTCATTTACTAATAATAGTCACAATTTTGTGACATCACTGCCTCCTACTTCGGGCGACCAATCGCAGGCCGGAATTCAGCTATGAGACCCGGGTTTGTAAGCGTCAACCCAGAGCCCAGGAGCGCACCAACCCCTGGGTACGAGGTTGAGTGTGCCTCTGGCGGCGACCAACAGTGGTACTCTGGTGGTAAATGTTGGGGAGGGGGCACTGGTGGTGACACGCTTGTATACTGAACGGTATTGGGTGAGCAATCCGGTACAATGTATTTAAATAGAGAATCATCGAAATATTGGTCACATGGAAACCGAACGTTGTCTCCGGTATTATTTTCAAAATGAAAACAGTATAAATCAAAATATGATGACTAACATCTTTGACTTGAAAATGAAATTGAACCAACATAAAACGTACTGTAAATCTTTGGGAAACCCCGTGATATCACATGCATTAGAGTTCGTGAAAATGTGTCATCTAGCAGACGATGCAACACAAAAGGCACTTCCCCAAACGACAAAATGCGATGAAGTTTCCAAGCCCGTCGATCAACCAGTCGAAAAAAAAGACGCTGATATTCAGCAAAATGAGACGTGTAATTGTAATGCCCTCTGGTCACGCGACTTGAAATTCAGCGGATCGATTGGCTGTTTCTTTGAACCGGAAATATTTAACATACTGCTAAATGTGTTTAAAAATCAGTCATCTAATATCTTGAAAAAAATGTCTCATTTAGTGGCTCCAGTCAAGTTACCCAAGTTATCGTATGGGCAATATTACAAGACCGTTGATTTCAAAGAATCTGACACGCTTTTGATCAAAAGAAAAACTATCTGCACTAAGTCGTTCGTCGAATTGGTATTCACATCTTTAAAAGACGTATTTGTTAATCTCATGTCAACTTCGTCGGTGCCAGATTTTTTCTTGGTGTGTTTCGTATTGGAATTATTTCATTTGAAATCCGAGATGAGCACGTCTGATAATTATACTCCTAATCTGAACGTAGTCTTGAAGGGTATCAAGGACATCGTCAGTCGCGTTCACATTGTACCGACAGGAAACAAAAAAAAAGATTTTGCCTCGAATTTTTCCGCCACAATACCCCTCGAATTTGTATTACATCAACTTAAAGTGAACGAGTTGAAAAATTCGATATATAAGCAATATCTACAGAGTATGATTAGTGGGAATTTTGACCTCTATTGTCTAGTCGCACACGGTATTGGAAGCCTTTACCTGATGTACAAATCTATTCAGAATTTCGAGAAAATTTTCCTGAACATTCACGTGTGTAAAAATCTGTTCTTAATTGATCACTTCCCAGGTTTCTACTTGTTTTTATTTGCCATAAACGAGAATAAGCGTTCAGAGGATCAATCTATGATCACAAATTCCCCTCAGAGCGAATGGTTGGATATGTTCGTCGTTTACCTAAATATGTATGTATCGTTAGAGCAAAGCATTGAAAAGAACTTGGCTCAGGCGCCGTACGTATCTGGACAAATGGATCAATTACTCAATAACTTCAAGACTTGTCAAAAAATCTGCTTCACCAACTTGAGTAATGCACTTAATCTATTGGCACAAAAGATAAACGATGGGATNTCTTCCACGGAGCAATTCGTCGAAAACAATATTTCGATGAAAAGAACTGCACGGGAATCCTCATAGTCCCATTTGACATTATTTATCCAACTTCAGTTCCCAAGGAAGATTCCATTTGGCTAGAACCCGACTGCGTATTGAAATACGTAGCAGCAAACAGGGAACGCCCAGTCACATTCTGCCGAATTGGAGTGGACCCGGGCATGAAAATGCTTTTGACATGTCAAATGGCTGGATTGCTATATGAAGACGCGATACACGTATTCTCGAAATAGTGTGGCGCGTGATTAACATTTTTCTCGTCTTATTTCTTCCTCCACCGATGAAGTCGAACTGTGAAATGTTGTTTAGCCGATTCGCTGGCCTTGTTGTATCAGTGCTAGAACAAACAGGGTCTGATGTACGACAGGCAAACTAGAAGGGCCGAATTCACCTCAAGACTATCGATGGCTTTCAGTTAGCCAATCGACCCCGAGATGGCGCTGTAGTGGCGCGCGTATCTGTAATTCTTACCAATTTCATTTTCTGTTGTGTGAGATGTTCAATAAATCCATGTTTACACTGTATCATACTTGCTTGTTTTTACCTTTTTCCCTTTTATTCCGATGACAAGGCATCTGAAAACACGATGCTACCTAGACGACCATACTAAAAATGTGAGGTAGATGACGGACTGGTGTTCAAAGGATAACCCAGGGGTGTGCTGCGGTGGCACCATGTAGGACTGACCTGTGTTGTAACAAGTGGTGTCAAGGATGTTCAGTGGTTTCCCAATGGTGGATGCAATGGACCACCACAGGAAACCACTGACTGTACCACTTCATAGGTTTGGGGCACCACAGGATACCTACCATCATAAAACACCACTGACTGCACCGTCGCAGATAGATATGGTGCACCCCTGTACAACCTCAGGAATGTTTCCTTAGCTGCAAACTGTGTGAACACTCAAAAGTATTCCAAAATTTATACGAATAACATATTTTCTCGCAAGTTAACTCATTCGCACCGGCAGTTACAATATTCCGGAACATGTAAATATGTAACATCGATGCGTAATGGGGTAAGTCAACCCAACAATGAGCCTAAAATAGGTTCAAAGTCTTTCTCAAAATGTTCCGTGCTCCATTGAGGTCTCTGTGTACTTCATAGTAACATTCTGTGCATTTGAAAGTCTCTGAACACGGGCTCTGAACAGTCTGGGCCATATTCAAAAAGGGTGATCATCGATTAAGACTAAGACGCGTGTAACTTCACTAAATGCACACACATCCACCATGCATTTGACGAAGTTAGACGCGTCTAAGTCTTAAACACCCTTTTTGAATACGGCCCTCTAACTTTTCATTTTTGACACCACAGCAGCGTCTACATGTCTTAGATGTACAGCTGACTCGTCTTGAACTATCACATTGCATTTTGTACCTAAAGCTCTGTGCAAAAGCCTTTTTCTGAAAGCAGGATGCCTCTAACACAACAATTCACCATGGTAAAGTTGAGAATATTATTCAAATAAAATATTTCAAATTGCTACGACGCCATATGGAGTCACGGGCATGACGGGTAGTGAAGGGTAACTGGACAGTAGATTACAAATCCCCTGCCACCTGGAGAAGGCGTGTTCACGAGTGAAAGGGGTCAGATCCACAATGACCCCTGTCGGTAAGGGAGCGAACACTTCCCTTTTCTGCATGGCGCGGCGGAAGGAGGGAACGTGGAGACGGATGATAATGGTGGTCGGGGGGGGGGCGGTGGGTAATGGAGTCTCGGGTGTGTTTTCGTTCCCCACCCACCCCTCCCGAATTGAGGTCAACCGCAGGGGCCGGATCGATTGTGCGTGAGCTTGCGTCGCGTTCTCTTCATTCCCCAATACTCAATACCGTGAGCTCGGTCAGGTTGGCAATATGGCACTACCCCGAGGCACTATTTTGCCCGACATATTTCTCAATGGGAACTTAAAATGCCATGTTGTCACTGTTGTTGACAGTTTGACATGAACCGTATGGGCCGAAGAGTTTTGATGTCCAGCGGATTTTCTCAGAAATTTTCGATTAACAGGCCAGTTACTTATGAGAATAAAATCCTCAATAGGCCTACATGAATGCAGAAAACGCACCATCTGAAATGCTCTTTTTATTAACATGCACGTTGTCCAAATTACAATATACTTTTATATGTGTATGAGCGATACCCATACGAATTTCATTCTAAACCTCATTATCGCGGACACCCTTGGGACTGAGCTCATGCTGTCTGTAATAGTGAGGTTAGGGGACCAATTTTCCGGAAATCAACTGTCCGTTGTCCTTAATAGTGAAGTGTCCACAAAAACTAGTGAGGTGTCCGCTGTATTGAGATGTCCGTTAGGCGAGGTTTTACTGTATTTCATGAGTTCAAGAGTCTTTCTCAAAATGTTGAAGTTTGCCATGTTCACATCACCGTACAACCAGTATCCACATCCTCCTATACATGATATGGGCGGGGGCATGGGCTTGTGAATGAGTTGAATACGCCTTCAGGACTGACAGATGAGGTCCTGAATTTAAGCAACACGTCGTAAATCCTGTAAGATACGACGCATGTGGGCGTTGTGCATGGCCCTCACGGCAATCGGGCTGAACCTTCCATATTTTTCGCCAACCCGTCGGCGGCCGCTTCTTGATTTCTTTCTGAACATGCAAGTGAGCATAACGCAATATTTCAAACACACTGACTTCACGTACTCCATACTTCAGATAATGCAAACCGTTTATGTCAAAGCTATGAATACAAAAACCCTGACTCCGCATAGTACAGTGCTGTTATAAATAGAAATCACACGCGGTATTTTACCTGTACCACTGGCATGCCAGTGGTAACGACGCGTGGTAGCGACGTGTGTCATTGGAATTATTTTTAGTGCGCCCTTTTGACATGTTTGAAAGTTACCGCAGGTGGCAACAATATCGTCCGCCCCATCAAACGATGAGTCAGCATCGTCTGTGAGTTGGTATATAACGGCAAGATTTCCTCTCTCTCCATATTCGCAATGATGGCAGGGACCAATACCGACACTCCACTAGACGTTTTCGCCACGTTGCGATATCTGTACAACAATCTACATAACGACGTTAGTTTTTGTGATACGGAAGATGGCTTCAGACCAATGAAAGTTGTCGTGCTCGGAAAAATGGCATTTGACAATCTGGTGGTGAATACGTTATGGCCGATTCGAGAAAATCAACTCGTTTGCACACGTTCGAGTATACTCTACGTTATGAACATCACTGTGCAGGCCGACTACACATCGAACGAAATGAAACTGGCAGATTTGGAAGTTATCTTGAGAGGCGCCGAGCAAGTTGAATGCAAGACTCTGGAAGGTGCTTTGAACCACATCCAAAACTATCTTACACACCACGCATATCGAGGACATTCTTAGACTTCAGTTGGTCGATAATCAGTACGTTTCGAGACATCTGTATCAAACGCTCTTCCACGGAGCAATTCATCGAAAACAATATTTCGACGAAATAAACTGTACTGGAATCGTCATAGTCCCTTTTGACATTATTTATCCATCTTACATTCCCAAGGAAGATTCCATCTGGCTAGAACCCGACTGCGTATTGAAATACGCAGGAGACAGAGAACACCCCATCACATTATGCCGAGTTGGAGTGGACCCGGGCATGAAAATGCTTTTGACATGTCAAATGGCTGGAGAAGACGCAATACACGTATTCTCGAAATAGTCAGGGACATCTCTCTACCGCGCAAACATTTGTGTTTAACACTATTGCCTTTTTTTCTTCTTCCATCGGTGAATTCGAACTAAAAATTTTGCGAGGGTTGAATTCGAGTACCTTCGAGTGCCGGTAGTGAAGGGTTAATTCGATTGGGAAATTATTGTACCTCGATTAGGTTACCCCAGTGTATCATAACAAACAGAATCACCATCTGATGTAGGCCTACATACGGCAGATGAACTAGAAGTGTTCTGTGATTCCTTAAAAAATTGCAATGGCTTTCAGTTAGACGATCGACCCGAGATGGCGCGGTAGTGGAATGCTTGTCTGTCATTCATTCTGTATTTATAATAATGGCAATATCATTTTCTATGTAATTCATTCAATAAATTCACGTTTTCATTGATTTCGACTGCCCCCACCTAGCGGACCTGACTCGCGCGGCGAATGTGGCGCCATCTATGATTCCAAAATGGAACTGAGAAGAAGTTCATTACAGGGCGTGTCGAGATCCACCTGTTACTCCGACCCCGTTCTATTTAAACATGTTAAAGAGCCTAACGTTTCTTTTAAAAACTTAGTGATGGATTTTACCGGTACACGTATAGTTTCAAATGCGGATAAAAACGACGAACATTTGCCAGTCTTATACGAAATCGTGTCGCATTACGTTCCATCCAATAAGCATTTGGATCACGAATTAATCTTTTCGCGACAACGTTTGGAGGTCGAAACTGACGGCTTGGATGATTTTTTCGTGCCAGGGGTAAAAAACCCTTATTACTCGAAGTTGACGAACGTCTCAAGGTTACAACGTCTGTACGGAAAGGACGGTTGCGATGGACTTAACGATTTTGAAAAAACGTTATCCCGTATTCACGAGTCGTTCAAAACCGATATAGTCACCGAATTTTGTCGTACTTGGAAACCGGCCGGGATTTTGATAGATGCAAAAAATCTCGGATCGTTGCATTCTTCAGACTCTGAAAATCTTTTGAATCTGCTCCTATTAAGTCACGGGGCAATAGGCCTCGCAAATTACACGCCGTATCACCGCGAATTTCAATTAACCGTAGCCCTCGATCAATTCGCAGATTTCGATTATGATTTAGAAGAGCGCACACCCGATGAGTTTTACGCCAGACTGAATGCCGTCGACGAGGAAACACTGTCCATCCCGCCTGTGCATTCTAAATATGTGGTGGAAGACTGTATGAGAGGTTTCTCTCTGTACGGAGTCGTCTATGCCAGTCATCCAAATAAATGCATTGTCAGGATCGTCAAGACGAAACATTCGGATGTGCGAGTAAGTGAGATCATACACGCTTATCTAGAAACGCGTTTCAGAAACAAGGCCAGACCTCTCAATTGGAACAGGATCGGTGTGATAAAAATCGGCTCTTGTCCGAAGTCTCTAATATCAGAAAACAGAGTGAGGTACGACGTGCATTTAAAAAGGGTGAGAATTAAGAACTTTGTATACGACCCTTCTCATTGGAATGTTTTTTAACTACATGTATCGGATGGTACAGGACGCGGGTGCCACCCGACTGTACCATGGTTACTTACCATGTGGTGGTACCACACACTACCCATGGTGATTTCAAGGGTGGTGCAGACATTCCCATTTAGGCTACAAACGGCTAGCGAAAAGCATGCTTCCTTGTGGTGGTATCTCATCAGATTGCGGGTCGATATTTAGGCCTACACCTCCTACGCGCGCTTGTTTAAAAGGATGCGAGAGAGTAACACGTGCTGACTCAATGGTTGACCTCATTGCGAATTATTACGGCGCTGTTAACGCAACTTCTTTTGACATTTTCTTCATTTTTCTAATCGGCTCTCAGTGTCATGACCGCGTGAAAGTAGCGGCAAAGAAACATCGGGGTACAGTCGGTTTGAACAAGACGGACATCCTGGCAATATGCCGAAAAAACAACACGCTACATTACGTTCGTAAGTCTTTAGAGAATTTATTCGCGAACACAATACACGAAGGAGAAATCCGCGATGATTTTGAATTTTTGGCAAGAATGAAACTTCACGCACCCGGAAGCGGTTTTCAAGCTCTAAAGCACTTCCTTCATAACTGCCTTGCCGTTTTTTTGCTTCCCGAATTCTCCCCTACAATGAAAATAGTTGGTATCCAATTTCACGCGTGTCGTTGATTTTGTTATATCTCGCAAAGACATAAAGGTTAAGATCTGACAGGTATTTTGCATGTCTCGCTTAAAAATATAGATTTCGTTTCTTGCATTCTTGTGTTGAGAATTTTTATCACAAGTAAACCGTAACCTCCTCCCCCCCCCCATTAGGCCTAATTTTGTTCTATCGCGAATAGGCCTATTTCTTATTACAAACACGGAGATACCTTTCCTCATTGGATGACACNCTTCAATCCGTCTTTACTAAATGTTACGCGACAATTCTTCGAGAGTTGAACCGCAGGTCTCTTTTGATAATGCTTAACCACTGTTCCCGCCAGGTTCAAATCAGTTATCTTTTTGCGTAACATTTTCGACCTTCGTCGTTCGTACGAGGGTTTCAAATCCATCACCGACGATTCGCTAGCTTGAACCAAGTTGAAATGGTTTTCAGCCTCCTCTTTAGTTGCAAACCAGGGTCCGAACCAAACCTCGTTATTGTCGTCCAATTCCACGGTCCAACGCGTCTGGGTAGATTGTATAGTCATTGTCGTAGTGATAAGTTGGTTGATGTGTGAAAATAATTGAGATGTGCGCATTTAAATAGTTTTCAACAGGTGGTATGGTCGTTCATTCTGTATGGGGGTGGCATAAACACCACCCCTATAGAATGGTAAGTGACTCACTACCATCTAAAGTGATCTGGCACTTCGTCCATTGTAAAGGTGCCCCTGCGCGTGAGAGCTTTCTCACAGAATTTACGCTGGCACCAATGACAGAAACAATTGCTCAGAAAACGTCTTTTCGTTTCTTGTTTTTTTTTTGTTTTCAATATATGATACGCATAGTAGAATCTTGAATTTGCAGAAGAGCATTGGCTTCATGGTCGAAATTTTGTTACAAAAAATCAACGTCACGTCAAACCTATACGGGGTACGTCATCGAGTTGGCCATGCATGAAAATGTTCCTTGGGGGGTCCTCGACCACACCCCGTTTGAATTTTTGAAATCCATCCAGCCGTTTTCCTCCTACATCGATAAACGTCTTTCAACCCTAAAAGTCACGTGACCTTTGACCTAGTCGGGAGATCCCAGTTTTTTCCAGCTGGTGCATCTCAGCTCAACTGGGGGTACAAGCGACGGTGGTTTTGACCCCTCGCAAACGCCTCTGGGGGTGGTTTCACTTTAAACATGGCGTCTCCCCATAAAGGAGATCACGTCTGTTTGATTCCAATGCAATGCCATTGAAACGTTCCTCGCGCGTCACGTGATCATTTTGCCCAATTACATTCGTACTTGCCATATTTGGAACGGCGTCACATTGCCATGTGCAAAACTGCCGTGCATGGGTACCCCCAGCAACCGGCTATAATAAGAAACATGACAACATCATTCTCAATGCTGATTGGATGAAAGGCTTCTGGGATTCCCTAGCTACCACAACACGTGTGAAATTCTTGGGTACACATAAACTGATGACGCAGTCAGCGGGTGTTTTCGCGGCAATGTGAAAAAACGCCTCAACTTCCGACTTATAAAGCTTGATACACAGGTAAGAACACATAAATCATTGTAAAAGACAACATGTTGTAATAAAGTACAAGTTGTAGATTCATTTGGTGCCAGGTACAAACATCCTCAACCAAAAGGCCTACTAAAGAAGGTTTCTGTTGCATTTGGACAGAAAACCTTTGGCCTCTCGGGACTCCCCGGGTGTTGCTAAAAAATGGAATGCTGGCTCGGGAGGAAGTTGGCACAGCGGGTTGTGTATGTGTGGATGTATGCAGTGTAGGCCTATGTATTGTGAGATGTATACCAGTATACTGATATACAGCAGGGTTTTTCTTGGCTGGTGGTTGTGTTTGATCCCTGAGAATTCTGTCGCTGGAGGATCCACTCCTCCATCAGGCATGTCAGGTGCGTAATGCCAGTGCAGAAGTGATTGATGAGGTCATGGTAAAGAATGATATAATGGCTCAAGAGCTCCAGATGAAAGATTTTGAAATATCTAAGCTCCAGATGAAAGATTTTGAAATATCTAAGCTAAGGCTGGAACTTAAGATTCAGAAAGAAACATTTGAAGCCAAAAATTTACAACTATTAAGAGAGATAGAATACCAAAAAACAGTGATCTCTGAATTGAAAGCCAAAGTGAGTAAAAATGAGGGGAACGAACAATATATTTAAGACACTTGAAAATGAACTGAAAGCGAGGGGAGTACCATTTTGAAAATGCAGACAAATTTTTATCAGCTGTCTTTGGTCACATGGGACAGTCTTCGAAGTTTCCATGTTTGTTCTGTCTAGTTCAGCAGGAAGATCTCCGCCATATACATGTATCAGCAGTCTTCAGAGTTTCAAGCTGAACAAACTGGGGAGAGTTTATTTTATGATGATTTTTGCGAGAGTCTAGTTTTATCTTATACACCCTGTGTTATATTGCAATGGACAGATGAAACAAACAGGTGCAGTTTTCACTGATTCAGCGTAAAATAAAACGCATAAAATTTGTGCTGTATATATTTCCTTTCTATTTTCAGGTTACCTGGTGTCAGTTATGCATTGGGGTTCACTAGGATCGTCCACGTGACGTTAAAAGAACTGGGCTCGTCCACGTGACGTTAAAAGAACTGGACTCGTCCACGTGACGTTAAAAGAACTCGGCTTGTCCACGTGCCGTAAAAAGAACTTGGCTTGTCCACGTGACGTTAAAAGAATTGGGCTTGTCCACGTGACGTTAAAAGAACTGGGCTTGTCTACGTAACGAGATCAGTATCCCACACTTCCGAGAGGTATCATACACAACAAGAGTTGATATCAGTGCAAATTGTATCACATCATTCGACTAATTTTGTATTAGTACTGTATCCTCCATCCTGAGAATATCAGGCGTTCTTAGAGCTCGCTACCTTCGTCGCCGCACACGGTGACGAAGGTACCGAGTAGTAAGAACGCCTGATATTCTCAGGATGGTATCCTCCACAAACCATGCCGAATACCTACCGTCCTGGAAAAATGTCGAGGTCGTTGCCATGGACGACGCCGGGGTAGGGGTAATGTTCATCACTTCATGCTAATCATGCTGTTGAGTCTAACTCGACTGATACTAGTACGCGGGACGGTGTGAAACCATGCGTACAGAATAGGAGAATCCCTTTCAATCTCAGAGAAAAGGTCAATCATAAGCTTGAAGAGTTGTTGAAAATAGATGTTCTTAAAGCTGTTACATGACCTACATCTTCTTTGGAAAATCCCTCAGTCACTGTTGTCAAGCCTAACAATGATATAAGACTGTGTCTTGATATCAGGAAGGCCAATTCTGCCGTCATGAGGGAAAAACACCCAGTTCCAGCTGTTGAAGAATGCCATTCAGAGTTATCAGGTGCACACGTGTGAATTAGATTTGAACAATGCATTCCACCAGATAGAGCGCCACCCTGATTCAAGGGATACCACATTTGCTGGGCCAAGTTCTCTGTACAGATACAAAAGGCTGGACAACCTTTCAAAACCTGTGACACAATCTGCTGAAATTTCTCGTTGCCATGTTTGCACCAAAGGTTGTCCAGGTGCTCATAATATTCATGATGACATAAGAGTTGTTGCTGACAATTACACCCAGTTGTTTGAAAGAGTTGAACTTGTAGTACAGAGTTTGCATGAACATGGTCTCACATTGAATTTTTCAGAGAATGAAGTTGGTGACTTCTTGGGTTATGTCATGACAGACAAAGGTTTGAAGGAAGGTTTCTGCAATTCAGAAAGCACCAAAGGTTTGAAGGAAGGTTTCTGCAATTCAGAAAGCACCAAAGGTTTGAAGGACGGTTTCTGCAATTCAGAAAGCACCAACGGTTGGAAGGAAGGTTTCTGCAATTCAGAAAGCACCAAAGGTTTGAAGAAAGGTTTCTGCAATTCAGAAAGCACCAAAGCCAGAAAGTAAAGAAGAACTTTGAAGTTTCCTTGGCTTTTGTTCGGATCTTACCAGTAGTATAGTGTAATGATTCTTGCCACCATTGGAATTTTGATAGTGATATCAGGAATTTCTTTAATATGGAATTGGGTTAGGCCTATTTTTATCCCAGGTTCAAAGGTCATCATTCCTGTCACATGATCTCACTCCTAGAACCCTTCTTCCGCTATCTTTTTCCAGGCCTTAGACTTCATGGCCTGTTTTTCTCATGGTGATTCCCTTTTCAAGTAAGTTCGCAGATACTCTCTATAAAGTCTTACCGTCCAGATAGTTTTGTCTATATACCGTAATAATGTCGGTCTCTGGTCAATTTTGGTAATCTTGGTCTAAGTCTTCGCACACTGTTTGAATTACCCGGGGTTTGGACCTCGACCTTTGACACTGTGCTATGTACACATTGCCGTTGCTATGCCGCTGTTCAATCGTAATGTATGAAGTACTGCGCTATGACGCAATGCTAAAATCCACCTGCTGTACATTATGTACTAGGCCTGTGTGACCTTGATCTACTTCGCGATCTCCGCCTCATGGCTGGTAGAGACTAAAGAATAAGGTCCAGGGCATTTTCCCGGGAAATTCTATAAATAGCCTGGGGAAACCCTACGATGACGTCACATACATGGAATTCCTAGACTGCTGTACAAAATGGCCGCTACCCCACATGCCCCAAGCCACCATGGTCATGCAAGCGCTGAGACCTCTCCAATTCAGCCAGAATGGCAAGCTTATTGGGATGATGAAATTGAGTACTCCGTATTTAGAGGGCAGATAAAATTACAATCAGAGGCAGACTTGTCTCGCATTCATCTGCCCATTAGAAGTTACGAGGTGGCTACCAAAAGGAAATTCATAACTCACTGGCAAGATCCGGACTTCGGGACATTCCTAACAAGTGAGTTGGTGGCTTGGTTTGAGTATGCCACTGTAACCTGCTGAACTTGATCCCAATTCAACTGCTGTATATGAATGTACTTTGTGTCAAGTCATATTTCATAAAGACTGTGTTGGTATTCCTTTGGACATCATTTTATCAGGGAGATAATGGGTGTGTCCAAAATGTGAAAGATAAAACTCGGATAACTCTGATATTCGCTGATATTCGTCTCGTGTCAAAATAATTACAGAGCTGTGTGACTTGTACCGAACCTAACATAATGCAGATCTACAATAAAGTATTTGAAATATTGCTTTAAATAATTTTGTATCTTGTTTTTTGCTTCTTTGATTGAGGTGTGTATATCACATCATGAGGTGGTGGTCCCCATAAAACGGTCTCATGGGAAACGTTATTGTTTGACATTCTATTTTCATGTTAAGAACCCCCCCCCCCCCTATCCTACACCCCCCACCCCAACAAAAACATCTCATTGTTCATCATTCTGGTACATCCTACACCCCCACCCCAACAAAAACGTCTCATTGTTCATCATTCTAGAATACAAGTCCATCACAACAAACCCACGTGCTCTTATCTATTTTTAACACGCGGAATTCCATGTATGACGTCATCGTAGGGTTCCCCAGGCTATTTATAGAAAATGCCCTGGACCTTATTCTTTAGTCTCTACCCTCATGACTTCTCACGTTAATATTTTTGTAACTACTGTGAATATTTGATTGCGCTGGTGTCATTCGATTCAGATAAATTGTAACTTTCATCGTACTCTGTTCATAAGACCTATCTCTACGCCTACTTGTCGCATTTTGCGAAAGTTTGGTGGAATCTTTTGGGCGGCTCCGCCCGCCATTTTGGACACAGTGTCATACGCTTCAGTTGCGATAAATTCATGCAGTTCTCAGGTCAATTACTAAATCCCTAAATTAATCTGGTTATGATACTTACGTGTGTGAAAGTAGGAAACTTCATCTTGCTAATAGTTTAGGAGTTAACTTTGGGAACTTTGGGAAAAATCTAGAAGTGTGGAAAATTCACCTTGGCTGTGGCGGCCGTTGGCCGATTTCGCCGTAACCATTGGTAACCGTTGCTAACTCCATTGTGTTGTGTTTCGGAACCACGTTTGGAGAGGGTGCCTCTCGGTAAATGTCTAGGACGCCGGGGTTAATCTTTATATTTCGCAACCAAACTTCCGTGAATGATTCTTGAGTATATTATCTAAATTTTGTCCGTTGGGTTTTTCGATATTTGTCCCGGCACAAGAAAATGAGTCGGAAGTCGCACAGAAGAAGACCGAAGGTGTCAGCAGACAACAACTACAGAAATCGACAAAGTCAAATTTCACAATGGGCAAACAATCCCGAAATCAGCGAACCGTTGGTGTCACCTTGGACATGTTCGGTCTTCTTCTACGCGACTTCCGACTCATTTTGTCGTGCCAGGTCACATTTGTCGTAGTTTTGAAATATTGTTGCAAGTTGATTTTGGGGTTCCTGTTCTAGGCCTACGAAATTTGAAAAAATCCCGCGTCGTGATTGGTCAATCTGGGGTTTTGCGGTGCATTGTGGGTACGTCATTTTTGTATAAATACCGCGTGGCACGGGACGTTTGATTCATTCATTCCATTGACATCAACGGGTGCGTTTGACATAGTAGGTACTATTAGTCCCGTGGCCCCGATCAGCGGTGATGATGACGTCATCACTTTTTCTGCATGTGTGCATGTGCGTGTACTCGGTATAATACATCTAATATATTACATCACGAATGCTAAAAGGGAATCTCGTTCCTATTACACCTCTGCGAGTTGGATATCGTGGAAATATTTTGCTATTACCTTAGTGCGTGACGACTGGAAAAAGGAAATACTTACTACATGTACTGCTATTGTTTGAGATTTAATAATAAATTTTTATACTTTATCGTTGAACCTTATCTTAGTCGTTCATAGCAGTTCGTGTTCGAATCCTACCTTGTAACGCGCATCCGGAAGTACATAAACGAACCAAAAATGCTACAATAGTGCAGAATGGAAGTGTACAGCACAACACGGCAATGCTTTCAGGGAGGTTAAGGACACGTTGATGACTACTGCGCCCATTATGGCCTATTTTAAACCTGGGACAAGGACTAGGGTAATAACTGATGCTTCACCAAGTGGGCCTAGGAGCAATTCTGGAGGAGGACCTGACATGCCTGAGCATACAGTTGCAGTTGCATTGCAGTGTCCACCCCTTGATGGTATAGCCCATGAAACCAGATCTACTCTGAAGGAGTTGGACAAGCAACAGAACCTCGAAGGAGACCAGGACGAGGGGTATAAACACTGTATAACCGACCTCAATCAGCCATGGTTAGCATGGTTAATGAGGAAGCTTCTATGCAGACACTGTCCACGAGAAGGCATCCCTAAAGAACTGCTTTGGATTCATTGAAGGAAATGTGCGGCCCATCTTTGGTCCGACGCATGTTGGCAGTGGGTGTGTTATAATGCGCACAAGCACGTCCATGCCCTAGAATTCCAATCGGTTGTGGTACCTGATGGGATGATAGCCGGGCCAGTTGAAGGCAGGAGACAGATTGTGCCTGTCTGCGCCAGAGTGAACTGCTCACTCAACTAGAGGAAATGCCCCAGCGCGACCATGATGGTCTGCCCTTTGCTTTGTACGGTGACCCAGCCTATCCAATCCGAGATCAACTGATACCACCATACAGAGGAGCGACCTTACAGAGCTTCAAAACCTTTTCAACAGACGGATGCCCAGTGTCAGGGAATGTGTAGAATGGTAATTCGGCAAGGTGATTAGTCAATTTGCATTCCTGGACTTTAGGAAGAACTTGAAGGTGTTCTGCAACCAGTCGCCAAGTATAACTTAGCCGGGACCCAGTTGACCATTTGTCATACCTGCATCTACGAATCACGGACTTAAATCTCTCACTCTTGATGAGTATCTGGCATAAACAGTACCGGTGCCTTCCCTATGGCAGAAGGACGTTAGTGACAATTGTAATATATGATATGGAAAAAATTGTAACCGAGTTATCCAATTTTTAGTTTTCTTATATTCATGCATGTCATGTATGCAGTAAAATTATTAACACATTTTCTCAAAAATAAAAAAAAATCATATGACTTTCTTTTACCGTGTTATCAAGAAGGCAGGAAAAAATAATCAAAATCAAAGATAAAGTATACATACTTATATTTTGGAAAAATAGATCCAAAATATAGACACTCCAAGTCACGATGACATCGTGCATCTCAACAATGACTTGGACAACATACAAGAGTGCCCAACTACAACCTATATCATGAATCGGCCTCAGTTCTCTTTCGAAATGAGTACTTCCACTGCTGGCCATTTCCTTTTCAATCACCATCTTCGAGTTGTATCTCGAACCACTGTGGCACAGAAACCTCCAGTACCTACCTTGCAGCTCCTACAAAATGTGTGCAACAAGCAGCCACATGGAAGTACTCTCCTACTTTACCCAGAAGGAATGTTGTTCCCTCGAATATTTTGGTGCACAGTCAATGCCTCCGTAGTGGGTGCCCTTCCATCTACAGCTCTGGAAAAAATTATTAGACCACCTCGGTTATTTCCTCTCATTTCCCATTAAATAGCCCCACAAAAAGTTTATTCACCATTTTGTGCCACACTGTATTCAAGTATATATATCACCATATCTAATCTCTGACCACTACAGTGTCATCTTTGACATCCGCCTGGACGTACCAGAGTCCGGTCCCAAAAGTGTGTATGTCTCGAGAGATTATCGCGCCATGGATCGAATAGCACTTCAGTCGCAGCTTGCTCAGAAACTACCATGACTACAGTCTGTTGACATTTCAACTGATGTCAATTCTGCGCTTTTTCACTATGACAAGGTTGTTAGGTCTGTGTTAGACGAACATGCACCCGTGGTTAGTCGACAGCGCAAACCAAGGACTCGCGCTCCTTGGTACACGGCAGACGTCCATCATTTGAGACGAGAGCGTCGCCGTGCTGAGCGAGCCTGGAGGAAATCGGGCTTAACCGTGCATAAGGAAATTTACATTCAGGCACGGGATCGTTTCAATTCTAGTGTGAAAGAAGCCAAGTCTGCATATTATAAAGATCGTCTGCAGACGGGTGATCAAAAGGTCAC